>OZ010572.1:14335755-14378255 GCA_963932145.1 Acanthosepion lycidas | reverse complement strand
CCCACTATCTTCTCATTTCTTAGCACCCTACTTGATTAAGTACCCAAAACAACAGCATCATTGTATTTTTTTTTATTTTTTTGTTTTTGGTGGGGGTGAACCAATGATATGATTCTGTAGCAAACAATTTTTTTCTTGAGTATTCTATTTATCACTTTCCAAGTGATTCCTTGTAAGTCTATAAGTAAATATTTTTTGTTTGTTTAATATTATCAAAAAAAAAAAAAAATCAATGAAATGTTATGCAAAAGAAATAAGAAGAAAAATAATCATCTTATGTTAAGAAAACATTATTTTTTGCAGATAAATTCTGATCTTACTTCAGTTTAAATATGCTTCTTAGGTTATAAATAATTTTTCCTTCAGCCAGAGATGAGAAAAATTTTACACCTGGAGAAAATTGTTGCTTTTCCCATTGTTAAGAATCATAAACAGAATAAAATATAGATCGGCCATTCCAGAGAAACTTCCTGAAATTCTTGCCTATTTCCTATTCAAGGAAATATACACACTGAAAATGTTTTTTTTCTTTTTTTTCTCAATTACAATGTGTGGCATCAATTGGTCTCAAGAAACCTTGGATCTGTGACCAAAGAGTTAAACCTCATCTGCTGATGGCGGTGCAGCATCTGTTATGGTTGTACAGGCCCACATTGAAGTGACAATCTTGATTGCAACAAAATGTATGTGACAATACTTTTCCCTAATGTGGTATTGTTGTTTTATTTCTGTTGGGCAAGACATTGTTTCTCTTCTCGTTTCTCCAGTCCTCAGTGTAAATCATGTCTCCAGAGTGAGCAATTGTTGGTAATGTTTTCCAACCTCTCGATGCCCATTATCCTCATGTTCCTTTTACAGACATCCTTGAAGTAAAGATATAGTGGCCCTCATGTTGGTGGCCAGTTCCCCGTACAAATAAAAAACAATTACAATTTACATACTTTCTATTAGGTTGGTGCAAAAATAATGTCGTTTTCTCACATATGTTACTATGTGAGAAAACGACATTATTTTTACACCAACCTAATAAAACAAAGTTTAATGTACTCTGACAGAAAATAAAACTGTACAACTCTAAAAATGTTTCAATTTACTCAAGAGTAAACATACAAGTAATATAGATGATCACAGTATATTATCACATATATAGATCATGACATGGGCAATCATGGCTCTTCACAACTTCTTGTCCTTTCTAGGTCTTAGTAAGCATTGTCTTTGCAACTCTCCTAATCCTTGCCTCGCCAAACATTTACAGAATCTTGCTAAGTATGTTATTCATTAATTTCCTTTGTCCCGCTTGCCTTCAAGATGTTGTGTGAATGTCAAATTCTCCAAGATCTCTTTCCTCATTATGTGCCCTAGAAATTTCAACTCTTTCTTTCTGACTGTGTCCTTTTCTTTAAAATTTCCTTATTACTTATATGTTCAGTTCATGGGATTCTCAGCATCCTACTGTAGAACAACATTTCTGCTGCTTCAAGTCTCTTCTTCATCTTTGAGAAGATTGTCCGGCATTCACTGCCATATAGGGGGACTAATATTACATAAGAGTTCAGCACTCTTTTGTTTATTTCTAATTAAATTTTCCTGTTTCTTAATATGTTGCTTAGCTTTCTGAAGGTATCTTTGTAATTCCAATGTGCCTTCAGATTTTAGTGTTTCATTTTTCGTCCTCTGTTAAAACACTTGCTAGTTATTTAATCATTTGCTTGATTTAGATGTCTCCAATTTCTAGTTCACATCTTGAGCTGTTCCTTTTTCTGACAACCATATGTACTGTCTTCTGACAATGACCTATGTTCAATGGGCAACAAATTTGGTAATCTTGCTAGCAAGTTGTCAAACATATAGCAGAGCATGTTGAGTGGTATGGGCATCATATGGACAGGCCTTATCCTGTTGGAATAGGACATCACATGCCTTTTGCAGGAATATCAGTAGAATGGGTTGAACCATGTTTTGGATGTAATTGGTATTGTTCAGCATTCTCCTCATAAACACCAAAGATGAATAAAAGTTCTAACATGGCATCCCACACCATAGTCTCCTGGACTGGAGCTGTGTGTCATGGATGAATACATCCTGGAATATAGGCAGAAATGGCTATCTGAATACTAAAGAGAATTATTCAATCCCCAAGATGATTCTCTCATGATACTACTGAAGATATACACAATGGCATTATAGTGTGAGTAAAATTTTAGCTAGAAGTATGCATTTTCATGCCCCTGCTGCAAGTAAATGATTGTCAACAATCCACATTGATACTCCTGGGGTACATCTGCTCTTTTACGTACTGCGCTCTTTTCAATCTTGGCAAGCATCTATGCTACATGGTCATCCAGAAACTGGTCTACAGGTAGAGGATTATTCATTTGACTACTGTTGCCAAATCTGAAGCATTACAGTATGTGCTACAATTCTCCAAAATAATCATATAGTTTTTGGAAGGTCCACAATCTTACAACTATCAAACAGTTCTAATTAAACACAACGACCTAAACATGTGCATCTCCAGGACATGACTCCTGATTGCATTGAACTCTTTCTGAATTTCATCAAAATATGCAACATTGTATAAAGTTCATATACAGATGGTGCACTACTGTGAATATAACTCCATCACAAGATGGCTGAAGAGATTGAACGTTTTATGAAAATAACTACTCTCTCTTAGTATGTATATAATGTATCCAGGTCAAAAATCAGGTGTTGCAATTTTCTATCAGTCTATAGGAAATAAATAGCCAATTTTGTTTCAGAATAATGAGCACACTTTTGTTATGAGTAAATTATCAGGTGGTTGGCTAGTTTGTGAAATTTGATAGTTTACAATGTAATGATTCATATGTGTGCTACTCAGGAGAGCTTAATTATTTTTGACCATGTTTTATGAATATGAAATTTTAAAAAGAATGCATTACTTTTCAGGAATTAAGAAGAATAAAATAGTAATCAGCAAAGATTGTACCATGGACTCATTGAAAAATAATAAAATATCTCTCAGAACTGGAGCAAACACTAATCAAAGTATAAACAAATTGGAAATTAAAAATTTCTCAATATTAGATTTTAAAACAGATCAGATATTATGTGCATGTGTGATGATTATATAGTTTGTCTGTAGTTATTATACAAATCATATAAACCTCAATAAAAATCTTTGTCAAATTTTAAACAATTTAGATGCCAAAAAAAAAAGCTTGAGTTAAATTTTTAGGTAGTTTCAACATTTTATTAAAGATATTGGATTTATTATAAAAGCAGTAATTAGAAGTTATTATGCAGATTAAACCAATATTAGTTTAAGGCCTCTGAAATCTAATAAAAGTTTTTTTTAATTTTTTTTCCATAATATATGTTTAAACATGGATAATGGAAAGGATCTAACCAATGCTAAAAAACAAAAAATAACAAGCTTATTGGAGATAACATTGGAGATATCAAAGGAGCTTTGCCGAGATGATTGAATGATAAAGAGGGCTGTTGAAAAGATAACTGAGTTGGGAACTAGAAGCAAGGGAAAAGGCTTTCAGAACTTGTCCCTTGAGGGGAATGTAAACTAAAGCAGAACAATCACTTTTGACCAGTGCTCAGATTTTTGAACAGACTGGAATTGAGGGATTCAATGGCAAAAGGTGTAGTATTCTTTGCAAATCGATATTTGTCAAGAAATCTCTGAAGTAAACTCGTCTCGATAAAGCAAATATATGAAAGCATCAAAATTGAGCCAAGAAATGCATGAAAATTACCTTTTCTAAAGTAATTTTCACAAATAAGTCACGAATGACACTTGATGCACCAAAGGATGGATTTTACCTGATACAGATGCACCTGCAGCTAAAGGGGGGGGGAGTCCATGTGATGAGGGGGCTGGAATTGTTGACTAAACCATTATTGAAACGTTCAAATTTGATAAAGGAGTTAAACTGAACAGTGCTGTTTCAATTTCATGGACAGGACTTTATTTGAATGGCACAAGTCTCAGCCTCACAGTTTCAAAGTGAGGTATGCATTACTTGCATTATTTACATTACTTGGACCAATATCCTCATCTTCATTGCCATATTCACAACCTTTCGGCCGTTGTATGATCCAGCCTTCTTCAGGAATTTTTGGAATTCTGAACCTTTTATTTTGTCCACCAGGGTAGATTGTTCTAGTTCCACGTGCCATACCTCTTCCAGATGTCTCATGTCTCAGTTATTTCCCTTTAACTCAATTCTACAAGTTTTGGTTTAACATTGCTGTAGCCTGGTATTGAACTAACAATTCTTTGGATCTAACCAACATCTTCATCCACTAGGCCATGTGTCCTTGAAACCAGAGTATACAACAGCTGAAACATTGTGAATATGGCAATAAAGATGAGGATAATGGTCCGTAAATAATGCAAGTAATCATAATACTTCATCTCAGAGATATAGACAGATATTGAAGTGTGCATTTATGCATGTCAAGGCTCCTTCTCATGTATCTAAGCTTACTCATTAATTTTTAGTGTAAAAGATTTATAGGAGATAAGATAATGGAGAAGCTATCATCAAGTCCTGATATGAATGCAATTGAAAATCTATGGTTAATTGTGAAGATGAAATTATAAGAAGGTGACAAACAATATAACAGTAAAGCAGACCCTATGGGAAGCAATGAAAACCACCATGTTGGAAATTAAACCTGCTGAAGTAAAGAGTTTAACAAAATCAATAGATAATACATCGCTGGCTGATAGTAAGAAGAATGGTCCATATATTAAGATATAAATGCAGCAAAGATTTATCATATATGTTTATTATTTGTTCTATTATAGATGGTGTTCACTTGTTGATGATTTTATTATTTTGTTATTGAAGCAAAAAGGGATTTTCTGATTTTGCATAATTTCAGACTGCACTTTTTATAATAAATTCAACAACTTTTTAAAAAAATGTTGAAACTTCCTAAAAATTCAACTCAAACTTTGATTTGACATCTAAATTAATCATTTAAAATTTGACAAATAATCTTCAGAGAAGAATCAAGTTATTGAGGTTTATGTGATTTGCATAACTTCAGACAAACTGTATATACATATATACATGTTGATTCCTAAGCCCAGACTAACTATATATTTCTAAAGAATTAATGGATTTTATATTTTAATCTAACATTTTGATGGCTTCAAACATTATTTTTAGCAGATACTTGAATTTGAGTAGATGCTGTGTTTTTTTGTTTTGTTTTTTTTCTTAAACAATGTTTATTTTGTCTACTGCCCTGCACATTCATGAAGACTTAATAAAAAAAATTGGCCCCCAGCATGATTTCCCCTCTGCAGTCTAGCAAGATTCTATTTGTCTGAAAGCACATTCATTCATTCAGATTTTCTTGAGTCATATCTGCTCAGTTTTATATGTGAAACAAAAACAAAGAAATTTCTAAAGAATTAATGAATTTTTTAATCTAACATATTTTTATGACTTCAAATGTTATATTTAGGAGGAGCCACCATCTGATTGGGCACACTTTGACTGTTCAGCTACAGAGTTTCACAGTCTAGCGAAGTTCTGTTTGCATTATTTGCAAGACTATGAAACTCTCAATAGCAGAACAGTCAAATTGGTTCCTCCTTCAAAGGAGGATGCAGGTTTCAATCCTGTCAGAGAGCACATTTTCTTTATTAACTTCTCTCAAGTGTGCAGACTGTAGATGAAATAAATACTGTTTAAAAAAAAAAAGTCTTTTCAAATACAGATATCCGCTAAAATATAACATTTGAAATAATAAATATATGATTTTTGAACTGATCTAGTCTTATCAAATCGTGAAATGAAAGTTATCCTGAATGACCACTCCTCTAAATCCTTTTGTACTAGTGCAAATGTTCCTCAAGGATCTATCTTTGGTCCTACTTTGTAATTTTCATTAATGACCTACCTGATGCCTTGTTTTTTTGGGTTTGTTTTGTTTCACACCATATCATCCTCAATGAATTATTTAATGCCGACAAAATTTTTATTGTTGGTAATGTTTATTTTTTTTTTTTTTTTCAAAAAATGTATACCTGATAATATTCTTCCAAAGAAATGTATTACTGGAAATATTTTGTTTGTAATAATTCTCATTTCCTTCAGAATTGTATTAGTGGTAATAACTTTTCCTTCAAAAATGTATTGTTGGTAATAAACTTTTCCTTCCTAAAAGTATTGCTGGTAAAAAAAACTTCTCTTTATTAATCATCTGAGAGACCCCTTTCAGCCTTCCATCAGCATGGCTGATGCTAACCTGCAGGAGAGTGACTTGTTGTGCCTTCTCAGGTTAACATTCTCAGTTTACATGAAGTAGAAAGATTATATTGAATTCATTGGTAGGTCAGCTGCTCAGAAAGTTGATTCAATGTGTCGTGCTAGACAATTTTTCTCTTCAGAATCTATCTTACATATTTATAAGTCTACCATTCGTCCATGCTTAGAATATTTACTGCCACATATGGCCCAGTGGTCCTGCTATGTTTTTAGAGATCCTTGATAAAATCCATAGAAGAATCAGCAATATTATTGGTCCTGATCTGGTATCTTGGCTTCAGTCACTTTACCAGTGCTGTAACATTGCCTCTCTGTGCCTTCTCTATAAATGCTTTCATGGTAATTGTTCATTATGGTACCTAGACTTTATGAATTTAAGTGAGGTACTACAATGGCCTCAAGGTTGCATCAATTTATAGATGAGTTGGGTAGATGTAACTGTAAATTCTATGCTAACAGCTTCTTTTCTTGCACTTTTTGCTTGTGGAACTTCCTTCCGGTTCCATGCTTTTCATTCAACTTTGACCTTCAAAAATTTAAATGCAATGTCAATCACTATCTATTGACCTCCTGATTACTCTTTCGTTCTCACTCCTTAGTAATGTTTCTGTTTTCTAATTCTTCCACACCTAATAACCCCTTCTATGTTAGTAGCTTTCACTATTGAAATAACAAAACGAAAAAATATTAATACAGTGTGTCTGAAAATTTTAATTTTTTAATATTCTTTATTGTTCAAAATATATATATATATATACACACACACATTCCTGTCTCCAATATTGAAAACTCTTCCCCTATAGATATGCCAAATTTTAAACTATTAGCTTGTACTAATCTATTCTTTTACTGAACAATAAGATTTCCTCACAATGAAGTCAATGTTAATATGATATCATTTGTGGAGTGCTTCAATGGGTTAATCCGGCTCAAATAACTATCATCAAATTCTAACATAAAACAAAGCTGATATTTTAAACCATATGATTGCTAAATAAGTTTCTTATTAATTTTAAATTTTGTGATTTCAGTTATTTTTCTCCTCCTCACAGAAACATAGAACAGACACATGCAGTATTTGTTAATCTGTCTAAATCTAGTCACCATTTCGATGGTAGTTTTACTGATGAAGAGGCTGAACTGTCAAACAAATTGCACTTACTAAATATAAGCTTACTTAAAATACATGAAACTTAGAGATACAGTAAATTCTTAACAGGAGCACAACTCCTTTCTGTTGGTAATAAAAACTAACTTTATTAAGGAAACTCTTATATAAAAGATTCTATATGTATTCCTTTTGAAGCATTAGTATTATACTAAAAATTATATTCCTCTTTACTTGTTCCTGAAATTTCTGACCCAAAGACCACAACATTATTTTTTCTTTTTCAGAAATGTAAACTGGCCATTTTTACAAGACAACAAATGTGGAACATGCTGTGAAGTGCATTTTATCAAGATGAGCTGACATCAAATGCACTGAAATGAACTTTTCTACAGATCATGATTGTCAGTGAAGACATCATAGAATACACAAACCAGTCATGCCAAGAAACCAGGAACTTGATAAACATTAGAAACAGTAAACAACACCATTTTCAACGGGTTTTTTTTATTATTTTTTGTACTGCCAAAATTCTTATGAGTTTTGGCAACTTTATGACTGATGCTTTAAACGTAACCATCTACATTTTATGCCTTTACATTCATAATCTTTTTTACTTTCCACAATTTCCTAATGATAAAAATGCTTCAAAATCTAAGTGATTAATATGACTAATAAATCAGATAAGAGTTATTTTATTAATTTTATGACTTTGACCTGTAAGGCTTGGATTTACCTTTCTATATTCGGCTTCAAATACAATGTTTGTGAACCTGTAAAATCTACTACATAAAATGGCAGATACTATCTACACTTTTTTGCTTGCTTTTAACCTGCTGTATACATTATTATTATTTTGTTATGTTAATGAACTTTGCTTTTTGATTATGTTGTTACTTTTATATATTTGTAAAATCATAACTATTTTCGAATTCTTACAAAATCTACAGGTTAAAATATTTAAAAAATCATATAAGACTGACTGTCATGAAACTCTCTGCAAGGAATGAACCCACTATTAGTATATTTATGAGATTAGTTCATTAACCACTTCACTGCTTCACGGTACTCAGGATAATTTTCTAATATGCTTCATTAGTTTTAAAAGATTTTCAGTTTTTTTTTATATTATCTTTTAATTTCTTATACATTTTCTTTTAATGGTTAAAGACATGTATTTCAAAGTAATAACAACTTTGAAATACAGCTCTTTAACCATTGGAAATGTATATGAAATTAAAAGACAATGTGTAATTTTAACTGGAACTATTGAAATATATAATATACCTGAAAGTAAACAAATATACTTGAAAGTAATGTTAAAAACTTAGCAATAAAGCCAAAACAAAATGGCATTCAAATAATTTCAGTTGACGAAATGAGAAATAAAAGTTGACAGCAATTTTCTGAATGTTGCATTTATTTTGTATTTGTCAAATGAAGAAAATCATGTATAAAATAAATATATTTCATAAATAAATATATTTGAACAGACTATTTTGAGGATCTGCTATTAGTAAGGAAATACCTGTTTTTCACCTGAGGAAATTTACTGCTTATCCACTGAAATTAATTAATGATTTACCCAACAAAATTAATCTCATATTAAAGACATAGGAAGAGATGAAAGTTTTTTTTTTTTTTAATATTTTTTAAAAATTTTATGATTAAATATAATGAAGAAAATAAAAATAAAGTATTTTCATATAAAAATCTTGTAGGCCAAGTTTATTTTTATATCTGGCTTTTCTAAAAGACTGCATTTTTTATCACGAATCCAACTGACTGTGTGGGAAACATTCTCTGGAACTATCTACACTGACACAATGATATTAGACAGTAGTGTAGTGAACAGCCATACAGTTGACAAGAAAGTATTCCAAAGCTGCTAGAGAGGATTAAACTTTGGTGGCTTCTCAAGATAATCAAATAAAATGACTCTCATATTATTGCAATTATTCTGACACAATACATTCTTTATAGTTCAGTATATTACCCGATTGGAAGTTTTCATGCAATAAAGGGCAAACTGCAGCTTTGAAAGGATGATAATATAATTTTATATATATCACTGAGTAAATGTAACAAAGTGAAAGTAGTTTGCATGGTGGTATATATGTATATGTATATATATATATATATATATATATATATATATTTGTACACTTACATACATAAATTCGTGTAGGTAAGATCAGAGAAAGAAAGAAAGGCTCAGTTCAGCTTAAATAAATCATATATACTTTTCAATGTCTTAAATAAAGTTTTTGCTATTCTATATATTGAACTTGCTATATTAAAAAAAATTACTTACAGGTCATTCATATCAATCTACTCTCTCAGCCATCTTGATATGAACACTTACAATTTTAATGCATTAAACTTTTTATTCCAATGTCATAAATCTTCAAATAAAATATCCTTTTTGCATCTTAGAAGTTGTTTGTTTTTTTTTATCAATTTCTGTTTATCATCATATTGTGAAAATAATTTTTAAAACATTTTTTATCAGGACTTGTTGAGTTTTCCTAAAACCTGTCTTTAAAAATTACTAGATTTAAAATAATCAACCCTATGCATAGAATTAAAAAAATGTTATTCTATAGAGAAAGTAAAAAAAAAAAAAAAAAGTAAACAGGAGATAAAAAAAAATATAATTTGGTCAAGTGATTAAATAATACATACTTGAAACTATCAGGAAAAAAATTAATTTTTAAATACTTTTTGGTGATTTGGGGATGGAAGTAGAAAAAAATTAAAAAAAAAAAAATTATTACACAAAAGTAATCATTTTTTTCTTAAAAGATATACATATCTCATTATTTACTGTAGTTCTACATTTATTAATATTAGGAACGTGCAACATTTCCCAGAGCTCTTTTTTTTAAATCTTGAGATTGAATTTTTAAAACAAATGTTATGTCCCTTCAAGACACAGGCAATAATGGCTGGCCACAGATTCTTTTATTATCTGTGAATTGCCATGGTATTTTTAATCATTTCATCCCAAGCAAGAGAATAAAGCCACTAAAATTCAAGCGGTTACTGAGGATGAAGGAAACTGAGAAAATGTTACTGAGGAGAAAAGGACTAAAGAACTGGAATCAAGGTGATATAAAATGACAATTGATACTGCATTTAAATTTTTCACTGGCATGATTTCCCGTTTCCTTTTGGAATTCAAAATAGTTCTTCTCCTAAGCTGGTTGCCACCCAAATCAAGAGAGTCTTGTCAACCCTGCTATTTAACCCATAGCTGAGGAAAGAATAGAGGGCTCTTGTGTCAAAGTAGAGGCAACAGACTATATAAGAATTTGAACTTAGCTTGCTTTTTCTACTTTCTGTGCTAATTAACTGCATGTCTTTTCAGAGACTAAATAGTTTTGAAAAATGTTTTTTAACTGAAAAATTTTGCACATATCTCATACTTTTTAATACTTTTGTTATCACTGACATCAATAGTTTTAATTCCTGAAATGTAACACAAAGAATTTTGCTTTGAATTGAGTCTAAACTTACTAAACTTACTAAAAATGAATAAAAGTAATGGTAATTATATTTTTACAAATAAACATTTTTTCCTGGACGTTTTTTGATCAAAGATTTTAATGATTAGTTGGTTGTTTTGTTTTACAGCGTCAACTGAAAAGGATTATAAGTTAAATAAGAAATTTATAGATGCTATGAAATATCCTTGAAATATGACAAGAGGTAATTTTCATTGTTTGATAAGGCTGACAATGAATGCAACAGATTTTTACTTTTACTACTACTTGGATAATAAGGTAATTATAGAAGTTTTGTTTTTTTTCCTTCAAAAGTTTACTTAAACACTTCTCTCTGGCTCCTCAAAAACCATCATGACAGATCAATAACAAGACATGTTCTTCCTAAGAGGAACATAAATGGTATAAAAATGAAATTCAAACTTTTCTATAAGAAAAAAAAAAAAACACTTGTCGAAATAGTACCCTGTTAGGAGTCAAACCCCAAGGATCTTCAGTTTTCTTTATAATTACCAACAAAACATACAATATATTAAATAAATGGAATAAAAGTATGCAAAATAAATCATTTCAAGAATTTGTTGAATGTTTAAAGATGCAAAGATTCTGAAAAAAAACGTGCATCAGTTTTTCTGAATGAAACTTGCAGTATATAAATTGTAATTTTTTGTTTTTTAAAAGTTGTTCTTAACACTGCATTGTCTACTTTTAAAGACAAATTTTGTACCATTTGTCAGTTGTTAGTTTTCTTGAGGAATATCTGAACACAAAATACAATCTGTTTCTCTATATTCGAGACAAAATTTTCCTAAATCCTCATATGCAATTTGTTATATTTTTAATGTTAACTTTACTTCCAATGGAAACATCAAAAGTTTCATATTTGCAACAAGTCATTGTCCACATTTAAGTACTTTAGTATCTTTTAAAATAGATTCATTTTCATCAATATTTTTTCATAAAAAAAACAAAAACAAACTAATTACAAAGAGAAAGAATCTGGTCCTGGAGCTAAAAAAGCTGTTTAGATGTTATTAGGCAGTCCACTATCTTCCCCCCTAGGAAACCAAATACCCCCCCGCTTCACTACACTAGTTGTTGATAGCCCGGCTTCCATAACAAGTACATTTTTACAGATAGAATTGCCAGCTCCATATACAATCAGTTCATAATTCAGAGTTGTCCTCCTGGACTGGTTACCAACTAAGGCTAAAGAGCTCAGTCTAATCCTTCTCTCTTTAACCTCCTCCTTTAGGTGGGGGAGAGAAGAGATGGATTCATACATTTCCAGCTGGAAATGGAACCTGGTACACAGTTTCCACTTTCTGCACTGATAACCTGCATGTCCTTAGATTTTATATTGACTTGCTTATTATTTACAATGAGTCAATTATCAAAGAGGACATAAAGAACCTGCTTGTAGCAAGAGAATCATATTTAATATCCTTTCAAGATAAGTTTGGGTTTCATTTATTCTAAACAAGAAAAATATTTCATAAAGAAAGAAAAAATAGGTGTTTTGAAAAGTGAATATGCCTTCATAATATTCAATACAAACTGACCAGGATTTGTAAAAACCAGATAGTAACCTTTTCAATAGCATTAACTGTCAGCTTCAGTTGCTGCTGCTGCTGCTATAACACACACACACACATATAACACACTGATAGGCAGATAGAATAGCTAGAGTTCTGTAAGTACATCAATTTAAATAAGGAAAGCACACTTTATGCCTTGGGTCTCTCTCTTTCAGGCAAAGGATCAATACTTAAATAAAATTTAAAAAAACAGCCTTGGTATTGAGTATCTGTTTTTCCACTCTTCACTGCAGGAACAAATAAATGTCTGGTTATTCCTTGGTATCTTAGTAATTACCTGTGTACTAAAAAGTATTTGTTTTCAACTCCACTATTAAGAAGACCTTGTGTCATGGTTGAGAGAATAACTATTTTGAATACAAACTTTTTTGTCATTTTGCAAATTATGATGATCTCTGAAATAAATATTATATATGCACAAAGGCAATTAAATCATTTGTAACAACAAAATAATAAAAAAAATGGAACAAGAAGAGGGCACCGTAATTTATAAATTACAAATACTTTTGGGTTACCATATTATTGAATTGAACAGGATTGTGTCTTTTGTAGAAAAATTCTTAATTGTACCAGGGTAAAAAAAAAGAACCAAGAATATTTAACTGTTATGGAATGGTTCAATCCTTCTATATGGCAGCGAATTCTGGCAAATTTCCTCAAATATAAAAAGAAGACCTTGAGGTTCTACATAAGGATGATGAGAATAACATGGACAGAGTGCATAACCAATGAGAAAGTCATAAGGAAAATAGAAACAAAAACGACACACACTTAGCAAAAGCTGAAATGCCCAAGACACACACACTTAGAGGTTATTAAGTGTTAGAGAATATTAGACAAAGTACTATTAAGGAGAAAAGGACAATAAAAGAACAAAATTAAGAAGACAGAAGATAATAGTTGACATTGCATTTAATTTCTTGAAGATTAAAGACAATAAAGCCACTAAGATGCAAGAGGTTAGAGAATATAAGACAAACTACTATTAAGGAGAGAGGACAATAAAAGAATAAAAATTGCTCACACCCCAAAGGGACATGGAGAAGAGGAGGAGAAGAAGAACAGATGCAATTTATTTTATATCTCTGCTGGAACATGACAAACATGATGCACGAAATAAATCTTATTCTTTGTGTTAACTGCGAGAGACAGACAGACAGGCACTCCTTATGATGATGGTGGAGTGAACAGTACACAATGCATGGAGTGGATATGGCTTTACCTCTTTTCATAACTCCTTCTCACTGGGCTGGGCTGATGAATTAAATAGTCTTCCCTCTTCTTTTTTCCTGACAGACTTAATTTAGTCCACTACTGAGCAGTTTTACTTTGGTCTCCCGGTGAGGCAAGAAGACAGGATCCAACATTATCTTTTCATCTGACATTTTACCTTGTAATGGCCGTTATGAAAGGGGGGATGGACATTAATTATGTATGCAAGGTGTCAGCTGGAAAAACTAATAACTAATCCAATTTAGGAATTAAAAATGCAAGATGTTTATGCAGGTAGAATACATATAGAATATTCTTACAAGACTAGAAAATATATATATTTTTTTAATTTGATATTCACAAGTTGCTTAGTACATCTACTAACATAACCAAAATGACTATTTCATGTCAACTGCTTATATTTTTCTTCTTTGTATATGCAGATCGGGCAATCTCTCACATGCAAATATGCAATAAGCATTGCTTTGAAATGTAAGAGTTTTATGCTAAAGAAGCATTCCAAAAGATAAGCAGAGTATTAAGAAATAGGAAAATTTCACTAGAAACAAGGAAAAGAGTACTAAACTGCTATGTGATATTGAACCTCCTATATGGCAGTGAGATGCTGGATGATCTCCTCAAAGATGAAGATGAGCAACAGAAATATGGTTCTACAGAAGGATGCTGGGGATACCATGGACTAAACATGTGAATAACGACAAAGTTTTGGAGAAAATGGAAACAAAAAGAAAACTAATATTTAACATCAGGAAGAGACAGTTGAGGTTTCTGGGGCATATAATGAGGAAAGAGGGCTTGGAAAATCTGATACTAACAGGACAGATAGAGGTTAAGAAAGATAGAGGAAAATATACACATAACATATTTAGTGAGCTTGAGGAAAATGGATGGCAGAACAGGGCTTAGGAAAAATAACAGAAAGACAAAGTTTATTAAGAGGACAGGAAGTTGTGGAAAGCCTACATCCTGAGGTGACACAGTACATAAAGAAAGAAGATTTTGTGTTTCTTCTATATACTGTTTCATATTCAGGATTTCTTTACTTTTCTTCTCTTTTCCTTTCCCTAGATTTTGATGTTTTTCTATCTCTTAGAAATCTCGATCCTGCTTGTCCTACACTGTACTCAAGAGTATACTTTCATTATTATATCTTAGACATTTCAAAATATTCTTGGTCCTGTTAATCATCTATAATCATGTCTTCATTTGTTTCATTCTGTAGGGCCATGTTTTGTTGGTGGCCTGCAAGATAATAACTGGGAACGCCTAGAGAAAGATCTTTATGCTTCTCCTCCACTCGAGGCCTTATTTGATCTGCATGAGTTACTATGCTATTCCCATTTTTTGCTATCATGGATGTGTTGTTGCCTCTTTGATTTATAACATAGGCCCTAATGAGTCTGTATAAATAGCATTAAATATTGCTGCTACATAGGGTCTGGTGCTTCTGCTATGTATCAAGAGTTTCTTGATAAAATCCAAAGAATCTGCAATGTTATCTGTCTTGACCTGGTATCTTGAGTTCAGCCACTTTGCCAACACCATAACTTAGCTTCCCTTCTCTTTTCTATAAATATTTTCATGGTAATTGTCCTGATGAGCTTTCCTCTTTGGTAGCTAAAAGAATTTAAGGGCAATACCAGATTGGCAACTAGGTCGCTTTATTTTACAGTTGAATTGGTTAGATGTAACTGTAAGTTCTATGCTAATAGCTTCTTCCCTTGCACTTCTCACTTGTGGAACTCTCATCCGGCTTCTTGTTTTCCAGACAACTTTGATCTTTAGAAATTTAAATGCAATGTCATTCGTAATCTTCTGTCTTTTAAATTCCTGTTCTTTTATTGTCCTGTCTCCGTAATAATGTTTTTCTTTTTAGTAATATTCTTTCACACTCAATAAACCCTTAGTGGCTTTATCACCTTTCATGGGTTGAAATGGAAGCACATGGATAAACATTGCTTAGAGGATAGGAAGTTGTGGAAAGCCATGATCATCATTGCCTGAAGTGACATGTTATACAGAAGCATAATCTAACAATAAGTTCTATTTAAATATCTGTCGTTTATTTAACAAAGAAGCCATATGCAATTTTTATAATATATAATACAAGAAATTAATCTCTCACAGACTTTAATAAGTTTTTTTTTTTTAGAAAATCAAACACTATTTTATCTAGATTTCCCCTGTTTCTCTGATGATAGTTTTCTAAAAATGTTTTTCGTTTTCTTTATTTCCTTTTAAATATAAGAATTCTTCAGTGCTATAATTGGTCACTTTCGAATCCAACTCTATTTTGTTTTTATACCACACCTTTATTTCATAATAAAAAAAAAAGGCTTCAACCATAAAACACTTGGTGGACAATACTAAAATATTTTGTCAAAGTATTTCCTTCATTTTTATCTAATTAAACCTAGAAAATAAAATCAACTGGTTAATAATTTAATTGACTAAATATTTTATCAGAGAATTAAGATTACAAACAAAGCAGTTATAAATTTGGAACTAATTTCTGCCTCGATTTCTGGGATGAGGAGTTATCATTATTTATATGATTTACATGCAGCCTATTGTCCTCATCTTTGTTGTTACAACAATGTTTCGGCCATTATGCCCAAGCACAAAACATTAGCAATACCAACAACAAACATGATGCATGTAAATAGTGAAACTAAAATTTGGAGCTGTTAAGAACACTCTCTGTTTAAATGCATATGTCCTGAAGTGACATATGCAATCATGGCTCTTCATCACTTTAATATCTGAAAAACAACATTGCTCTGATTGTTCTGGGACAAAATAGTGGAGTGGTTTCCTGTTGCCGTCTCTGCAGGTTTAAATTTGCTCTTTTTCCTAAAATGATTGCTGCAATAGTAAAAGGGCCAAATCCTTGACTGTATTCCCAAACTCAAGTAGATGATTGCTTAGATGATAAACAACCCAAGAACTGTGTCCTCACTGAAGAGTTCCTGGAGAAGAAAGGAAGATAACTGATAATCCACATTGCAGCTCCCTTCATTTAGTACACTTTTTTCTTTCAAAGTTGAGATGTACCAAGTACTTCTAACAATTTAACTGTAGAAGAAGCACCTTTTGTTGTCAAGGAGTCTTCCAATTGTAATTTCCCATCAACCCAAAACACCATTATTTTCCCCTCTGATACCATTTCACTCAATCTTACTATGTCCATTCTTAATCTCCAGTCACTAATAATGTTTGTAGTTACCAAAGCACTAGTCAGTGATCCATTGTCTGTATAGTATTGTACTGGTGGAAAATACAGCAATACCAAAAGTTTCTTCCAACAAAGAAGAGACAAAGAATCCTGCATTAATGCCAAAGTTTCAGATGCTAATGGACTCTTTGTTACTCTGTCCAACTTTTTAGATTGCCAGTTAATTAGTGCAACTTTCTTGTTCTCACCTTGAATAAAAACAACAATACCACCCTGGGAAGATCCATCTTCCAGGCTAGCAGATGTAGCATTTGAATATGCTAAGACTCACATTTTTTAGGATCACCCAAATTAGGAAATTTTAGTACAATTTTCTTAGCTCTTAATTTAGAGAATGCTTTGTTTATCTCTTGTAGCATTTTCACAGTAGGATGCTTTTTGTATTGCTTATAACATGCATTTCATAGCTTATTTCTGGTCTTGTTTGTGAAGGCAACCTGCATCATTTGTCCACTCGAGCATTTTAAGTCGGCTTTCAGTCAGTTCATCTGTTTTCCTTATGGTGTGACTTTTAGCTATGCTAATTAGTGTTATTGTGGAAATATACAATTCTTGTTTTATTTACACTCTTTCTGTAGTTTGCACAGCTTCCAATCCTAGATATTTAAATGATCCATTTTCATGTGTGCTGACCTTAAATATTCTCTTTAGTTTTTCTATGACGTGTTCCTGAAAAAAACAATTACCACAAAAGGCAAGGATCATCCACATTAACTAAAATTCCTACAAGTGATCCACTTTTATATCACTTGAATAAGGGCATTGTCATACAAACTAATTGTATTCCTCAGCTATAGAGTACTTCTTTAATACTTTTGTAACAGGATTTTGCATTTACCATCAGATATACCTTCCTTCTAGGGGTCAGTTTCATCTGGCATAGAATATTCATGAGTATCGTCCTGATCATCAACATTAATAATATTCATAGATAGTTCTTCATCCCTAGTCTTATATTCTGATCTCTTTTTGACCCTGTACATATTACAACCTTTTACTTTCATTAATTGACATAGATGAACATGATAGTAAGCTTCTCCATCGCAAACCAATACAGTTTGTCCTTCTTTTCCAAGCACAAGTGCAGGGCCTTTCCAACCTTTAAAATTTTTTCTGTGATAATAAACTTTACACCATTATCATACACCACACCTGAATAAGTGTGCATCATATGTCTGAGCATTCACCTGATCTTTTCACTTGACTCTGCTGCAATATAATTTTGTCAGGCACTGTGTAAAGCTTCCATGTTCTGATGTATAATATCACTAAATGAACACTCCATAGCTGGAAGTTCATCCTCTGATATTGACAGACGGTTAGGGTTAACTCCAAATGTTAATTGGTTTAGATTAAAACCACCATTATTTTGCAATGTGTTCTTAGCACTTACTGCCTATGCAAGTGCAATTTTTGGTTCACATTTGACATCTGCAATAGTCTTGTGAAATGCCTCTGCTAATATCTGATTATGTCATTCCACAACCCTGTTGCTAAACAGTGATTCACCTGCTGTTCTTTGCAGTTTTTATATTTAGTTTCTCATTCATTTCCTTGTATCTTTCATATGAAAATTTGCTTCCATTATCGCTCAAGAATTTTCTAGATGCACCAAAATAGGCCATCTACATTTGGTAAATATTTTGCACAATTTCATCTTGTTGGTTAGAAAATACTAAACAGGCTGCAGAATATTTTGTGGCAGAGTCAATCATATGAAAAAACTAAGTTTTATTATCTGTCTATTTATGTACACTATGTACATTATTCAGACTATTGTCCTCATTTTTGTCACCATATTTATTACAATGTTTCAGCTGTTGTATACTCCGGCCTTCTTTAGGTGGTTGGAATATCAAACTGAACCCATTATTTTGCTCAATGGGGTAAACTGTTTTAGTTCTATGTGCCCGGTTAAGGCAGTGGAGAACTTGGAGAGGAGATAAGTGACAACTGACATCCATTAAAAACATGGCAAGTGGAACTAGAACAGTCTACCCCAGTGAGCAAAATAAAGGGTTTAGTTTGACATTCCAACCACCTGAAGAAGGCCGTAGCGTAAAATGGCCAAAACGTTGTAATAAATATGGTGACAAAAATGAGGACAATAGTCCGAATAATGTAAATAGTGTCTAAGCTTTATTGTGTATATGTTCTTTTAAGTCCATACACACAACTTTGTTAAATTTATCAGCCATGGGCAAAGCTACAACTGGACATAAAGGTGCACGTTTATATTTCACGCATCCTTTTGCATGAATTGGAACATTTTTCAATTATCTTAAGGAATCCAGCATCATTAAAATCCTTATTCTCCTTCACAATTTTACACAAATTTTCTTTTAAGGCATGTGAAAATTGTCTGTGTAGCTTCATTGCTTTTTTTTCTTTTCTCTTCTGTGTTTTGTACAGTTGCAGTTAAAGCATCTCATAATTTTCCCTTCCTTGTTGACTGGATTGAAGCCTACATTAGCTTCATAACTTCTGCTGGGAAACTTTTGACCATTTCTATAGTTTACTCATCTATGCTAACCTCTTGTTTGAAATATATTCTTATTTTCAGTTACAAAAACTGGTTCAGATTTGACACATGGTGCGCCTAGCTGCCCATTAGTTGTGGCAAGATGTCCCCCAAATTTTTTTTATTGTGCATTTCATATTGTCATAGACTCACATGTACCATGAGCCAATCTATTATTTTTATCAGACACAATTACTACAGTCAATAGGAAAAAGACACATAAACCCACTGGTAATTCAACTCTAAAATTACCCAGTTTGTGATACAGGTATACAAATTAAATCAAAAAGTCTGTTATACTTACACCGGAAGGGTGCCTGTAATTATAAAATTACTTAAAGGTTAAATAAGCCTGGGTGTTTTTATCTTTTAAAAACAATGTGTCCAATTTGTCTATAACTCTGTTTGCCTAACCAAATTTCCTGAGGTTGCAAGTCCCTAGCACAATCTCTTATTCATCCAGTCAAATTGAGAAAAACTGCCAGACCTTGTTTACAATGCTTTTATTTAAGTCTGTATACACCTGCCATACTATTAAATTGTTTTTCCATTCAACACGATTCTCTTCGGTCATCAATAGTGGTGGCAATTTTAAAGCCTGTTGAGTTGTCATCTTGTGACACAGTATAAGTGGCAATGTGTGCAACACAAAACAATATAAAATATTCCACAAAATATTCTGGGTCTCGGACTGCTACCATTTGTTAACTTGCTTAGACAATAAAAAAACCAGTGTCCTCACTGAAGAGTTCTTTTATAGAAATAGTTCAAAGGAGATAATCCACAAGTGGGGAGCATATAGAGCCTAGTACTGAGAAGGGAAGACATTTTAAATATGTAAAAACAGATGAAAAATGAAATAAACACTTTACTCAAATTAAATATAAACTAAATTTTTATTTCGCTCTTTGATTGGATGTGTTCCTGATATGGATGCCTGGGGCCGTCACACCCCCTGCCCCCACTTCTACATGATACTGGTCTGCAATTTAAACTATATGTGCCTTTCCCAAGAGTATTGGTGCAGAGTGAATACAAACTGTTTAAGCCAGGATTTGAACTCAGTTCATTTTTCCATGACTTAACTACACATCCAATGAAGAGAAGACAGTTCTTAAAAACACTCCCTGTCTCAGTTTTTGTTGTTCTGTGTTGAAAGTCTGCTCAATGTAACTCTCTTTTTCAGACATATCTTAAATCCTCATGAATCATTCAAATAATACTGTATTCATGGAGAAAAGAGAACAAAGTTGTTCTGTTAAAAGATGTCTTCTTGGAGTAGCTTCTTAGGAGATAATTTCACCTTTTGGACATTGTGAATATTTATAGTATTTTTATTCAAATTTTATTTTATTTTATCCCTTCCAGTAAACAGTTAGCTAAAGAAGGAGCACAGATAAATGTCTGTTTGCTTGACTTGCAAGTTGTTAATTCTCCCTCGAAAGCTGTGTCTTGTTCAGACAAAGGATACTCTTCTGTTAAAGAAGTGAACTTGTAACTGCAATGTCTACAGTTAAATTTTCTTGATGAGGTTTGTTGTTTATAATAAGAAAAAAGAAAAAAATCTGTAAATTCAAAATTAGTTGAAAAATAATAAATTTTACATTTTTTAATACCAACGTTCACTCAAAACAATGCTCGAGAGCCACTCAAGGTAGAGGTTTAAAATGCTTATGATGAATGAGGTGTGTCATATGAATGAAATATGAGGTGGCAGTAAATGAAGATTATGAGGATAAATAACAATTGACCTTTGGCTTGAAGAGGTTAAGATTCTAATGTTCAGGGAAGCATCCATTTAGGAGTCTGTTATACAAAGCATCAGTTCTTGGAAAAAGATGTCTGAGTGGAACTTTCTGCTTGAATTTGTAATAATAATGATAATGATTATGGTGATAATACAAATGAAAAAAAAATTGAAAATGATGATGTGGCAAAATAAAAGAAAACAGCAACTGGCGAGTAAATTCAAGCTCTCCCAGCTGGTATTTCAACCTTGAGTCGTTCCTTCTTGAGTTCTGTCTCAAAATCACAATAACAGACTGTTCTTGCCGCCAACCGTGAACGTCACTCCAACAACTTGCCCCACTGGGAAAAAGTAGTTGCTTTTATATTTGTCCATATACCCATAATCACTTGCGTCTTCCTGTGATCTCATAATTCATTGCGTCCATGTCCCATAATGCATTGCATCTTTATTGCATAAAAATGCAATGTAAGTCCCCCCTCATTCTTTTACGATATCTAGCCGAGGACGGATTACGGCAGAGTGGTAAGTACTTTTTCCTCCCTTATTTCAACTGCAGTAGCTTTACATGCTAAACAAATACGGGCTCTTTTATGGCGGGGACAAGGCAAGTCGCGACCAGTTGTGCTCGTCCCAGGTTCTGTCTCATGTTCGCCACACTCCCCCCCTGATCTCCTGATCACACAGATAACAGTGCGGATACGGTCTTTTGTTCCAGGTGCTCCTCCGAAGGGGGATTGGTCGAGCTTCTTCATCAGAGGAGCTCTCATTAGATACATCCCGATTTATTGGCAAATTACCGCTATCGGAGTGATCGGTTGTTGAATCCAACTCTACGTATATTGGCTGTTCACTATCCTCAGTGTCTTCTTCGTCAGTTGTGGGATTTGAGCCCAAAAAAGGGCGCAGATCTCTAACATGACGAGGCATCCCATCGACCCACACTGACTGTTGACTCACCACCTCGGTCACACGTCCGGTTCCAAATTTGGTCATGCATTTACCACGTGGAGTCTTAACCCAGACAATGTCCCCTTTCTTGTATTCCCCTTCAGTTATTTGTGATTCAGGTGGAGGCGTCGCGTCGATGCCTCTCACTAGTATGTGTGCAGTACATCAGCCGGTGCCATGGAAGGTGAAAGGTTGTCCTTAGGTGTGACGTTATGCCAGTAAACTGCTTCCAAGACTGAGCAATTTTTCCTGGCCACTATGGTTTATATGCTTCTGTGGTTGCGTTCCAAAATGCCATTTCCAGACGGCATGTAAGCGCACCGGAACCTTAAATGCACGCCCCAGCTGCTTACAAATTCCTTAAATTGTCTGCAAGTGAACGTGGTGTCATTGTCAGTCAGTATTTCAGTCGGCGGGCCTCATTCATAGAAGACTGTCTCCAGCTGACGAATGACACCAGCAGAGTCTTGCCATCTCAGTGGCCGCCATACTGCAAAATGGGAGGGACCACAGTCAATGAGCGTAAGAAAATGTCTACCATTGTAATGGGTCATGTCCATTGCTAACCTGCTCCAGTTTCTTCTCACACTCAAATTTCCTTTTTTCCAATGCACTGGTGCTGGATCGATCGATTGGCAGGCTTCGCAGGTTCTAACAACAGATTTTATCAGTTCCTTAGACATCGTTGGATCTACGGTCCTAGCAAAGTACAGTGTTCTTTTAACACATGGGTGCCCATTCTGCTGGTGGATGTGGGTCACCTGACGTTTGTTCGACTGGTTCGTTGCAGTGGCGCAACTCACTTGCACTGGTTCACCTTTCTTTTGCATATCCAACCAGCATTGCGGCACTCTGGTGAGGCTGTCAGCGTGGTTCTGACAAGATTTTACTAGCGTCACAGTCATAGTCAGTGCGTACTCCTCCACCAAAGCTCGCAGTGTCTCTAAGCGCCGCCTCATCAGCATTTCACCCGCCGCCTTCGTGTTCACACGCATTTTTCCTGTCAGGGTGTCAGACACCCACCGATGCACACATGCTGAATCGGTGACCACATGCATAACTGGTGCCTGCCACTGCAGGGCAAGATTCACGCCCTTGATCACCGCGTCAAGCTCAGCAAGATTGATGTGTCTGGCATCATTGGTTGGACGTAACCAGCAAGCATCTTCCACGATGCTCCCATTCACCTCTAGTGCTACTCCTGTAGCCACAGAGCTTGCATCCACCCAAACTGTCATTTCATTACCGTTCACACACCAGTCCCCACCGACAGGATCTGATTCCTGCACTCTGGCCACCGTTTCCTCCAGCATGCGTTTAAGAGGGGCATCCTTTATCTCGTCGTCCCATCCTTTGGTCAGTGTACTTGCTTAACGCTTAATGAATGCAGTTGCCACCCTAAGCCAACCGCACACAGTGAAATGACCCACGAGTTTCCCGCACAAGGAAAATATGCTTCGGCGGGTCACCATTTGAGCAATTTCTGGAACTTGACCTCCCCGCTTCTATTGAAGGGAGTTGCTTTCTTCCCAGACTTGCAGACTGAGGACCTTAGTTCCGTCTCTCAATCGCTCCGGATCTTTACAGACTAGCCCGTAATCTGCAAAGTGCTGTCTTACGCGTGCTGCAGAAACTAGGCCTTCATTTATGAAGATATTGTCGACGTATGCCGACGTGGCACTCTTAATGTCCTGATCCTGGGACGTTATCGTGTCGATCACTGACTTCATGACAAGTGGTGCCACATTCAGACCAAAACCCAAACGCGTAAGGCAAAACCGCTTACCCTTAATGACCACTGTTTGAAAAGGCCATAGCGATTTGTCAATGTGAATCTGTAGGGACGCATTTCTCAAATCCAACAACGATACGTCAGCTCCTTGTCGTCGCCATTCTCGTAATTTCTGCGCACACACTTCTGTGTCAGCCGTGAATGCGTCTACAAAGCCGTTCAACTCCCAATAGTCAAGTACCGGCTGGACCTTCTGTTTGTGTTCTTGTACAACTGCCATTAAGGGAATTAATCCCTTGGGTGGACCAAGCTCTTTCTCAGGATATGGCAGTAGACATCCATCTCGCTGCCACCGTGCTAGTTCTTTATCGTATGCATCCCGGATGGGGCCAGGTACTGTGTACTCCTGTACTTTATTGACCAACTTGCTAGGTGAATGACCACTCGCACACTTCCACAATGCAGTCCACATTTTCGTGCTCGGGTTAAACGTAACTCTAAAGTCAGGCTTGTTGATAAGAATGGTGGCACATGTGTTCAGGTTTCCAAAATGCGCTTCACCTGATTCGGTCAGGTGAACACCTCCGAGCACTTTGATTGCATCAATCCCAAGAAGAAGATCGAACCCTAGCAATTGTCCTTCCATGACCAGAACCTCAACAGTCACGGGCTGAATCTGCTCGATGCCCAACTTAATTTTACCGTATCCCCAGCACTTCAGGGTCCTCCTGTCGGCAGTCAACACTCCCACCTCTTCCTGCTTCCAGCAGCGACACACAGCCTTGCTCACCAGCGTCTGTGAGCATCCCGGATCTACTAGAGCTGTGCACTCTACTCCATTTACAAATACTTGTACGGTGGGTAACTTTCGGGTTTTCACTTGCTCGGGGAGAAGGCTTGCACTGACGCCTTCTCCCCTTGGGTGTTTCCCTGGCATTCTGAGGAAATGTGTCCAATGCCATTGCATTGAAAACACCGCTTGTCGTGGCCTGACCTCTACATTCTGTTTGACCTCTCCTGACGTCCTTGTGTACAGTTCTTCGCCATATGGTTGGGTCCAGAGCACTTGTAGCAGGTAATTGTTCTGCTAACAGGTTTGGCAGGGGGAACCTCAGCTTCTGAACGCGGTAGCTCTACGGATGCGGCGGCCAATACCTGGCACCCTTCGTCATCTGTCATAATAGCCCTTGCTCGGGTCAGAATCTGTTCTAGATTGATGTCATCCATCCTGAATGAAGCTTTGAGAAGCTGCCTAACATGATGTGGCAGCACTGATGCAAATGCACATGCCATCCACCGATCAGGCAGCGGTTCTCCTATTAGCCGCGCCAAATGATGCATTTCAGCCAGGAATTCATCCACCAATTCCCCTGGGCGAAGACGCTGTCCCATAAATTGGTCGAACGCATTAAATCTGTCAGTCGCGTATGCAGTCATAAGGGCCCGTTTAATTTGTTCTGCGTCTGCCCTCTGCTCTCCACTGAGTTGTCTATACACAGCGAGGGCACCGCCTCATAGTTGTAGAGGCAAAATATGCTCGATCTTGTCCATGGTGCAAAGTTCGCAGACCAATTCCACATTTTCTATCCATTCAACAATGGGCATATCCATTGGGGTGCTACTGAATTCTAGAATCAAACGGACGTCAAAGACCTTGCCTTCCATTTGAAGAATCAATATGCTGAAATAGCTTGTGGCAAAATAAAGAAAACAGCAACCAGCGAGTAAATTCAAGCTCTCCCAGCTGGTATTTCAACCTTGAGTCATTCCTTCTTGAGTTCTGTCTCAAAATCGCACTAACAGACTGTTCTTGCCGCCAACCGTGAACGTCACTCAAAGCACTCCACGCACTGGGAAAAAGTAGTTGCTTTTATATTTGTCCATATACCCATAATCACTTGCGTCTTCCTGTGATCCCATAATTCATTGCGTCCATGTCCCATAATGCATTGCATCTTTATTGCATAAAAATGCAATGCAAGTCCCCCCCTCATTCTTTTACGAGATCTAACCGAGGACGGATTATGGCAGAGTGGTAAGTGCTTTTTTCTCCCTTATTTCAACTGCAGTAGCTTTACATGCTAAACAAATACGGGCTCTTTTTTGGCAGGGACAAGGCAAGTCGCGACCAGTTGTGCTCGTCCCAGGTTCTGTCTCATGTTCGCCACAGATGAGAATTTAACAATTTGTCAGGCTAGCAGAATTTCTGCCAAGCTAAAGATAACTAAAACTATAATATTCAATAATTCAAGAAAAGTTCAAGTGAATTTCATTAACTGTCTCAAAAGTTTTGTGTCGAAATGCTCATCAGAGTCAGATGTTTGATAAATCTATTGAGTTGGCTTACCAGATAAGTCACCTGAATTTTTCCAGATTTTATTTTTATTAATCAATTTACCCCAAACAAGGCAATAATGCCACTAAGATGTTAAAGGAGTTCCTGGGAAGAAAAGACTTTAGAAAGAACCAGAAACCAATTTAGGCAGAGATGTTAGAAGTCTAGAGTTGAAGAAGAATTTAGAAGGAACCAGAAACCCAATCCTTGGTATGAAATAAGGGATAAAATCTCTACACCCATTCAAAAGGCCAGGGTAGGAGTGTGAACCGGATGATAGACAAACCTATTTAATCCTATTATTTATTCTGTTATTATTTACTCTTATTTATTGAATAAATTTGGAATCTAGAAGAAACAAAAAGGACATTTATGTCTAGAATCAGAAAGAGACAATTTCTAAGGAATATAATGAGGACTTCGAAAATTTGATACTCAAAGGACTGATTGAACGCAAGAGGGACAGAGGAAAACATCAAATGACTTACCTAACTGAGCTTATGTGAATTGTTGGCAGAACAGGGAATAGGAGAGATAGCCAAATGATGAACCTTACTAATAGCTACTAAGAATAGGAGAGCATGATCACCCATGTAATGAAGAGACAAGGCACACAGAAGAAGAAAATCAAACAGAAACATTTATATCTTTACTATGTCTTATTTTTTAAATAAATTGATCAAACAAATATATTCTATAAAAAAAACATGAACTGTTCATGTGATACTAAAATAAAAATTTCAAGCTTAATTTTGAATTTTAAAATTTTACAAGTTTAAAAAATATTTAAAAATTTTAAATTTTACAAGTTTAAGAAATATTTAATTATTTCCACTGCTTTATTTTCTACTGTTCTTGTTAATCCTACCAACTGAATTTCTAAACATCAGGAAGAAGCATTTACTTCAGATGACTATTGTTATGTTTGGTATATCTCTTTGCGTAGTAGCAGTCGTAGCACAGTTCTCTGTATTACGTTTAGCAAATGGGTTTACTAAGCAATGCAATTCTGTTCACCAGTTGTTCTCTATTTATATTTGTCTACCTCATTTGTATGTGATACTACAACTATAAAATCTACAAAAACATTTATAAAACAAAAAGGAATTCATCACTCCTCAGCCATAACCCCCACCCCACCAAAATGAGGAAATTCAACATGATTTAAATTCCAATAACCTGGACAGATTTTGAATGCGAATTAAGTTTAAACGTCTAATGATTTCTTTTCTTTTTCTTTCAGATTTAATAACTTAAGTCTTTGGCAATTTCAACCATGGAAAGATTAACAATCAAACGACATAGTTATCAAAGTTATCAAAGCCTATTATGAAAATGGTCGTTCAAACAGAAATGCATTTTGTGCACTTTGCGATTTTTTTGGTCAACATAATTGACCAACCGAGAGTGCAATTGGAAACGATGTAATTTTGTTGTGGAGAGGTTCAATTCCTGCGTGCGATGACGAATGGAGGTGTCTGGATTTTCAACCCCATTTTTGTGCACTGCAGCAATGTTTTCAGCTGAATGGCGTAAACAAGCAAGCAATAGTATTTTCACATCTGCTACTGACTCAGTTTGTTTGAATTTACGAACAATTTTTTCAATTGCACTTGAAACTTTAACACATTGTTTGATTGTTAATCTTTCCATGGTTGAAATTGCCAAAGTTGTTAAATCTGAAAGAAAAAGAAAAAAATCATTATATCCTTAGACGTAATTCATGTTTAAAAATCGGTTGAAATTACTGGAACACTATTTATAAACAATTTATAAGGTCTTTTGCCTGCGCAATGAAAAATGATTTTCATAAATTTATATCTTCTTATTTTAAAATAAGTAAATGAAAAAAAATCTATTCTTTATATAGGTAAAATGAATTATTATGACACTTCATAGACCCCACCCCCCCTTTAAGTGGCTAAGATGAAGAGTATAAATTAAACTGTTATAAAAATGTAATGTGAAGGGGGAGGGTCACTGACAAGATCAGTGAGAAGACAGTAAACAGATTTTATGACCAGAGAAACAAGGATACAATTTTATCTCTTTTTAAAATTTTTATAGAAGTCTATCAAAATCTACTCACAGGATAATTCATTATTTCTGGAAGATTCTACCAAGAATTCCTGCTCTAATTTTGTCACAAGGACATGGAAAATATTACACTCTTGTAATAATAACCATTAACGATTTAGGAATAATTAAATACAGAAGGGTACTTTTGTGTTATATCAGAGTAAGTAAGATTTGTAACTTTAATTATTGTTTAATAATCTTTTGTTTTTAATGCCAACGAATCTTCAAAATGTATTAATGATGCTCAACATCAATAAAAGTTCAATTTTAAAAACTATTTGAATATTTCTGGTATCTTTTAAGACCATTATTAATTAAGATCTATTTGAACTACTAGGAAAGCTTGAGTTATTTGAGAAAGATATTAGATTAATCCAGAACATTTACTGGGAACAAACTGCTTCCACATGGACAGGAAATGAGCAAGGACACAAAAATAGAAAAGGGTGGAAGTCAAAGATGCATGATCTCACCAAATTTATTTAACTTATACAGTGGTTGTAATCCTAAGGAAAATAAATGTTCTAACAGTATATCAGTGGGAGGCACAATCTTAACCACATGCACAAGTGACACTGGTAATGATGGTAGACAGTAGACGCAGAAAGAACACTGTGGGAACTTTTATACAAGGTAGAAAAAGAAAACATAAAGAAAGGACTAACTATCAATTGTAAGTACACAGAAAATATGGTCATTAGCAAAAGTGATAGACCAAGATGAAAATTAGAAATTGAAGACATAAATATCAAACAAGTATGGAAATTTACCTATGTGGGAAATATTATAACAGACAATGGAAAATGTGACACAGAAATCTGAAGAGGCAGTATATGATAGTGAAAGATGCCTTCCAAAAGCTAAGCTAAAAATATTAAGACACAGAAAAATTTCATTAGAAACAAAGAAAAGAGTTCTGAACTGCTATGTAATATCAATTCTTCTATATGGTAGTGAATGCTGGACAATTTCCATAGAAATGAAGAGGAGACTTAAGGAAACAGATAAGTGGTTCTACAGAAGTGCACTGAGGAATTCATGGAAGTTTTAAGGAAAATGGACATAAAATCAAAACACTTGTGTTTACAATCAGAAATATTTTTAAATTTCTGGGACACATAATGAAAAAAGAGGGCTTAAAGAATTTGGCACTTACAGGACTTACTGATAGTAAGAAGGGCAAAAGGAAAATCTACCTGATCAACTTTGATCTATAGAAATTTAAATGTAATGTCAATCGTCATCTTTTGTCATCTTAATTCCTGTTCTTTTATTGCATCCTTTTTCCTTAATAATGTTTTCCTTTTTATCATATTCTATCACACTTGACAAGCCCTTGCATCTTAGTGGCTTTTTTGCCTTTGCTTGGTGTGAAATGATTAAAAGGATAGAAAAACATAGGCAAACATTGATTAGAGGATAGGAATTTGTGGAGAGCAATGACCACACATTGCCCTAAGTGACACGGTATATAGAAGAATTATGAAGCATAATCAAACAATAAGTTCTATTTAAATATGTGTCTTTTATTTAACAAAGAAGCCATATACATTTTTTATAATACATAATAAAACAGGAAATTGATCTCACACACAGTTTAATAATTTTTTTTTAGAAAATCAAACAATATTTTGTGTAGATTTCCCCTGGTTCTCTGATGATAGTTTTCTAAAAATGGATTTTTGTTTTCTTTCTTTTTAAATGTAAGAATTTGGCAGTGCCGTAAACAGTCACCAAAGTTAAACTAAAACATTAAAAAATGATTGGTTATATCAACATATTAAAATGCTGAGATGTTTATGTATAATACAAATATATATCCCTTTTATCACTGAAACAATTTGTAAATGATTATTTTCAATACTGAAAAAATCTTTGCACATTTACAAAATTGATCATTTAGGTTGTGGTAAGAAGTTCAGATTACAAGAATATGCAGGAAAGTTGACTTGAAGACCTTAAAATTGTAATGGTCAGGGAAGTAAAGCAAGGCCTCCAAGAGAAATTTTGTCAAGCAGTACAAGACCCTTTTTGGGCCTCCAAGACTGGCAAATATTTTTCTCAAAATTGAGGACTTGATATAATCTATATGTAAAGTCTTATAAATTCTTTATTTCCATGATCAGATATAACATACATAAAGTCCTTGCAAAGCAAAATAATAATAGATACAGGCACATAATGATGCAAAGATTTTGGTGTGTGCTAGTCACATCATTATGCTAACTTACACATCTATGCATCTACCACAGGCTGTAGGTAGATACCCTTGGTGTTATCATATGTTTATACAAGTAGGCCTACAAGAATTAATGCTAAGTACTACTTAAGAAGAAGTAAGTTTGGTGGGATAAGTATAGTGATGTTTGAGTATGTGAATGTAAGTGTATGTTGCGTTGCGAGCAGTAGAAAGTGCTTGTTCTCGAGTGGGGGGTGGGGTGAGTGTTGAATTGTTGCTGTGGAGACCTTATTTCTTGGGCTCCCAGAACAAAATACCAGCTGGACCCCTTCTCATAAGTCCTGAAGCAAAATACTGATTTTTGAGAAGCTGTTCAAATAGAACTTGCTTTTTATTAATGGGAAATGGGGATGTGATTTGTCCAGGCTTACATGGCATAGTGGATTTTGGCAGTGAAGGTCTGAACTGGTGGAACTAATGAATATAGCTCATCAGAAGATTTGTCATGAATATAGCAATAGAATAGCGAAAGGCTTATGACTTTTGTCTACAGGAAAGGGGTTGTAGTGAGAAATTTCAGCACCCACAAGGCCATGTACTTGCTTTTGAACTATCAAAGCTAGAAGATGAGTATAAGGCAGCTCTAGCCCAGATAGAGTGACAAGAATATTTTACCAAGCTATTGTTGATAATACAGAGCACAAGGAAATGAAGCCTTAGTCAAAAACATTAGTGAATGTGATCAGCCTCAGACAAAATTCAAATTGATTCTCTTTTATAACTAGATAACGATAAGACCACTTCACATCTTGGAAATAATTAAATAATTACTATAATTAACATAGAGATGTTATCTTTTATTTTTAATTATATGCAAAAGTATACATTATGCACATGTGAGTATTTTATTTATTTATATAATTATAAACTAAATTATAATAATGATTTTAATTAAGATGCAAATATTGCTATGTATCTTAATTTGTGAAAAGGTGTTGCAGAAGAGGTTAGGTGTTAAATTGGAAAAGAAGCTACATTACCTGTAACTTTAATTTTCATACCTGCTTGGTAAAGACTATAATTAATAAGAGAACCAAAATAATAACATTTCAAATGTATAAGCCAAAGTATATCAGTACCAATTGATTTGGGGAGATTAAAAAAAAAAAAGTGATAAACAAGCAATTTTGTTATCAAGCCACTGATGGTATCCCAAGGACAAATTGAAAGGATCTGATCTAATTTCATATGGTTAGAAAGATCTTTCATATCCATAGAGATGAAATGTCTACAGTGCTTTGTGTAACATTCCTTTGATAGAACTTATGCTGAATCGTTGATGATATTATAAGGTCAATGAAGTTTGCAAACATTTTAAATGCCAAGTTTTGATCAGGAAATGACACTTAACTTATAAACATCCACTTTATTCTCTCACCTGAGCTTTCACATCTATGTCTCTTTCAGGTAAGCAAATGCAGATAATTAATGTCTATCCCTCCATAAAATCACAAGTTATCACTGGATATTGATTTTATCAATATACATTGGAGACATGCATGTTCTTCTTTCATCACTGGGTACTCTTCAAAAGTAGCCTTGTGCCAAATTTGATTTACTTCAGCAGATAACAATTTCTACATTGCCAGTAATGATTTTAAGGATAGGAATTTTGAAATGTGGTTTCTTATTTTTTCAGAACCTGGTAAAGAGATTGCGGTTTTATTTAAGTCATTGTGGAAAGAAACACGGTTTGTTCAAGGTTTAGATGTGTGCTAATTGGTTCAGATAAACACAAATATAACTTGAGTGAAGAGTAAGTGTCTATTTGATTGGCGGTAACATTTTTTTTTCTGAAAATTAAGAAACATTCTTTGTCCATTGTATGCAAGAGGCACTTGATGAAGTGTAATCATCAGTAAGACAGAAAAATTCAAGCCTTAATTACTGGTTTACAATTGAGGTTTACCTTGTTTTATTCAGCTAAGTGGCACCGAGTGTATGTGCACACACACACATATACATATATATATATATATATATATATATATATATATATATATATATATTCGTGGCAAGATATAATTATGCATTTAACTTATACTGGAGAGACTTTAAAAAAACCTAAAAGCAATTAGATATTATGCTTTATTAGACTAGAATGTTTGTCTTTACCAGAATGTTGAAGCTAAGTCAGCTCTCCATTTATCATGAGTTGAATGCCTCATGCTTTACACAAATTACAAATAGAATTCTTTATTTTACCTATTAAAGTATATTGCTTTATTCCTTTTTATTATATTTGGAGGATTTCCCAGAGACTGAATTTAATCTAGTAATTGTATTAATGAGAACTACAGTAATCCATGTGGGGTGGCATATGTTCTAGTGAATTAGTAAGGGTATGTGGGCCTGAAATTAAACTTCATCAATTAAATGAACATTGAACTGAATTTCATCATAGCCTGAACTGAATGACCATGAAAGCAAATGTCTCTATACTATCAGCTAAATAAAACTGATAATGCAAACCATCTGTGCTGAAGCAGAGCCAGTGTGAGATTTCACCTGAAATGGTTGGAATAATGAGCAGCTGAAATATTTTGTTCAAAGTCACAAAGATGTAGATAATAGTCTAAAATAATTCTTCAAATTATGGTAGTACCTCTTTTCAGAACTGTTGACAACTCTTTAAAAAAAATTAATTTTTTTTTTGTCATTTGATTTTGTACATGTCTTACACTAGCTATGATTTTCTGAATTCCATCCAAAATTTAATTAAATTGTTGGTATTTTGGAAGAAAGACAAAATAAAAAAAAAAAAAAAAAAAAACAATTTTGAGTTGTAGCCCAAAGGATTAATACAAATTTATAATTATGATAATTAACACTTTGATTACCCAATCCAATTTATATCTTAAATCTTGGTAAATAAATTATTGCAAATGCGATTCTCTGTGGAAATAAAGATTAGCGAATATTCTTTTATTAAATATACCCATTTATATGAGACAGATTAGAATAATAATTTGTGATGAGCATGCTCAAATTCCTTTTGAGTATCAAATGTTGCAGGCATTTGCTGGTTACTATTTGACTTTGTAATAGATTCAAATGAAAAAAATAGTACAAAACTGCTTATATCCATACAAATATCTCTTCAATATACTTGCTATCACTCTGGCCAAGTTACAAAACTTCTAAGGCATGTACACTACAGTTCAAAAGTTTGAAGTGACCCCCAGTGAATGGAAAAAAAACTGAAAAAGAGCTCTTAGTGTAATTGAAAAAAGAATGGAATCAATAATCAGATTTATACTTTGAGAAACCTTTGGAACGAATATCAAAAATTTGTGCTGCAGTAATCAAGGCTAAAGAAGGATATTTTGATGAGAATAAAATTTAATCATAAAATGATTTTTTCTTTTTGTCATAATAAAATTTATAATAAAAGAATCATGTCTCACTTTTTTTAAACCATGTATAATAATTCTCTCTTATTTAAAGTACAAAACAACAAATTTTGGGGCCAATTTAACTAATTACCAGGGGTGGCCTCGAACTTTTGAACTGTAGTGTAATGTTTGATAATCATGATTAATAATGTAGTGTTGGATTAAGTGCATTGACAAGGGAGAAGATTACATTGAAAAATAAATATCTTTTATTTAACATAATCCTTTTTTATATTTCAATTATAGGCCTTGATCTATGCATCCTTAGTTAAAACAGGATTCAAGTCTTATTAAAAGTCATGAACCAGTCAGTACATGTGTGTACTTATAAAATATGATATCTACAGAGTAGACATATCTTTTAGGAGAAAGAGAGAAAGATATCATATTATTGCACCTGCCATAAAACTGATCAGTTGATGATTTGTGATACCCCAAAGAAACCAATGTGAAGATCTCTTTTCATGAATATACAATCAAGAATTTAATCCCACAAAATATTTAATAATACACTTCATCTCATCACAATAGAAATATTATCAAAAAAGGTTAAAGGATACACATCACTTCAATATTTGGTGTAAAATTGACTTAATGGTGTAAGCATGATATCAAACTTGAAGGGAAAAGAAAAGATTAAATGAAAAATAGTTTTATATATATATATGCCAGAGTTTTATATATATTTATATAAAAACTGATAACATTATATATATATATATATATATATATATATATATATATATATAAACTATTAAACTTATAGGTGTGTGTGTGCATATATATATATATATATATATACACACACACACGCATATTTATATATATGAGAGCATAAATATTTTACTGTGAAAAATGTCTTTCATAGAAAAATAATATATAAATCAAATTGTATTCAGCACGTAAAGGTTTTTTTTTTAAGAGAAAATGTTCTATCCCTTTGAAGAAGAGGCACATCATATATTTTTGTATTATATCTTGTAACCCTGTAATATGCTATCCACATGCATGAAAGGCCTATTCTCTGGTATATGGTAGCTTATGTGTATACGAGACAACAGACACATTTGTCAATTTTGAAATATAAACATTAAGTACATTCCTACATACATATGTATATATGTCTCCCCATAAGAAAAAATTCCGTAAATATAGTGACATATATTTTTATATGTGCACATTATTATAATTTACTTATGTACAAATAGATATAAGAAAAAAATGTATATGTGATGGAAAGGCGAAACAAAGATAAAATCTGGCCAGATTGAAACAAATTGAAGAATTGGAGTAAAATTTTATTTTTATGAATTGTCGGATGGACAGCTTTTCCTCTTTCATCTAATTTTGAAATGTTCTTTTTTTGTTAGCAGAACATTTGCATTTTCAATCAAAATAAAAGTTGCTGAGTATTCTTCTAAAAATACTATTCAGTAAATGCCAAACAAACATTACTGTATATTTCAGAATCCCATTATTCAGTTGTTTTATCGTTTAGAATGCTGGTTGTCAAGGATTTACACCTTAACTAAACCCTAAAAAACAAGAACAACAAATGTGTATGTATGTATGTATGGTGATTTAATAGGGCAGTTAATGAAATTTGAGGAATAAAAAAACAAAATGATAACAATATTGGTAATAAGATATGATATTTATCATTATATTTTTTGTTTTATATATATATATATTTATAAAACTCTGTGTGTGTGTGCACCTCTCTCTCTCTCTCTATATATATATATATATATATATATATATATATATATATATATATATTATATATATATATGGTGTATCAAAAATATATTTACAAATTTTGGGGAGCAGGTTCCTCATGCCAAAACAAGAACAAAAGTCCACATAAACATATATTCATAATTCCTTCATTTTTGAGTTAAGTTTAAAGAAAGTTTACAGTGGATGGTGGTGTGTTACCATGTGGACTAGGTTACATTTGTCATTCATGTACATTTGTTGCTAGTCTGTCTTCAATGTTTAACATGCATACTAGTGAGTTAACTAATAATGACTGAATATTCATATCATGAGTGCGAATGGTAATGGATACAAGGCTGCATGGCTGTATCAAATTGTGTTTCCAGACTGAAGACAGCCAAGTCATCCAACCTTTGCTGCTGTTTATCGTCGTGTTGCTGAGACAGGATCTGTGGCACCACAAGCTACGAATTGAGGAAGACTGAGATCCTCTCGTATGCCTGACCATGAATAGTCTACAGGCAGTCAGAGACAATCCAGGTATCAGCACATGTCAAGTGGCCCTAGCAAGTCATACATATCATAGTACCACATGGAGGGTACTTCAAGAATAGCTTCAGTATCTGTATCATCTGCAACATGTACAGGGTCTGATCACTCACCATGAGAGAACTTTTACCGATGGTTGATTGCACAAACTGATGATACTTGTTTGTCTCTTCAGTCTTGTTTACATCTGAGGCAACATTTGGAAGAGATGGAATAACTGTATACAACCATTATTTGTGGGCAGGTCGGAATCCCCATCGTACAATACAGGCAAGACACCAGCATCAGTTTATGATTAATGTGTAGGTTGGAATCGTAGGTGACTGTCTGATAGGTCCATATGTTCTTCCAGCATGTCTTACAGGAATTTTATTTTGAACATACTTCCAGACCTGCTAGAGGATGTACCTCTGCTAATATAAAGATGCATGTGGTTCATGCATGATGGGGCTCCAGCATATTTTAGTCATATTGTTCATGATGTACTAGTTGACATCTACCATGAAAGATGGATGGGTAGAAGAGGATATATACCAGGGGTATAACAGCAAAATTGTCCAAATTGTTTAACAGCATGTGATAATTATCCATCCCACAAAATGTTTAATATCTAAAAATCCACTACACTAATTAAGTTTTTTTTCCAGGTCTTCAGATAAGACATTTAGCAAACTTGACACCATTTGTCATAAGAATCACAGAAAAGCCCTTTGAGTCATTCAGATAGAAATAGAACAGGTTAAAATTGTTTTGTGCCAGACCCACTGTCTTTCCAACCGGACAATGGTGAAAGGAAAAAGATCATTCAGGCCTTCAGTAATGGTACCAACATTCATAATCTGGCTTCCATCTACAAATTCATTCAAGAACCATCAAGAGAATGAAGAATAAGTTTAAAAAAGAGTAGAGAGGAACAGTAGAGAGGAAAACTGGATCAGGAGGTTGCAACAGCAACAGGGATCATCATTTCAATTTAGAGCTAAATGCATTTTTATTGTTTAAAGTCCAATAGTTTTATAAACACCTTGTAGAATTCCAGTAAGATATTTTTTTAGATACAATGATTCAAAGTTTAATTTAACAATTGGGCAGTTTTGCTGTTACACGATTTGAACAATTTTGTTGTTACACTCAGTGTATATATATATATATATATATATATATATATATATATATATATACTAGCAGCATGGCCCAGCATTGCCCGTGCTTGATTCAAAAATCATACAACTCATACAGCAATCGCTATCACTTGACTTAAATTATTTTTGCCCTTCCTTGCCTTTAAAGGAGTGCCATTTGCCGTGCTGATGTTGCTACATGCCTTACTTCTTGCCTATCTCATACTGCAAATTTTTTTCTAAGCTCTATACTAAACATTAAATCTTTTACAGAAAAAGAACTAAACAAAATGAACACAAAATGATCAGCTTTAAAAAAGGACTCGTAACTGGAAAAACCGAATGAAAAAAGAATGTTAACAACAAATACTTTTTCACACCCAACCCAGTTCTGCGGAATCAGAATCAACATCGAATTTAAGCAAGCGAATGAGCCAATTGGAGTAAAGTGGCATGCAGATTTAAATTTTTCCCCACTTGTGACAAATGCAGATATCGATTTTTTTTGCATGCTAGCATGCTAGTTAACATTTATATCAGTCAGCTGTTGGCTCTCACGCTGGCCAATAGAATCTTCCTGCCTATTCGTAGCAGCCAGCTATAGGCTCTCACTCTAGCCAGTAGAAAATGGCCACAAACTACATGAAAACTGCAATAGAAGCATGAAAAAATTGATTATTTCCACTATTGATGAGAGTTGGGAAATGCAAAGTCAGTCTTGGCCTTCCCGCTAACTTGGAGCATGTGCATGTAAATTTTGGTGCAAATCCATCGAAAATTGCAGCTGTGCATTCGTTATACACACACACATCCTGCCTTTTATATATATATATATATATATATATATATATATATAATTTTATATAAGACACAGAAGGACTCTAGAGGATGTTGTAATAAAAGAGAAGCAGCCAACATTAAATTAGCTATCTTTCTCCATAGTGATTGTATATTGAAGTGTGTTTAAAAAAAAAAAACACAAAAAAAGCATGAAAAAATTCAGTTTGACCATTTATATGACATCACCTTGAGTGACTTGAAATTGATTCCCTCAAACTTGATAACAAAAGAATTAAAACTCAGTTGTGCAAATGTACGCAGAATAATAATTGAAAAATAATGTAGCAACATTGGAAAGTACTTGGTAAGAAAATAATATAAAATAAAAATAAATAGGAACTTGGCAAATTTATAGATAACACAAATCACCAAATTTGGTTATTTGAAAAATTAAATTAAAAAAATTAATAAACAGAACTTTTCCATATTATTTAACCAAACTTGTCTGAAAGAATTATTACTGCCAAAAGGCACTTTATATATAATAAATAAAATATCTATTTATCTCTTAGTTATTTGTAAACTGCTTGCTCTTCTGGGATACACTGATTGACTATTTCTTTATATAAATATATTCTTTGTTTTGTGTGTGTGTGTATATATATATATATATATATATATATATATATGTATATGTATGTATGTATATACTGGATCACAATATTTTATGTTGCCAGTACAGTCCAGTATATATAGATGAATAAATTTTTCAACTCTATGTAGTGGGATCTTCTACTGTAGTAAAATGCCACATGTTTATATCAGAAATATTATCTTAAAAGAACTCTTGATATGTGATTGGCTTTGTAGATAAAATCAGAATTTAAAGTAGACTATTCTTAAATATAATTATGCATTAAAAATTGTTTTCCTTTATTGGGTAAAGCAGAAGTTCAATTGCTATTTTTATTTAATTTTGGTTTGAATTTTGTTTAATATTCAGAAAAGATTCTGCATAAAAAATAAAATTCTGATCAATATTTCAGTATTTTATGTAAGTACAAAGAAATTTGAAAAGTACTTAAATATACTCATTTTTACGGAAAGAATATGCTTATATACACACACACACATATATATATAATTAATGCATTTTATTTCTTAATCAGGTATATTTTTTATTAATTCAAATATTATTTTTAGTCGATATCTGTATTTCTGCAGACACTGTATATTTAAACAGGCTGGTAGCCAAAATAAATACTTTATGTAATGAGCATCTACTCAAATATGGGTATCCACTAAAAATAATGTTTAAAGTAATATTAATAATATATATATATATATATATATATATATATATATATATATATATATACAGTGTAACATGGATATAAGAGAGTTGTCGGGACCGGAGAAGAAGTCTCTTATATCCGGGTTTGGTATATTTTGTTTAGGTAAGTATGGCTCTAATTTGGAACCAGAGAAAATCTCTTTTATATCCGGGTTACACTGTATATATATATATATATATATATATTATTAACTAAAATAAACAATTCAGCAAATATATATATATATATATCTTAGGTACTCTTAAAAAGATAAATCTGAAGATTATCATCAACCATTCCATATTTTTTAAAATGCTTGGCTAATATGCGTGTGAGAAAGCATTGTCTGACTTGTGATATTAATGCAATATCAAAATTTTTTTAACATTATAAATTGTCAAAAAACAATGGATAAAAGAAAAATAATAGTCATTTTTAATAATATTGATGTGATGGCTTAGAATCAAATGTTATTAATCAATTGTTTTCTAAGTTAACCTTTACCACTTGAAAAATAACCAAATCTAAAATAAACTGCACTATATTTACCTAAGGCTTTTGGTAAGTAACACTATGAAAAAATGTCACTTTTTTAGGTGGATTGAAAGAATTATGATGATCTCTTTACTTTGACATTGTAAATCAGGTACTGATTTTCTCAGCCTAAACCACCTTGCAAAATCTGACCAGGGTTTTTTTTAATTATTTTTGTTAGAAATAGCCTCTAGGGTGAGCTAAATAAGATCAAATAAAATTTTTTTTAAGGATAAATTTGACAGTGATTTGGGATAAATTTAACAGGCATTTCATTAGATGAAAAAGTGGTAAAGGTAATTTTTACACTATTTATCCAGTTTCTTGAAATTTTTATAAATCCTAACTTTTATAATCACTCAAAAAATAATCTGATTACAATATTTCAGATTATTGAATGGTGATGCTATAGTTGATATTTTATGAAAGGTTTCATTAAATTTTACGACTGATAAATTTGTTAAGATGGTATTTGCTGAATTAAAAGCCAAGATTTCTTTTGTGATAGAAATTCAGTTTTGTAAACAATGACCCTTTTTGTAAAAAGCCAACTGAGTCTTGGTAAAAATCATTAAATACTAGAGAAAACAAATATGCAACATCATCTAAAATTTTACTTCAAATTATATTTAAAGGTAACATCATAAATTGACAATGCATATCACTACTACTACTTTTGTCTGTTTGTTTCTTTCTCACTTTCCCCCTCCATATATATGTGTGTGTGTGTGTGCACACAATACATATATATATTACTTATAGTTCCTTCTAATAACAGACTGTTGAAAGTATGCAAGAAAAACATGTCTTCATCCACAATTTTGATTTGTGTGTGTGTGTGTGGTGCTTATTGGAAAGTGCTCAATATCAGGGATAGAGTTAACATATTTAGTTATTCATATCCATTCAGCTAAATATATGTGTGTGTGTGTGTGTAAAAATTCAGATATAAATAAAATACATCTGTAAAAAGACAAAAGGAAAATTTTTCTTCAGTAATGCATTCTATCCTCTGATAGACTTTATCAAGGAAAATGTATGGAATTTTATTTTGCAACATAAAATCCTGATATTTGTTTTGATAAAATCCACCAGGAGCCAAATTGCATCAGTAAAGAAAAGCTTTCCTTTTGATTTTACATATATATATATATATATATATATATATATATATATATATATATATTACTCTCCTTATGTGGTGTTGATTCATATGTCCACAAATTTCTATAACTATAAACATTATATTTTTGATAATGAATACTCTTCCCACATAATTATGGCAAATGTTTTATATATATATATATATATATATATATATAACATTTGCCATATTTATCATTTTGTTTCAAGTTTAAAAATTTTAAGCTTTCTTTTTATTTTATCTTCAAACACTTTGGTGTTGAAAAACCTGGGAAGATTAATTTCTTATGGGGAGAAATGGCTATATAAATGGGGTACTGAATTTTATATATATATATATATATATATATATATATATATGTGTGTGTCTGTGATTTGCATTCCTTTTCTTAGGAAGAGAAGAGTGCATTATTTTAAATACTTTTAAAGGAACATAATACATATTATAAGACATAGACATTCATGCAGATACATACAGATCTATCAGAAGTTATATGTATATATCTACATTTCCAGAAACAAAAAAAATATCTGAAGTAACAAATTCCCATGTATACACTTTAAACATTATTTTTGGTTGATACCCATATTTGAGTAGACGCTCAGTCCATTTATTAAATAGTGTATTTATTTATTTTCGTCTACCAGCCTGAATATTCTAGAGATATTATTGAAGAAAAAATATGACCACCTGTAGAATTTCTTTCTTTAATACAAGATCTTGAATATTTAAACCAGTAGACAAAAATATATAAATATACTGTTTAATAGATAAATGAAGCATCTACTTAAATATGGATATCTACCAAAAATAACATTTAAAGTGATAAAATCCGTTGGATTAATAAATAAAAAATTTCATTACTTCTTTAGAAATTGCAATATATATATATATATATATATATATATATATATATATATATATATATATGAGATAATGGTATATATTTTTATATATCAAGAACAGCATTGAGGAAATTGTATGACAACGTGGCAAAAGTTTATTGTGATGCAATTCATCCTTCAGGACTTCAGCAGACTAAATTTGTTATGTTGGTACTACTACACATGTGCATGAATGAGGGGTGCTGGGGGATTTTAGAATTTTTTCTTTTTTATATCTATCTGAAGAGGTGCATATAACAATTCATGAAATAAATTATAACCAATATAGATTTTTAAACTGTTTTCCTAATGTATCTGTCTATATTCGACATTCCAACCAACTGAAGAAGGCTGGAGCTTACAACGTCCGAAATGTTGTAATAAATATGGCGACAAAGATGAGGACAATAGTCCAAATAATGTAAATAGTGTTTTGCTAATTTATCATTATATATTGCTCTGTAACTTA
>OZ010572.1:14193767-14323767 GCA_963932145.1 Acanthosepion lycidas | reverse complement strand
TCTGAATTTCATGGAAATGAGGATCATTCTTCAAGGGACTTGATTATAATGATGTTGCCTGAAGAGTGGATAGGATTTGTGAAACAAAGTAGAGGCAAGTGAACATTTAATTTTATTTAATACTATTAATACTCTAATCATATCAAGCACTATATTTGCAAAGATTACTTGCCTATCCTCCAACTCCCTTTCTATTACACCCATCGTTGTACAGTTGTTTATTTATTTTTGAAAGTAATCATGTAGTGTTCTTTAGTTATTTAAAAAATTAAATTAAAAAGTATTAGGTGTTTATTTGATAAAAATCACTTGAGGATACTTTAAGGTTAAAACCAAGGTAGAAGATTCAAATGGCCTCCTGATTTTTAAAGTTAGGTAGATGGAGGTTTTTTTAAAATTTATTAAATATATTATTTTTGAAACTAGACATAGAAATTAGTAAAAGTTGGGCCCAGAACTGAACCCATAGAAACACCATCCTGTTGTACATAAATATTATTTTTGTGCTTGTAAAATAGATGGATATACATCAAGATGGTAATTTTCTTCCTTCCTTTAATAAGTATACTAAGAAACTTATCTGTAAATATGAGAGGATCTTATTAAGAATAAGACGACAAAACTTGTCTAAATTATTTAATTATATATATATATATATATATATATATGGATATTATATAAACATTAGATCTTTACAACTAACCCATTAACTTCAAATGATGGGAATTTCTATCACTGCAGTTCTACGACTCAACTATTATTGATAGAAAGTTCAATCGCAGTTAAAAGGTTAATACTTATATTTTTATTCATTCATTTTTGAAATTATATACAAAAGAGGTGTATGTGTATATCTCTGCACAAATGTTTATAAATGATTCTTAGTATTGAAAAAAATATCTGTGTATTTATTTAAAGAAATAAATTTATGGTCATGTATACACATTCGGGAATTTCAGTCGATTTTGTTATATTCACTTATGCACAAATACCCCTGGGAAAGATATGAAGCCATTTTTCCTCATCCCCAGCTATGGGTTGAATAGTAGAGCTAACTGGGCTATTTAGCCTTGGTTTGCAACCAATCTAGGAGAAGGACAACTCTGAATTCAAAACCTAAGGAGAGTCTTTTGGTGACCTTGTTGCACATGATGTTCACTGGGTCTCTGAAATCATTTTCTTCCAAAAAGTGTGTTTGGTTCTGTACAGGCCTTTGCCACTGTAATCAAATCATATATGAGAGTAGTCTGGTTGTTTGATTCTAAGGACTGATTTATATATGTTGAAAATGATGAGAATGTTATATATTATATATACAGTAATTTAAAACTACTCTATGGTGTATTTGCAAGGATTTTTTAACCTTTCTAGATAAAAGATGTAATTTATATATGCTCTGTTTTAATAAATACATTGAGCTCTCTTTGTGCATCAGTTTAATATTTTATATTATTAGAATTCACTTGGATTATATACCTATGGATGTTTACCCGTATATATATATATATATATATATACATACACATACCACCATATCTGAAAATTATGCATATATATATATATATATATATATATATATATATACACACACCACAACATAAAACACACTGAATATTAATACTGAAAAATATACATGCATAAATGCATTCACACAAATTTCCCTACACATGAGTGGGTACTGAAAAGTAATCACTTCCCAAAATCTAACCAAATAAGGATTTTTAAAAATGGCATTATTGCTTGGGATAAGAACTTTTCAGCACCACTTCATGTATGTATGTGTGTGTATATATATATATATATATATATATATATATATATATATACACACATGCACACACATCTATCACATACACACACATACATGTATGAACATTAGATGAATCTATGTGTGCATTGTTTGTAAAAATATAGACGCGCGCACACACACACACAAAGATTCATGTTCATGAGAGACATTCTTCTGCCTGCCTCCGTCGCCGCTCGTCTTTGAGAGTGGGTGAAGGAATATCGCACACAACAACACAACAGCAAGTATTGAATTGGGAGTGAGTAAGACACAAGAGAGAGTTGCAGGAGACGGTTCCATTGTTGTGTCTGCAATCCAGCCCGAGTGCGAAGTATTGATCACATTTTGTCTGTGAGAGCCGCAACAGAGGGTAACACATGACCTACAAAGGGAAATAACTGTCAGTTAGCAGGTCTTCGTAATATGCACCACAAGCAGCAGCAGCAGTAGCAACAGTGGAAGTGTCTGACATAGCATGATGATGATGATGATGATGACGACAGTGATGACAATAGTTTAAAGTTGGTGTAGGAGATGAAGAGGAAGAAAACAGTTCAGGTGGTGAGGAAAGGATGAAGGTTCCGATTAGTGAACTGCAGTCAATAAAATTTCAGAGGGAGGATGAGAGTGGGTGGGGTTTAGCAAAACAAAATGCATAAGTAAGTAAATAAAAAGGACACCCACAAAAAGTGAATGGGTTGGGGAAAAGGCACAGACTGTAAACTGCTGTTGCCTCCTTTAGCATTTCTTTCCTTTATTTCTGTTTTATTACAATATAAGAAGCGGACACTGCACCAAAAATCTGTCGGCCATGTTCGTTTCTCTTAAGAAGTGAGACAAGAATTTTTTGGCTTTGTATTTTTTCCTACTCCCCACCAACTTCCCTCATCCTCAAAATTTATCTACCCAATAAAATTTTGGAAATCTTTCCTCTTCTTTTTTGGGCATTTAGAAATATAGTAAATACAAACTCCTAGACATACAGACACATAAATGCAGATGCATAAAACTTTATTTTTTTACTCACAAAGAAAAAAAATGACAGACAAATATTTTTTTTTTTTAAACACAAAGGCAATGCACAAACAGTTTATATTAAAAAAGATTACATTTTGGTTAAATGGCCTTAAATATAAACTCAGACATACATTCTTCTTAAATTTAAAAAAATATATAATTTTATCTCTCAAACAGATATACACAAATTATGTTAAAGAGCTTTTTTTTTATTCTTCCCTCACTTTAAATACACATGTATGCATGATGTGTGAAAAAAAGTAGGCACTTTCTTTAAAGCGATTGTTAGTAAGTTCATCTGTCGATCAGGCTGTTACTTGTATAATCATATGTAGTAATGATTTCCTTACTATTATTTACATTACTCGGACTACCATCCTCATCTTTGTTGTCATATTTAACACAATGTTTCAGCTGTTGTATGCTCTGGCCTTCTTCAGGTGGTTGGAATGTTGAACTGAACTCTATTTTGCTTGCTGGGGTAGACTGGTCTAGTTCCACGTGCTATGTCTAATGGATGTCAGTTATCAGTTATCTTTTGTTAATTCCCCTCTCCAAGTTCTCCACCACCTTAACCAGGTATTAAACTCACACTCTTTGGGTCCTGTCACTGGATCTAACTTAACACCTTTATCCAATGTGCCATGTGTCCTTGATAATAGGCTCAGTTCGACATTCCAGCCGCCTGAAATGTTGTGATAAATATCACAACAAAGATGAGGATGATAGTCCGAGCAATGTAAATAATGTACATAATACCTCATCTCAGAAATGTAGACAGATTCCTTACTATTGTTGTTTAGGTCATGTCACTCTACAAGTGCTACTGGTTCCAAGTAACTCAGTACTATTTGCTGCATGATCGAGTCATTGGTGACTAAAACAGTTCCCCAATCAGGCTTTTCTGTTGAGCAGAATTAAAAACAATACCCGTTAAAGGGTATATAAACTTTCTTGTAGGGTCAAATGGTGTAGACAAAGTTCCATGGCTATAGATACAGTCAATGCAGTGATGACATGGCATTGTTGGGCAGATGGATTCCTAGAATGAAGTCAACAGCCAGAGCAGAGGTTACCCCAATTTAATCAACATCTACATGTCTGTGACCAAAGTGAATCTTCTGTTGGCGGATATCAGCTGTGGCTTGACTTCTAGAGGGATGGGCTCCACCAGGTTTACTTGCCAAACACACAATATCCATGAATGAATATCCCTCTAACTTTCAACCCAAATATTGTAGAAGGAACTGGTTAGGAGCTCAGTTTGCACCCTAACCCTACAACCACACCCAGCCATGGGACTGATGATGATGATGATGATGATGATGATGATGACTATTTGGGTCTTACTACCAAACTAAGCTTAGTAACTATCAGCATCCATACACATTTGTGCTCACCACAGACCAGAGGCTAAGTGGCTAGAGTGCATTAATTAGCATTCTAAGTTCACTAAGTACACTCTATTATTGTGACTTTGTGTTAGACTAAACCAATCTTCACAAATATGTACTTGTTTACAAAAAATTCAAAATATGATGTTCAAGTTAATCATCATATAAACCCATTCAATTAGAACCTCTTTGGGGATCATGTAAGATTATGGCATTGTGATAGAGGATAATTAAATTTTCAAATTAGAAACAGTATCAGTGACCTTATTTTTGGCCCTAAGGATTCATTCTCCAGACAACACCACCTCACTGTTTAAAATTGGAAAATTAGAGCATTTCTACAGTTCCACTAAAATGTTTCCAGGATTTTATTTTCATTATTTTTAGAAAATCCATCTGAAAAAAATAAAGTTCCATTGAGAAATGGATGAATATATAGGGATATAAATAAATTACTTTCCTCTTTTGAATTTTATTACAGTAGAGATTAGAGAAAGTGAAGATGGCTTGTACAGGGAAATTTGGACTCATGTCTTTGAGAGAAAATTACCCGAAGAAGATACTATTGATTAGGAATAGAATTTTTCATTCAATTAGTTATTTTGCTATGTAAAGATTTATATATACTAATGAACATATAAACAAATTGACTAACAATTTTGATTTTTGAGGGTCTCATTAAGAACACCTATTAATGCACTAAAGGTTTTTTTTTCAAATATTAGTTGTGTGTGCAAATGTTTCCAGTTAAAAATCATTTTTTATCTCTGTATTCAGTCTGTAGTTTTCAAAATAGAGGTTGCTGTGAATTTTTGCACACACCTGATAAATGTATATTTATACAGATGCTGTGCTTCAACTGGCAAAGATGGTTTGTTGTCACATCATGTCAGGATATATTTCTAGTTATTAAAAAAAAAAGACGTACATTGTATGTAGTTTTCTTTGGACTAAAATCCTCTTCTTTTTTATTTTACAATATTTTAGTTATGTACTAATTGTTCAAAACCACATTCTGACAAAAAGTATATTCTGTCTTAGGAAACACAATGTCCCCAATGCATTTGCAACCAAGCTCCATGGAAATAAATAAAATATAGTTAGAAATCTATTTTTTATTATATAGGTGAACATTTGATAAAGGTTGATTATATTCAAATAATTGATTATATTGTTTAACATATTCTATGAAAAGCTTCTTAAATTCTAAATATAAATTAATCTCCCTAGGTCCCAATCTTTTGGATTTTAGTTTTTTTCAGAACTTATTCTCAATCCAAATTTAAAACTGTCTTCATAACATTGTGTCATATTCCGCATTTCTCTGCCTTTGTCAGCAAACAAAGCTAAATTGTCTGCAAATTCCAGATCAGTTAATCTCTTTTCCTGCCAATGTATACCAAACTATGGTTTATGCATTGATTCCCTCATTATATATAAAAAAAATATTCAAAAACACACACACACACACACAAATATATATATATATATATATATATATATATATGAAAAAAAGAAAAATCCAAAAGATTAGGAACTTAGATTATGATGACATTATCCAGTTAGAAGGACAGACAGCATATTGAGGAAGTTGATAAATTCACTTACCTTGGAAGCATTCAATCTAATTCTAGTGACATAATTAAAGAAGTTAAAAATTGTATTGGAAAAGCTAATGGGATCTTTAAAAGACACCATACTGTCTGGTTTTCAAATAAGATTAGTCTCCGAGTGAAGCTCAAATTATATAACTCAACTGTCCTCTTAACAGCCTTATATGCATGCAAAACTTGGAAATCCACCATAAAAGTTATTTGAATCTTAGATGTGTTCCATTTAAGATATTTGTAAAATCATAAAGGTATCTTGGAGATTTCAAATTAGGAATGTGTAAATTCTAGAAACCTTAGTGTAATAGTAGCAGATAGGTGTATACTGTACCCTGGTCATACCTTGTGATTAATTGACAGTTGTCCAGCCAAACTGGATACCTCAACGCTGCAAAAGTCCAAGGGATCATCCTAAACTGATATAATAAATTACAGTTAAAGAAGAACTGACAAAAAGAAAGACCAACTGGTCCTAGGAACTTGCCAAAAATCAATCTAAGTGAAGGAAAATCGTGGCCCTTTGCTGTGTGATGACTGGGGGAAACAATGATAGACAAGGTAAAGGTGCAAAGTCAAATTTGAGCCAATAAGGTGTTATCTAGTTTTACAATCAACTTCAACAGAAAGCCTACAACCATTAGGCATTATTGAAAATATCCAACCACACTGCATCTTGGCACTAAACATAAAATCAATAATGTACATAGGTTTTCACCTGCCTGCTCAGCTGCTATAGCCCATAGGAATCACTTCTTCCTTCAGTACCAGAGTGATAAGTCTATTCATCATTGCTCATAATGAGTGCAAGCATGTTGTCAAAGAAGCAAAGTCACTATTCGCTGACAGAAGAGACACTGTATAGGCTCTCACAATTTTGGCTCTAGAAATGACTGGCAACTCTGCAAGCGTGTGCTGAACAATAGCAAATCATCAGTCCTTCTTCTCTTTAATGAATTTGAAGTATTGATATCTACTGCAGATAAATTAGTGCTTTGCTTGTAAATTATTTTCCAACTCCACTCTCAACACATCTAGAGTATCTCTGCCAGATTTTCTCACAGAATGTAGGCTCTACTGAATGATATGTGTATAAACCCCCTGTCCCTGATTTCTGGCATCATTTCTAAATTAGATCCTGTCATTTTATCCTTTCCCCAACCCATTCACTCCTTTCTTTTGTCTGAGGCTCTTTCACTCTCCGTAATCCCTGTGTTTTAGTGGCATTGTTGCCTTGCTTGAGGATGAAAAGAATTTTTTTTTTTAAAAAAAGCTTCAGCGCAAACCATAATATTCATAATCCCCTGAAGCCAATATGTTGGGGTGCTGTAACAACTATGAAAAGAAAAAAAAAACCTCCAAATTCTTTTGTTTTTTAGCCATGATATAATCAGCTTAAATAAGCATTAAACATTCCATTACCACAATAGTGTTTATGTATATAAATAGTAATAAAAGTACATCCATAGATATAGATATCAGTATATTGTTTTGCAGAGAAATTTTAGTGTCTTAAGTCTTATAAATAAGATAGAAAAGAGTTTATTCTTTTCTTTTATAATTTTATTCGACATACATCCATTGCTGTCCATGCAAAAAAAAAAAATGAATATTGCTATTAAAAATAATAGGAGTAATAAAAACAAGACAAACAATAGCTCAAAATATTTGTAAAAGTGTATCCCAATTTTCTTTTTGATAAAAATAATGTAGGTAAGTATTAACTGATTTTTTTTTATCATTCCGATACATAAAAATGTAAATCACAGAAAACCTACCAGGACTATCAGTGAAAGAAACCTAACAAAATATCCCACACAGGGGATTTTGTGTTGTTGGTAGATACAAAAAAGAAAATATCTATTAGACAACGTAGTTAAAGAAGACAAAAAGAAAAGATTAAGCCTTACATGTAAGAAGGAATATATGCTTGTTAGCAATAGGGTAGTGAGTTACATATTTGGTCTGGGGGGAAGGTGTTAAATCAAGCTGATACAGAAATTTAATGCTCTGGGTAGTTAACTGAGCTATGTATTATAAGATCAAAAAATGAACTTCAATACAAAAATGACTGCTTGACAGTTGCATCACAAATGAAAAAAGGCTTCAAGTATCTGCAATCTGGTTCTACTGATGAATGATGAGAGTACTATCGACAGATTATGTGACAAATGAGGAGGTTTTACAGAGAATAAGAACTACAAAGAAAATGTAGCTAACCATAAAAAAGGTGGCAAAATTTTGACGATATATAATGAGGATAAAAGGCACGGCAAATTTAACACCCATAAGGTGCATTGATAGAGAGATAGTAGAAAACATCAAGAAAAATTGGTTAGAAGAATAAGCACTCCAAAGACAAATTGGGATAATAAAACCACAAGAATTACTGAAAGCAGCAAAATCAGGAATTGTAGTGAGTAGTGATTGTTAGCCTCATGAAAGTACATGGCATATAGAGATTAAGTGATCTAAAATATTGACGTAAAAAACATTGAAAAGATATTTGTAGGTAACAATATTGCCATTAATTAAAAACATTGATTAATTTGTTAAAATTTTTGTTTTTCATATTAACAGAATAGAAAAAGAATAAAAGTCTCTACTGATGTGGTCATATGCCGCTGTAAGATCAACAAAGCAGGTATACAGTTTCTATTGGCAATGTATGCAATTTCCTGCAGTTTTTTTCATGGCATATATACAATTATCACATCCCCTACCAGAGAAAAAGCCAAATTAGTTTGTGAGTAGTTGACTTTTGTAAATGTACAATGTGTAGCAGAAATATTTCCTACATAATGATAAGACAATGGTGTCTTCATTAAGCTAATGTCTTACCATTATGTAGGAGGTATTTCTGCTACACATAGTATTTTCACTATAATGGATCCAATACACATGTTTTGAGGACTACCTTTCGTTTCTATAATGTTTGATATTTCTCACTTCTTCAAGATGTGCTTCTGATTACAGACTTTCTTCATGAAATTGAGAAATTTCTTATTCAATTAAGGGAGAAGATAAGTTATTTTAAAGAATTCAGTGTCAATGTCAGGTGATGCTTTTATTATTCTGTTTTTTTTATAGCTTTCTTAACTTCTTCATCACTAGGTTCATTGTTTTTATACTTGGAGATAGATTTTGTAATACTTTTGGATGTATACTGATATATATACTTTATTTCTGTGGGTACTTTCAGCTTAGTGTGGTCAGGGTTGAAATATAATACAAAATATTTTTTAAGATCAGGATATTTTTTTCTGCTTTAATTTCATTTGTATGATAGCATCAGGATTTTTCACTTTTTCTCACGCCATTTCAGCACATTGTCTATATTGTTTGGCTTCATTAATTTTGTTTCCAATTTTCTGTAGATATTTGTTTCTCAGAACATTAACTACTTTTTAGTTTTATTTTCCTTGGAAATTTTTTAGTATTTTTCCCTTCATTTTTTTTTATGCTGTTTCTTTCTTTCTTTCTTCTGTTAATGTTCCCAAATGAGAACTGTTGTCCCATGGGAGGATCTTTTTCCATCTATGTGTTCTTGGAATAGTCTTATGTGCTTTAGCTGAAGAAGATACAATTAAATTATTTTATTCCTCTATTTTGCTTCCACCAAAATTTAAGGAAGTCATTTTGGATTCCAATTTATGAAAGAATTCTATTCTTACACTTTCATTTTTAAGGACTTGGATGTTATATTTAGGTGTCTTTCACGCTTTGAATGGAAGTAAGTTATCTTGTTGGCTGGTGTTGTCAGTTTTGTAACAAGAACTCTGTGATCAGATTCAAAGTAGGAGTTGTATCTGTCACAAACTGCCTAAGCCAATAGTCTGAGATGTCAATGAATTTTTCAGTTATGCTCTCTGGGCTATGCCATGAAACCCAGTGTTTCATAGGATGGTCAAACCATATGTTTTGAATAGACAAACTTTAACAAGAGTTGTCCATTGCTATTTGAGGTTTCTATTTCAAAGGGTGATATTTGAAAGGAGCAGTTGCTTTCAAAAATACAAGGTGTAGCATTAAAATTTCCATTAATGTGCAGTTTTCTATCTTTATCTGCTACACAAAGTTTACTTATCTATGTAGTTCTCTTTTTCAGAAACAGCACTTACTTCAGTTTGGGCATGGGCTGATATCAGTTTTTTTTTTTGTTTTTTTTTTTACTGCCACAAACAACAATCAAGATATTGTGTATCTTGTGATTTGCATATTGCAATTCCAATTCCATGTTTTTTTTTGTTTGTTTTTTTTTAGGCCAGTCAAATAGAATTTGCATCCTTATTGTGCAATGGATTCATTACTAAGTTTAGACAAGCCTCTTGAATACAGATGACTTCATCGTTCTTTATCTTGCATCATTTTAAAAGGAGATGTATCCTGAAACCATCTGATCTTGACTGAACATTAATTTCTTCCATGTTCTATTTGAAGTTTAGATTTTTTAGTAATTTTTTTTTTAGTTGTTGTTGATAGGTTAGATGGCTGACTAGACCTTTCCTTACTAGTTGTAGATTTTTTAATCTCAAACTGGTGGGTCACTGAAATATGCATCTCTTGGTAACCTGTGTGTCAGACATGATATTCAGTTACATTATTAAGCCTTACCATGGGGTCAAAGTGGTTGGTTTTATATCAGTTTCCTTTTCCTACATAAATAACCATTAAAATGGCTACTGATTTCTATCTAGTCATTTTGTTTTAAATCAGAATTTATCATCTTCTACATGAAATGCCTTCACCACTGCTGAGGGTGTTCATCTCACCCACCCATACACTCAGGTTAGGTTAAACCATGAACAGTGACTACATGATGTTTAGCTAAATAAGACGGTGAAGTAATGGATAGCAGCTTGGATTGAGGAACTGGAGAGCCAAGTTCAAATTCCATTCAAAATAATTACATTCACTTATGTGTTAATACCCTTGGGAAACGTATGAATCCTCTTCCTTTCCCTCCAGCTATGGGTAAATAGCAGGATAGACTGGGTTCTATAGCCTTGGATGGCAACTGGTCTACCACAAAAAGAAATGGCAACCTACTGCAGGAAAAATCTGTCTCGTCAGTCATGTATTGAAAGATACATAATTGCCTAAGCGTGTATCATGCATGGCATATAACTGAATCATTTTTTCAGATTGAGGTGAGAAAAGGCACAAAGCAACTAACAAAATACAATATTAATAAAAATAAGAACCTATTCTCTAATAGCAATTGAAATCACTCATAAAATTAGAGAGCAATTCTCTAAAAAAACGAAATAGGAAAAATTAAAATTAGTGGAAAAATTCATATCATTATCAGATTATTGTTTAAGAGAAAAAATTGGAAAGTTTTAAACTTTTGTTTTTTAAATTCAAAATATCTTGTTACCTTAACTATTCTTCAGTTAATATTGACAATAAAAATAATGATAATCACTATTTACATTTGATATGGCTAAAAAGTATGGTTGGTTTTGGAGAAAGTGGAATTTAAAACAGAAATTAATACATGTATATCCCTCCCTTCTGGCAATGGAGATGAGGAATGGGTGGATGGAACTAGAGGGAAAGAAAATGCAAATTTCCATTAAAAATCATCAACTGTGGCTAATTTGGTAAGCATTTCAATATTTAATCATATCATTCAAAGACCAAGTCTCAAAAAACTATAAACAAAATTACAATTCTTATTTCTTTAATCAGATATTGATTGTTTTGTGTGTGTATTATTTGGAAACATTTTCAGTTTTGACAATTAAAAATTGTGTTTTTCTTTGCTTTGTAAATGCCATGTCCTTTATAGATGAACATGGCTCTCCAAAGATTACTTATTATCTGGAAATTATCATGATTTCTTAGGAAAATAGTGAACTGGTTTCCTGTTGGTGCCACCAGTTTTAGAATTTAGAGTAGTTCTTCCTCTAAACTGGTTTGTACCAAGTTCCATGGAAATAAAAATGGTCAATGGTCAGGAATTTATCTCCAGTCAACCCTATTATTTAATCCACTACAAGAAAATGAAGAAATGAATTCATACCTTTCCATAAAAGCATTTGTATAAAATAAATACAATAAAGTAGGCTGGAATTTGAACTCAACTTGCCAATTCCACTTCTGCCATCTCCCTTCAGGACATAGGTGATCATGTCTCTCCACTTCCTCCTATCCTTTGTAGTTATCAATGTTTTGTCTTTTTGCTACTTCTCCCAGACCCTGTTCTGCCATCCATTTGCTTAAGCCCACTAAGCTTTCCTTTGTCTCTCTTTCCCTCTATCTGCCCTGTGAGTATCAGATTTTCCAAGCCTTCCTTTCTCATCACGTGTCCCAGAAATGTCAGTTGCTTTTTTCTGATGTTAAATATAAGTTTCCTCTTTGTTTGCATCCTCTCCAGAACCTCCTTGTTGCTCACATGTTCAGTCCATGATATCCTTAGCATCCTTCTGTAAAGCCATACCTCTGTTGCTTTGAGTCTCTTCTTCATCCTTGAGAAGATTCTCTAAAATTCCCTGTTGTAAAGGAGGAAAGATATCACATAGCAGTTTAGTACTCTTTTCTTTGTTACCAATGAAATCCTCTTGTCTCGTAATACTCTGCCAAGCTTTTGGAATGTGTCTTTGGCCATCCCAATACATCTTCAGATCTCAGTGTTACACTTACTGTCCTCTATCACCTCCAATAAGTGTAACTACACAATAAAATATAATTATTATTCAATGTACAATAAAAAAAATATAATTATTATTATTTAATGTACAATAAAATGTAGTTATTATTATTATTATTATTATTATTATTAATATATAATAAAATATAATTATTATTAATTTATAATAAAATATAATATTATTTAATGTATAATAAAATGTAATTATTATTGTTATTCAAATTTTTTTTAAGCATTTTACCCCAAGCAAGGTGGGAGTGCCACTAGCATGCAAGGGGTTAGAGAGAGAGAGCGAGCAAGAGAAAAGAGAGGTGTTTGAGGAAAGTATAAAGAGAAGGACAGGGAATTAGATCAAGGCATCTGAAGATGTCGACTGACATTACATTTGAATATTTGAAGACTATAGCCATCAGGAAAGCAAGTAAGAGGAAGGGAGTTCCACAGACGGGAAGTGCGAGATAAAAAGCTGTTGGAGTAGAAGAGACAGCTACATTTAATTGTTTCAACAGTGAAAGGGTGTGCCCAAGATGCTAAACTAGTAGCACGTTTAAATTCATGTAGTTTGGGAATCAGCGAAAGTAGCTCATCAGAGCAGTTGCCATGAAAATACTTGTAGAAAAGACAGACAGAAGCAGCAGCATGTCTATGGGAAAGTGATTGTAGATTAGATGCCAGATTAAGACCCATTACATTGCATATCTGTCTCTGGATTCTGTTGAGGACCTCAAGACAAACAGCAGGGGCTCCAGACCATATATGGCAGTAAGGATGAATGGTTGATTTATAGATTTGAAGGATGGATTTAGGCAAGAAAAACTTTCTGGCATGACACAGAGAACCAACTTTTCTTGGGATAGATGAGGCTATTGATTCAGTGTATTTGTTCCACCTTGAGTCAGTGGACAGTGTGAGACCAAGCAGGTGAAAAGAGGCATTCTCATGGAGTTGGGCACCTGCCATTCTGATGGGAGGCATTGAGGGTTCACTATGGTGGGTAAATGAGAGCAGTTTCGTTTTGGAGGTATTAAACTTTACCAGTCATTTCCTGCCCCAGTCAACACATACTGGAGGTCCTTTTTGAGACCAAAGGCCAGGTTAGTTTTGTCAGCGATACCAGATTTACTACTGAGGAAGGAGTAAATAGCAGTGTTGTCTGCATAGATGCTTACTTGGGAACTGATGACATTAGGGAGATGGTGTATAATAAAATATAATAATTATTATTATTATTTAATGTACAATAAAAATGATTATTATTCAATGTATAATAAAATAGAATTATTCTTATTCAATGTATAATAAAATATAATTATTCTTATTTAAATGTATAATAAAATATAATTATTATTTAATGTACAATAAAATATAATTATTATTATTTAATGTACGATAAAATTTAATTATTATTTAATCTATAATTATTATTAATTTACAATAAAATATGATTATTATTATTCAGTGTATTATAAAATATAATTATTATTATTTAATACATAATAAAATACAATTATTTTTATTTAATATATAATAAAATATAATTATCATTTAATGCATAATAAAATATAATTATTATTCAATGTATCATAAAATATAATTATTATCATTTAATGTAAAATAGGATATAATAATTATTATTTAATGTACAACAAAATATAATTATTATTCAATGTATAAAATATAACTATTATTTAATGTATAATAAAGAGTGAGTATTGGGACTGTTGCTATAGTAACGGAGCTAAAGTATGCAGAGTGAAGCTGCTTGGAACAGACTGACCTTAAACTTTTTTGTGCATGTGCAAGTTATAATATTCTTGCTCACTTTTGTTGTTTATAGCAGTGATTGGAAGAAAAATGTGTAGAATGTGGTTTTCCACTACACCACAGTGATTCCTTCAGTGACCATGGCTTGTGCAGCAGTTTTTGGCCAACAAAACATTCCTCAGATCTGATAGCCACCATATCCCACTAGATGTCACTCCTTGGGATTTCCTTTTTCCAAAAATCAAATCCCACTTGAAAGGAGTGAGATTTCAAGATGGTGATGAAATACAAGACTATGCAGTGATGCAGCTACTTGCTATCATAAAAAAAAGAATTCCTGGAATGCTTCCATCACTGGAAACAATATTTGATAAAGTGTGTGACTTCAAAAGGGGATTACTTTGAAGGAGATGAAATACTGAATTGATATGTATTGTAGTTTTCTTTTTATAGTCCCGATATTTTTTGATTAGAACTTTTACAATTATTACTTAATATATAATAGAGTATGAATGTATTTTTGGTATAAGAGAAAGAAGAAATATAGTCTTTCATTAATTCTTTTACTTAGTTTTTAAATTCTATATTTTTAAAGATCATACTGTTTGAACTCTATTAAGTGTACACTTTATTTTTCATTCTCTTTTTTCTTTTTACCTAAAATTGATTCACTCTTCATTCACTGAATTTTTATGAACAGAAACTTCATTTTGATCTGAATAAAAATTTTGTGTTTCTCTCTTGAGAAACGAGCAAAATTGTGTGTTTGCCTTTCTACATTAAATTAGAATACAACACTATTTTGTTTAAAGTAATCAATTAATCATATCAGTTAATTTGTTGATATAATCAATTTAAATTTCCACCTCAGCTCTAGTGATTTTCAAATGTCAACGATTATTCAATTCACTCAACAAAAAAGAAATTTTCTACTTTTAACTAAATTGTATTTTCAAATTCTTTAATTCTATTTCAAATTCAGAGCAAATAAGGTAGATAAAAATCAAAGTTTTAAAGTGAAAAACTGTTGAAAATTATTAAAAGACTGTTTCTTACCTATTAAAAGAAATGTAATTTATAAACCCAAGAACTTTTTGTAAAAAATTTTTGTTTGAATACAATGTTATGAAACAATTATGTCTGCTCAGACATTTTCAACTTAAAAATGCACATCTCAAATAGATTTTCATGAGAAAAATTTGTAAATGTACATTTCTATGATTTTATCTATTGTATACAGAATGAAAAATCCTGTAATGCATGAAAAATCTTCAAAAGTGAGTCTATTCACATTTTCCCTATAAAATATATATCTAGAGATTTTTCATATTGAATTCAATGGATCCTGTTTCAGATAAATAAATAGATTTATAAATGGTATTTGCCAACCAACAATTTAGACTACTGTTCACAGCAACAATTTTCATGCTCCTTATTGAAAAATTGAGTTCTCCATGATAGAACAGTTAAGGGTGAATGTAGTAGAAACTATTGATGCCGTTCTTTATGAGCCAGTGTGTAAATAGTAAACAAGGGATGATGAAATCTGTGTTGAGTTATAGTCAAAATCCTTCAGAATTTTAAGTAGCACATCACCTTATATTTTTAGATAACCAGGAAGGCTAAGGTCACTGTAAAAAGCATTATTAGTAGTACAACTTCTATAATTATAGGTAAATTTTACACTGAAATATTTAAATATATGTTGAATATTTTTTCTTAGACTGAAAATCAAAGGAAGTTTCATAAAAAAATGATTAAAATTTTATGTTTGCTTAAGAAGGAAGAACAATAGAAGAGGAGGAATTAAGAAGACAGAAGATAATGATTGACATTGCATTAAAAGTTTTGAAAATCAAAGTTGACTGGGAAACAAGAAGCCAGAAGAAAATTCCACAAGTGAGAAGTGCAAGAGAAGAATCTATTAGAATAGAACTCACGGTTCCATCTAGCCATTTTAACTGTAAAATGATGAGACTTTGCCACCAATCTAGTAACACACTTAAATTCATAAAGTCTAGATACCAAAGAGTACCATCAGAACAATAACCATGAAAGTATTTATAGAAAAGGCACAGAGATGTTACATTAGGGTGGTGGTAAAGTGACTGAAGCTGAGTTGCCAGATCAGGATCAAAAGCATTGCTTATTCTTATTTGTATTTTATCAAGAATCTCTCTCTCTCTCTCTCTACATATATATATATATATATAGTAAAGACATCAGACCAGATGTCACAGCAATATTCAATGAATGTTTATTTAATTTAAATATTTAATTTTTTGCAATGAAAATTTGAATTGAATATCAATGAATTAGTTTCAAAAGCAGAAGCTATTTTGGTATATATGGTTATATTTACAATCTATTTTCATAAATCCTTGTCTAAAAATGTTAGCATATTTAATTCAATAGCAAAACAATTAAATACCTACTTCAGATTTCAGCTCAACAATATGTCAAGTTTTATTATGCAAGTCAATGTTCTCACAGGATATATATATATATATATATATATATATATATAAATTCTAATGTTCACAGCATTAATTAAAAAAAAGGCTCAATACCGAGAGTAGAGCAATAATTATTTCTTATAATTTTTTCATATGAACAAAAACAAACTGTTTTTGTCCACATGAAATATTATATATATATATATATATATATATATATATATATATATATATATATATATATATGTATATGTGTGTGTGTGTGTGTGTATGACAAAATCTTCAATATGAATTTCAGCTTATAATATTTGTTTAGCTTAGGAATATTTGCAGTAACTTATTTGGCAGTGCCAGATTTTATTATGGCAGTCAGAGGTTGTTAATGAAATTATAAATAAATATATATAATAATATAGTTACTGATATTTATGTTTTTATATAAAGATAACCAACAGTCATAAGAAAAACATAATCTCAGAAGAGGAACAAGATACTGCAAAGTTATTGAATGACTGGAACACAATGTCGGACATTGTGAAAAAATTGAACAGAGATCATAGAACAATTGAAAAAGAAATTGAAACCATTGGCAAGAACAAGAAAAATTGTTTTTGAAAAATGTCAATAAAGGAGGGTTTATAAAAAAATTAAAAGAAAGGAAAGTAGATTGAATGGCAAGAAAATATATGAAGAATCTGTAAAAGAGAGAAAAGATGCAGAATATTATGAAAACTTATTAAAGACATTAAAACAACCAAACTATCATCTTTAATAAGACATCACAAAGAGAAATGCATGATTTGGGAAAAAGGAGGATTTGAAACTTGATTTCTTAACAATAATTTTTAGTGATGAATGTAGAGCTAATTTGGATGAATTTGATGGCTAGCCTCAATGTGAGATCCTATATAGATATATAAGTGTCATGGACTGGCAACTTATGGACCACCTCAAACAATTTACATCCAAGTCTTTCATGCTCAAAGATTTTTCTTCTTTTCGTGTCTAAAGAACCACTTGAAGAATAGTCCACAAAAAAACAACATCCTTGAAAAACACCAGAAGACAAATAGAAGAAATGAAGAGAGAAGAACCCAGACCTTTTCATCCCATGAACACTCCTACACTACCGTGGGGTGGCTGTAGACATAATTTCAGAGCCAACATATGACTCATTTCATACAGAAGGAAATGTTGAGAAACAAAACAATACTTGACAAGTTTTGCCAATGACAATGATGACAACAATATATTATATACTGTTGCAATTAGATCGCTTTCTTACTCCCACTACATCTCAGCTGGATGCGAACACTCAGAAAGCAAAACATGAAAGAAAAAAAATCATTTTCTGTGCAGGAGCTGTAAGCATCACATCCGGTCCACTAAACAAATCCTCACAATAAAAGACAATAACTAATTGTGAGTGTATCTGCTCAGAAAAAAAGATGACTCTGGAGACCGACAGATTTGCTTAAAAGAAAGTCCCTGATAAACAGCTGACACAGTAGCAGGCCAAAAGGCCACATATCAACACCAGAAGCTTGTCATCATCATCACTATGATTGCCTCTCTCCTCACCACTGTGATCTTGCCCAAGCTTCACTAGTCTCTCCTGACTCTTCATGCATCTTTTTATTAACAAAGTCAGATTCATTTCTTTACTAACCACTCCAGGTTTCCCTCATAGCCACCACCATAATTATGACAACCAACCTACCAACACATGTTACCAGGTATTACCACAAATCAAGCTGCTACCATGACCTTGATCGATTAATCCACCAACACACCTTACCAGGCAGTTTAGAATCAACACTTATCACATGACCACTAGAACATCAAACACCTCACTGGTGTCAATTTAAACCATGAAGAAGGGTGTATGTCAAACCTCAACAACAACAATACACATGGCTTCACTAATCCACTCCAGACCTATATCCTGACCTCCACTGTGACCTTGGCCAACCAACCCAAGAAATCAGTCAACTTCTGGGCCCACTGACAACACCCTTACACATAATCACTTTCTTTACTAATGGCAACTCGGGAACCACTTAAGAACAATTTGTATAACCTTTCACACAACTCTGTATATATTGTGATTTTTGTTTGTTCCTTTTCTTTGAAACCAAATGGTCATTATAACAGATAAAGTTAGCTAATGACTTATAATACAAAACAGGGAAGTAGAATAATGTTTTTGACTAGTATTATAGGCCAGAAAATTATACATTCTTTCAAATGTAATGATGGCCCAAGATAAATGCAGAAAATTCTCCCAAGATCTTTTTTGAGTGGTATATCACTCATAAAACATCTTATTCAAGAACTTGGACAAACAATAAGCTTTAAGTTTTAGAGTAGATAGTCATTCAAGACAATGCTTTATATTCTACAAAAGTGACTATTACCTACATTGCCAAAAGAAAAAAAAATTCAATGATACCAAATGAATGGAATATCCACCAGCCTCACCAGATCTTAATCCAACTGAATACTGATGGCCCATTCTCAACAGAAATATGAAAATGGAAGAAATATTCAAGCAAAAAGATCTTTGAAATGTAATAAAACTTTGAATAAGGTTTAAGTGACACATTAGAAGAGTTAATATAATCAATGGTTGAGATACTGATGAAGGTTATAGAATGTTAAGTTTATATACATATGTGTGTGTAAGATAGGATTTAAATTAAAAAAAGAACCAATAAGAAATTTTGTAGAATTGTCTGAGTTTCTTAGATGGAAAAACTAGTTTATCTTTCATCTAAATTTAGATAGCTTAATGGCTATCATCCTCTACTACTATTAAGAGTAAACAAACAATACAAAAAAAAAGGGGTAAAGAAAGAATAAAAGTATAAGACTAAATTGGAATTTTATCAGTAAGAGATCTCCATGGGACTGTCCCTGTTAGATGATTTCTCAAGGATATAGAAACAAGTTTGAATCATATGTGAGATAATTTCTTTATTTCCAATCCATTCTGCTGATTAATTCAGTCAATGTAAAATGACCTGCATCTTGTGATAAAGTCAACAAAAGATTTGAAGATGTCATAAAGAGAATTTTTAATTTGGAATTCTAAAATATATTTCGATCAATTCCTGTGCACTTGCAAGATAACAGACTTGATGGTTACATTATATAATTCACAAATGATTCCTTGAATGTTGGCAATATGATAATCTGATTACAATGTCTTTTTGTGTGGTTAAAAAACCTGGCAAACAAATAATCAAGACAACAATCCCCAGAGAGTAAAAGATATAAACTCTTAAAAATCAAATTAAGGGAGTCAACAGTTTTATCAATTATCATTTGGAGATAGATTGAGTCAAATTTTGAATGAACTAACAAATTCTTGGCTTGGCTTGCTAAGATCTAGGAAATGGACGGTCAATGTCTGTTGCAGGCTTGCTAAGATCTAGGAAGTGGACTGTCCATGTCTGTTGCAGGCTTGATAAGATCTAGGAAGTGGACTGTCCATGTTTGCTGCAGGCTTGATAAGATCTAGGAAGTGGACAGTCAATGTCTGTTGCAGGCTTGATAATATCTAGGAAGGGGACTGTCCATGTCTGTTGCAGGTTTGCTGGTGGATGATCAGTTGAATACGAGATGGGCAGATCCCTTTTCAACATCTGCATTAGAAAGTTTGGTCTGGGGTTGAAGTTGAGATGACATGATTGACAGAAATTTTCTTTATCACCCTTGATCATCAGGTCAGTCATGTGTTCATTTTCAGAGGATTGCATTACTCAATGGACAGTCAGTTGCTGTGATGAAAAGAGACCTTTTTAGAAAGTTGAATATTAAGTTTGTATTCAACATAAAAAGCATACACTGTTACCAGTTACATAGCAGATATGAACGAACGGATGCCAGAGAGAAAGATAGAGACGTCCCACCGTTATTTATAAACACAAGATCACGTGACGTGAACCAACACAAGATCACACAACAGTTCATATGCAGATAAGTAGAAGGTATTAAATAATTAACTGAATGAATACAAAGAATTATAAGTATATCACAACAGTTGCTAGCTATCCCAGTTTGTGCCTAGGTTAAACCACTAACATGAAATTAAAAAATACTAAACACGTCAAATAACTCAGTATACAGATAAGTTATAACAAATTTAATATTGGAAGTAAGGAAATTGAACATAGAATAAGCTGTGCTAGAGATAGTTTCACTCAATACCACAAACTGTTACAAAACCAAAACATAAACCTAAAAATTTGAATCATGTTCTTAAATAACCTCATCTGATCGAGACATTCATGTGGATGTCATGCATGGTGCCAAACTCATTCAGAAATATCTAAACTGCTTTCTCAGTTCAATGGATAAAAATGGCTTTGAGAGAATGAAGGCTGTAGGTCCATTCTTCTTTGAGGCTACAGAATCACAAACAGAAACCACATCACTTGAGGACTTTCAACAACACCAAAAACTATTATACATATCACATGTAACTCAAATGACATAATCAAGGCGTTGAAATTCTACAATATCAAAAAAAAATCAACTTGGAAATCCCCCCCCCCCCGCTATCAATCCTGGAAAGTGTGATAACATTTACTTGACTTGAGAAATTTATTTTTCTGAAAAATTGCTTTTAAGAGAAAGTTTTTATATATGTCAACTAAAAGTAGTAATGGCTGCTCAGTCAATGAATGCTGAATGTTTTCTGGTGACGAAATGGTTAATATTACCCTAACAATTACCACTGTTATGGATCCCCATAAATTTTAAATACAGCACAATCTCAGGTAGGTGCCCTTCATTCTTACTGTACAGATGTTCTATCCAGTGTAAATGTCTGTTCAACAGCATTGTGTTAATGTTAGTGACCTCTACCTAATCTAGATCTTGATTGTTGAAGATTAAATCACTCCTTGTGGAAGCACTTGAGAAGTCACAGATGACATGCGGCCTGATGATTGCATCTAGCATAAATCAGGCTGTCCCCTCTGAGTGTTGACTTCAATGTTCACTTTTATATTTATATACTGAGCACCACTTTATCACATAAATATAGCACACCTTAAAATTATATATATATATATATATATATATATATATATATATGTATGTATGTATGTATGTATAATATTTATTGAGATTTATGTTATAAGATCACTACAAAGTTGCAATTTTGTTTCAACACTTCTGGTGTCTTATCAAAGGGGCACTTGACAAGATATTAGGTTGGTGCAAAAATAATGACGTAATAATGTCGTTTTTTGACGTATTTTTTAACGTCAAAAAACGACATTATTACATCATTATTTTTGCAACAACCTAATACCAGAAGTGTTGAAACAAAATTGCAACTTTGTAGTGATCTTATAACATATATATGTTATAAATTTGAATAAATATTATTAGCTCTACTCAGTAATGAGCACTCTTTTAAGAACTGTGTTTTTGGCTATTGGAATTTTATTCCATGTGTACCAACCCTGTAATTGGGTATGTGTGCATGTATATATATATATATATATATATATATATATACACACACACATACACACAATAGGTTACTGAAATTTCCTCAAAAAAACAATTTCCGAGCATCCTATGATATACATAACAAGTTTCATAAAATTTGAATTCTTTTATTAGATTTTTCCAATTTCTGGAAAATGTTGTACATCTGGATCAGATTTATGAAGAAACTGTCCAAATGACATGTTTTCCTTTGAGTACCTTCAACTATGTCTGGTCATTGTCAGAAACAATAATGTTATTAGTGTCATAAAGAATATTATTATATAACATCATCTCAGTATTTTTAGCAATGCTATATTTCAAATTTAAATATACATCTATGATAAGTGATGTCATGCACAAAACTTGACAGTATGATAAGATTTTATTAAATATTTTATAGACATTTTAGATTTAAATATGTGAGGATGGAGCTAAAAAAATTGTTCTCTATGAAACCAGGTACATTAATGGTCTTGATGACCAGATATGGTTGAAAGTACTCAAAGAAAATCATTATCTTTGACCAGTTTCTTAACAACTTTCATCCAAATGTATAGTAGCTTATTTGTAAACTGAAAACATATCATAAAAAAGCACCTTATGAGTTTTATTTACTAAAACTTGTTTGAATTCTTGCTGCTTATATATATATATATATATATATATATATACACACACACACACACACACACATTTCGAATCATCTGAACTGTCCTCATACTGACACCCTAACACTCTGAAATGTTCATGTTGGAGATTCTGGCACAAATGTCTAGCAGTAAAGCCTGCTGTTTCCAAATTTCTGGTGGAGTGTGAATTACGTTATGGTGCGCTTTTTCTCATGGGTAGTGCCCAACTGACCCTACTATACTGTGCCATCAACAAAATCAAAAACAAACGAATATAAAATGGCAACAATTTACCCATTACACTCTGTATGTGTGTGTATATAATATATATATATATATATATATATATGCATATATATATGTGTGTGTGTGTGTGTATGTAAGTGTTGGATAGTCTAATGGGGATTATGAAGGTGTTTGGAGTGATCACTAGTGATGGTGATATTATGCCTCTATTCATCTTCCCACTGGGCCTCAGACTCAACACAGAGGCCTACATCAAGTGCCTTGGGAAGGTTGTGCTGCTCTGGATCAAGAGGGTGACTGCTGGAAGACCCTATGTCTAGCAACAGGACACTGCACCTTGTCACACAAGCGGGAGAACCCAATCATTGCTATCAGATAATTTCTGAAATCACATCACCCCTTACATCTGGCCACCTAACTTCCCAGATTGCAATGCCCTTGATTATTATGTGCAGAGCGCAGTTGAGCGAGAGATCAACAAAGCTCCTTGTAACATTAAAGATCAACTGAAGGCAAGGATTATGTCAGCAGTCACCAACTTAAACAAGGTGACCATCCAGAAGAATTGCAGGAGATTCCAAAGTTGTCTGGAGGGCATGGCTGAAGCAAATGACGATTTTATTGAATAAATTTACTTTTTAGTATTTCAAGATATTGTGTAATTTTGGTCAATATATCTGTGTGTGTGTGTGTGTGTGTGTGTGTGTTTGTACATATGATAAAATACAGTTTTAAGGTATATTATATTTATGGGATAAAAGTGATCAATATTTTGGATACAGCATGTGTAAATATGAGTAGACACTGAAGATGACCAGAATCATGAGACTCGCACCACTTGGTCTTGAACTCAGTAGCCACACCTTTATATATATATATATATATATAGATATGCGTGTTTCATTAAAAACGACATACAAGGTACTACGGTTAAGCTTTTTATTTAATTTTTCTTGTGTTCTAACAAGAGCTTTCTTTTCTGGACAAAGGGTGTGTAAGAACTGTCCAAATGTTTTATATTTCCGAGCACTTTCGGCTATACCTTTAGAATTATCAAGGATGATTCGATTTTTCAGCTTAATTCAGTGTGTGCATTCTGTGTATGTCTTAGTGTGTGATAAGGATGTTTTTAATTTCCGAATACGGTTAGCACATTGTAGCTTTGTTCGTAGTTAATATTGTTAAGAGTTGGCCTTTTCTTTTTTATTATTAAAGCTTCCATTATTTTTAGTCTTTTTTGCAGGTGGATGCAATTAATATATTTGTGTTTTCTACTAGTATGTTCCTAATGGAATCGGGTAAATTTGTGTGTGCGTTTAAATGGGTTCTAATGGAGCTGTGATCAGATAGGTGTAACGTAAGACGTCTGGATAAGCATGTGGTTGTGTAACCGATGTAATTATTTATGAGTCTGGTTTGATCAGGAACACAGTTCCTTAAGGGGCATTTGAACTCAGATAATGTTCGTTCTTTGTAATTCTGGTGTGTTGTTATTTTTGAGGATAAGGTTGGCTGTCTTAATTTTTTTATAATAGATAATAAATTTGATTTTTTTATTTGGATCCATTACCTATGAACTTAGCCAAAAAAACAAACTTCCATTCATAGATGTCCTCATTGAATACAGCAATAACACTTTCATTACATCATTATACAAAAAACCCGCCAGCAAAAACTCATGTCACCTTAACTTCAAAAGCGAAGGTCCACTTACATACAAAATAGCTGTAATAAAAAAACTTTCTAAATAGAGCACACCAGAACTCGTCCTCTCGACTACTCTTCCTCAATGAACTTAATAACATTAAACAAGCACTAATCAACAACGGCTTCCCTAACCACCTTATAGACCACCAAATTAGATTATTTCTCCCCAAAGCAAGTAATAACGATAGCGAACACACAGCCAAAAATCAAATACACATTTATTACAAAAACCAAATGCATATTAATTACAAACAAGACGAATCTTCTCTAAGGCATATTATAAAGAAATATACTACTCCAATTGATCCAAATAAAAAAATCAAATTTATTATCTATTATAAAAAATAAAAAAAACTATACAAAAGCTTTCATGTTTCAATACTATGAGTGTACTTCCTCAGCTGATGGTTGGTAACTGACAATAAAAATGTTTTTTTAGGGAAATTTAAAAATAAATCATTACCTCATTTCTGAAAGTTAAAGATGGGGCATATGGTCAGAATTAAAAATATACTTGTGGGTATGTCTTGATTAACCAATTAAATGTCAAATCTACAAACTGATTAGAAAGCACCTTGGACTGGTACAATGGATTAATACCACAGATGTCATCAATTGGTTTAATAATATAAATAAAACAAATTGTTCATTGATCCAGTTTGATATTGTGTATTATTACCCATCCATTTCCAAGAATCTCTTTACTTTAGCTTTGAAATTCATCACTGAATACTTTGATCTTTCCAACAAGGAACTGGGCATTATTATGAACTGAAGAAGATCTGTTCTCATCCATAACAAAGAATAGTGGATTAAGAACAATTCTGTTGACCAATTTGATATTGCCATGGGATTGTTAGACTCTGCTGACTCTTCCAACCTTGTTGGTTTATTCATTTTATATAATCTTAGTGCCCACTAAGATATCAACATTGATGACATAGGGTTATATAGGGATGATGGCCTTATGGTGGTGAAAAATTCTTCAAAAATTGACAAAATCAGGAAATTAATACATAGGGAATTTAAAAGTCTCAACCTTAATGTTAAGATAAATAGAAATTTAAAAAAAGTAGATTTACTAGATGTTACACTAGACCTAGTTAACAATACATACCAGCAACCTTGATATATTCAGAAAAGATATCAGAATAATCAAGAACCTATACTGGCAGCAAATGGCATGCATTTGCATCAAGAATGAGCTCAGTGAATATACAAAAAATAGAAAAAGGCATAAGTCAAGGGTGTGTCTTCTCACCAGACTTATTATTGATTGAGATATACACACAAGTATGTTTTTAATTCTGATTTTATGCCCCCACTTTTAACTTTTGGAAATTAGGTAACAATTTTTTTTTAAATTTCCCTAAAAAATCATTTTTATCACCTGAAGAAGTACAATCATAGTATTGAAACATGAAAGCTTTAGTGTAGCAAATTAAATTTTTTTTATTATAATCACTTATAATGAAAATATAATAGTAATATTTTGCTTTACTTTGCACTTTTTTTAAGATGTAAATGCTATGAACTGTGGATTATTAATCCATTTGTTCTTTCTCTTATTTGTATATATATATATATATATATATATATATATATATATATATATACTGTTTTAAATACATATATATCTTTTATATACATTTTATTTTATATGTGCAGTACTTAGTAAATGCTCAATATCAGTGATAAAGCTAACATATTCAGTTGTATGGATATGAGATTGTGACCCTGGGTTTCACACTTTTGCGATCATCAGAAAAACTGGTTTATTTTTCTAAAATTGGATCTATTTATGCTTGTTTGATGATGTTTGGTGGTGGGAGGGATAATTTACTTCTCTGTTTGTTTGGGGTGGCATTCTCATACACACATACATACAGGTGTAGATATTTTAGTTCACACAAATGCATCCATATAAACAATCTGAGGCTAGGTGCAGATACACATCCATGGACGTATGTACAGACCCACTTGTAATTCTATTTTGGTGTCAAGACCTTAGCTTTTATTAGATGTAGCAATGCTCCTTTCAGCAAGGAGCAGGCAGGGTTTTTCTTGACACTTTTCAGATCTACCGCTTTCGCCGTCAGACAACCTTACACTTCCTCACACACACATATACACATGTAGATGCACACATACACTCCTATTAGTCTGGGTCTTCCACCACCATTTTTTTTACACTGGGTTATCTTTGTGGGCATGGTGATGATGATGTTTATATGTTCAATGCTAACTGCTTGTGTATTATTGACGATTATGATTATGTTGATAGAGATAATAACTGTGGTATTATTATTATTAATATGTTAATAATAATTATTGATGTATTAACAGTAAATTTAGCCATAATGATGATGGAAATGAAAAAAGGGGCAATAATGACAATCGTAATTAATATAATATTTGTGGTAACCATAGTAATAATGATGACAACAATACTAACAATAACAATATAAATGAATTGAAAGCTTCAACATTTCAATTAAGAATAAGATGGGCATTCATATCATCCTTATTAAAAGTGAATTATAAGCCTTATTTATAAATTAAGGATATTTAGAATGAGGCATTCATAAAATCTTAACTTAAAGCAAGATTAAAGCCTGATCTTTTCAAATTTGGTTATTGAAAGTGCAACGAAAACCTGCCATTTTAAAAGTATAATAATATGGTGTGTTAAAATAAACAGTACTAATGGTAGTGGAGATGGTTATGAAGTGATTGTTCCTGAAGTGGTAGGAGTGATGTTAATGTAGGTAACAGTGCTTGGGTAGTTTTATCAGTCTGTGTTAATTGCTGGTGTGGTGGTTGCGGGTGTGGTGGTAGTGTTGGTAACAGTGCAGGTAGTGTTAATGGTAGGTGTTAGTGGTTATGTTTTGGTGGTTTTGGTGCTCTTGTGTTTTAGTGTTCTACCAATTTTTTTTTAGTAGTTTCATTCTTGGCTGTGTTCAGTTTTGTTGTAGGTATTATCTGTTTGGTATGAACTGTGACCGTAGATAGTTATTTTCATGTCTGAATTTTGAAATTATTTCCGAATTTAAAGAAAAGCTATGAAGCTTGACTGAAAATTGGAGTTGATGACTTTGTTTGTTTCGTATGAGAAAGGTTGTGAGAGAGGAAGAACGAGATTTAAGTAAGGAAGTGCAAGAGAGATCCTGAGAGAAGCTCTTTTTTAATTTTAATTTTTTAAACCACAATATATATATATATATATATATATATATATATATATATATATATATGAAACATATATTTAGGTAATAAGAACTAATTCAAATCAACTGAAAAGATCAGTGAGTTTCTTTTTTATTATATTTTTCCAGTTTGCATATAGGTTGTCACACATCTGGATCAAGTTTATAGAAAGAGTGTCCAAATCACAAACAAAATTTAATTACCAAAGTGAATGTCTTCACAGATATAAAAATAGCTGTTATAATCAACATAATCAACTCTGCTAAAATAATTTCTTCTTCACCCAAATTAATTTATAAAGAACTGAGTAACATAAAACAAATACTAAAATAGTTTCTTAAAAAATGTTGTTGATAAATAAATAAAATTAGCTTCTAAGAATTTTAGAAATCATAATAAAATCAACCTGATATAAACAAAAAATAAAAATATTTATTGTACTGTAATCAAATGCACACTAAGTACAAATAACATGAAAAATCAAAAAATTCACTATTACATATAATTTAATGATTGCAATAAATACCTACGATTTTTAATTTACAGCATATTTTAATCATTAAAGATAAGATGAAACCTCAAAAGTCACCCTTATATGAAAACAATGTTATTTATGTATTTTCATGCTCTTTGGGAGACTGTATTTTCAACACTAATAATAAAAACATTAAATTATTACATTGGTCACACAACCATAACCCTCTCTCCTAGGATAACATGCCATTTATTGAAACTTCACGTAATTCCTTTACATATTGATCAACACATCATAAGAAAGTAAAATATGACTATTAATGTTAAACAAATATAACTAGATAATATTAAAATACTATACAGCATTAATTGTAAAGAAAAACACAAAATACTTAAAGCAATTAAAGCACAAAATAAATCGTCCATAATAAATACAATATTTTTATCACAGTAGATGGCATTTTGAAATATATTAAAAAAATGTAATAATATCTTTGTCTTTAGGTGCTGTCAGGTTTTGTGATTCCAGTGAATTAAATCTTGGAAAAATTTAAAAGCTTTACTCCTTACATACCATTAAGAACAATTCTATATGAGGTCACTTATCTGATACACAGATATTTTGTTGTAACATACCTACGGATGATAATGGCTATGTCCTCATTCACATAAATACAGTAGTAAATACTGTATGTTGGTCTGTAGTTGGAGATTCATTGTGGAATTCACTTGACTCACTTCTAGCAGTTGACTACTTCTATGCACCACTGATGAATTTTATATGTATTGTTTGTGTCCTAAGTATTATTGTTCATTACCAACCTTTGTTTGATTATTCTAATCAGTAACCTTCCCTAGATGACAACATATTTAAATTAGAATTATAGAATTATGGGGTCAACTGATATCTATCCTACATATCCTCATAATATGCACTTCTTAATTCTTCCTTTCCCCTCCCTTACAACAATGTAACCATCTGCTTTGAGTGTCTCTTGGGCCTTCTATTGGGTGAACTAACAGTAAATAAAAAAAAATTTAAAGAATTTTAAAATGAAGTTAATGAAATTTTTCACTACTGTCATCACATTAATTTTCCTGATAATGACTAGATATGATCAAATGTCAGTCAGTTATGTGCCATATGTGATACATGTTGAGGCAATCATGTATCTTTTGATACATGACTGACAAGGCAGATTTTTCCCCACATTAGTTGCCATTTCTTTCTGTGGTAGACCAGTTGCCATCTAAGGCTATAGAACCCAGTCTGCCCTGCTATTTACCCATAGCTAGGTGAGAAGAAGAGGATTCATACCTTTCTCAAGGGTATTAGCATGTATGTGAATGTAATGGATTCAATTGGAATTTGAACTTGGCTCTCCGATTTCTCAAACTGAGCCACTATCCATTACTCCACTGTGCCTCCTCAGTACTCAAATAAAAACTTTATGAACTTTATACATAAATTTAATCTAGATATACAAAATGGAAAAATGTATTAAAAAATTAAACAGGCCATTTCAATAAAACACACACATATATATATGTAGAGGGAGAGAGAGAGGGGGAACACACACAAATAGAAAGAGAGAGAGAGAGAGAGATACACAAGTAAGTGCTGAAAAGTTATCAGCCTAACCCACTTCTCATAAGCAAAATCTGACCAAATGACCAAACTTCAGAATTTCAGAATGAATATTGCTTCTTGGAAATAAATACCATTTGGGAAACTCTTAATAAGGAAATATAACTGACAGCAAGTCTTCAGCAGCAGCAATCAAAGTATGACAGACAGCAGTAGCAACCTAATCAGCAGGCAGGTTAGATTTAAAACTCCAAATTCACTATATCAAATTGTCCTAGTGGATTAAAGTATTGGTTTGTGAATTAGGTGATATAGTGATTGTGAGTTCAATCACTGGGTCAGGCAGTGTGTACTTGTACTCAGTGTAAATGGGTGAGCAATAAAATAAATAAAATATTCCTAGAGAATAGTCTACTTCTGTAGATTGAATAAAGGGTTCAGTTCAGAATTTCCTGTGGCTGGGTTACTCAGATCAATGAAGGCCTGAAGGGCTCAACGTCTGAAATGTTGACAACAAAGATGAGGACAATAGTCCAAATATAAATAGTGTAAGTATTCTCTTCTATTCTGAAATGGTAGAATGCTGCATATATGTAGTATTATAGATTTAATAATAGAGAGATATGTATCTTTGAATCTCTGACAATGTTTATTTAGAAAGAATAAAAGACATTTGGAATGCCTTGTAATTCAGTTTCAACTGTCAGAGTTTAAAAAAAATGAACTGTTATTTTATATTTTATTTAATATTACAACAACATGTAAAGACAAAAGGAAATCATCAAATTTTATTTCATTATCAGTTTGAATATTTTTGAGATTTGCCAAAAAAGACCATCATACCTTTCAAGACAGCCAGACTTGCACCTCCTCCAGTACTAACATATGAAACTTGATTTTCACAATGGAACTTCATACAGCAAGTGGCTGTATCACCACCACCTGAAGAAAGAAATGCAGAATGGCAATTGTCATTATACAAGTTAATGTTTTCACAATAAAATGGTTATTACCCAACCTAAGGTGGGAATATTTTCAAGATATATTTACATGGAACATCAATATAAGTTTCTACTGGGGATCGGTTTTCTATTAAATAATGGAATGCTTCATCCTAGAATTACTACACGGTGTCAGATTTTATTATGCAAGTCAATGTTTTCACAATAAAGTTGATATTAACCAACTTATTAATGTTAATAAAATTTTCAGGTGTATTTCTATTTATATAATCAATAAATTTCAGTTTATAATAACTGTAGAAATAATTGGAAATATTTCCATCCTCTTGCGTCATGTGATATTTTTATATGCGACTTAAAGGTTCTTCTGCATACTATATATATATATATATATATATATATATATATATATATATGACAGAAATAAAAGTGTAAAACTTAATATTACTAGACATATTAAAAAATCTTCAGGCTTCAACAGGAGATTTAATTTAAATTAAAACACAGAAAATGTACAATAAAAAGGAAGTTGTGAAAGTGAGGTGAAAAAGAAATGAGCAAAAGGAACTAGAGACAAATGACAGCGAGCCCCAATGAACACTCACGTTGTTTACACAAAGAAGGCTTAAGGGACCCAATATAAAGTGCCTTTAGAACCTTTAGATGAAATAAAGAGTGTGACCGGGACAACACGGTGAACCAGTCAGCACTAAATTTGTCCGCACACTCTCTGCTATTTAATATGTGTTCACATATAGCGGAACCATAAGTGTTTGGGACGAGTCCATTCAACGGTAAGGTATGATTCCTAATTTTTGTAGGAACATGTGGTTTTATTCTCATGTCAAAGCTTTGAGTCGTTCTCCCTATGTAGTCGGCTCCGCAACTACAAACGTATTTATAAATAATTGAATTAATTTGATGGGGAGGGAGAATGTCTTTACACACAGAATGAAACATAGGCCAAGTTTGAAAAATTATACAAACTCCTCAATTTTGCTATGGATAACTGAATTAACAGTATCCAGAGGATAACCTAAACTACATAGGGTATCCTTAACAAAGATGATTTCATCGTTCAAGAAGGGCTCTGAACAGATCTTTATTGCCCTATGTTAGAGGGTTTTAATAAAGTTTATCTTATGTTTAGTGAGACAAAAAGAGTCCCAACACATATACAACCCCGCAAAAGTTGATTTTCTATAAACCAAGGTAAGAAAACTTGTTGATGTTTGATGTACTAATACATCTAAGAAGGCCAATTGAAAATTGGATTCCTTCTCAACAGTGAACATCAGTGCTGGATTGTCTCTCCTAATCCCTGTTCTGCCAACCATTTACACAAGCACATTAGGCAGGTTATGCATGACCTTCCTCTGTTCCTATTGCTTTCAATATGCCTTGTGAGTATCACATTTACTAAATCCTCTTTCCTCATTATGTGTCCTAGGGATTTCAACTATCTCTTTCTGATGCTACATCGTAGTGTCCTTTTTCTATTTTCTCTAAAACTTTCTCATTGCAGTCCATGGTATTCTCAGCATCATTAGCAGTGAATCGTTTTAGGGAATGATGTTACTGTATTCCTAAAATCAAAATAATTTATTTATTCTGAAGATAATCTTGATTTGTTTTCTATTGTTTTCATCTTTAATAAATGCTGAAAAACATGACTATGACAAACAGAAAATGACACAATATGTTATTTATGACAAACCTATAATAATCAGTGATTACAGAATTTTAGAGGCATTAAAAGAAAGAGATGACTTTTAAGTCAGCGGGGTGGGGGGGCGGTCAGAGGTCATGAAATCAAGTATAACATTACACCAGAAGGCAATTAAAATTAGCTACTGAAATCCCCTCCCTATTGAGTAGACATCTTTCTTTTCTCTATTGTCAATAACTTTGAGAAGGGTCATTAATATTCCAAACTTTTTTTGAGACAATTTAATCTTTAATTTATGTCTTTGATATTGACAACATGATGATGGTGTTGTTTAGATAAAAATTTTAAAAATTTTGTTAGCTACTATTTTTCATTATCTGTTTTACTCTGCCAGAAGATGAGATCTTTACTTTCCTTATAGACAGTAAATCCGAGGAAGCTTGTAGAATGGATAGGCCAAAATAGGTTCAACAATATCAAGATTAAAATGTCTGGAGAAAAAATTAATATTGGAATAACTGTCTAGTTTCTCAATCTCTATTTTCTCTCTGAAGAAAATGGAAAAAAGAAATATCTTTTGTAATAAAAGGTCCATTTTCTTTTTTACGATCATCTTTCTCTTCACCCCTCTTTCCTTTTCACAAAGAAAAAAGGTTTCTTTGGTGCCACAGAAACCCATTCTTTTTGTGATTCTTTTCTCTCTTTTATCTCTCTGTCTCTCTTTTCTGCTCAGAAAAAAAATAATGTTTCTTTACTCACACAAAATGCCACTCATTTTTATATAGTTACTTTGTTTTCACCTTTCTCTTTCCTTCCTCTTTTCTTTTATTCAGAAAGAATAAATACGCGATGAAAAAGATGGAAGACAATTACCAAAAAAGAGAGTGGAACTGTGTGTTACCAAAGAGCTTTTTTTTTTTCTGAGTAGGGGAGAGAGAGAGGAAAGAAAAGATCAGTATAAAATAGAGACTGGTACTGTGTTAGCAAAGAACTTGTGACATTTCTCAAGGACAAAAACTGAAAATGTCTTCTTTTATAAATTTTACAAGACATTAAATTTATAAAAGAAAAAAATTAAGAACAATAGAACAGTTGAGAATAACAATTCACTTAGAATCAAGAGTAAGACATGACTAGCCAGTCTGTTTCCATCGACACTGAAATCTTTAAATCTTTCCATTCTTTTTTTTTCTTTGTTTCTTCCCTCATGGTCTACAGCATTTGATAATTCTTTCTCTCTTGTCAATGAGAAATTTTGCTCAGTAATTTGTGTAGGGAAATCAAGAATGAGATTATTTGATTAACTCAGGCCAGCACAATTAAAAAATTTGTAGGGCCACATTGATCACAGAAAATTTGCTGCTGGTTGCAAGAATAAATTTTTAGAGTAAATTACTGAGTAAAAAAATAGCAAAATGCATTAACACATCACAAAGGAGGTTGTATTAATCAAAAACATTTTTGATAATTGTTAAGCAGGTTTTGACTGTTTTTTTGGTGGGTAAGGAATATTTTGCTTCTTTAGTTTTGGCTCTGGTCATGTTATATCTTTTTTTCTAAGATATTGCAACATTTAAAAGATTTATTATAACTTAACATTTTTAAAGTTTAGTCAATCTTCCTATGTTGTAGGCCTTTTCCAACATTTTTTGAAAATATTGTAGTTTTTATTTTCACCGAAAATATGTGTAATTATGATATTTCTTTTTGGTTTGTTTTTTTATTTTAATTTTGTTCAAATATATAAAAAAAAAAAAAAAAAAATCATATACACTGGATTTGGATATCTATAAGCGTAATGTCTATAACTGGATGAAGAGTCCACAGCTCACTAAAACAGGATTGCACACACTCTTGACACGAAAGATAGTGTGTTTACATGTACACACATCTTGTGAGTATTCTTTTTCTTAATCATTTCATCCCAAACAAGGCAATAAAGCCACTAAGATGCAAGGGTTTACATGCACCTTGTAAATAGAACTCTCCAATTTATATTATAAAACAAGAGCTAATTCTCTGTCTATCACAATTTGTCTGCATTTAGCTCAGAATATATACGTATATATGTATGCCTGTGTTGTGCTTGAGTAACTTACATGGACTTCAATGTATATATACACACAAACACACACGGTTTGCCTGAGTGTGAAATAAGACACTGGAATAATGCAGTTTCCAAAATTTTTTCAGAAACAGAACCCTTCTGGCAGAGGTGGGGCAGATACGCTTACTTTTATATGGTTGTAACATAAATATTTTTATATACTTTTATAAATAATGAGTACAATCAAAAAGCAATTAAAAAGTAATACATATTGATATATTTTTTAATAAAAATGTGATTTTTTTAAAATTTTCATACTTCCCACAAGTAACACATGGAACAGAATTACAAACAATGTTAACAAAAAAATTTACTCTTACGCATAATCAGAATTTTTTTGAACATTCAATGTGAACAATGCTTCTGTTTCATATTGTCACATAATTTTTTAATGTTTGGCTTTATAATTAAGAGTTTGATTCTGAAGTCAACAGCAGGATTAAGACTACTTTGGTATTTAGATTTTATGGCAGTGTCATAGGAAAATCCACTTTCAAATAAGTAGGTTGGTGTTGTGTCTTTAACTAGAACGTATACACATGAAAATTATGCCAACGAGAGTCAATAGGCAGAGCTTTTTCCACTATGGCAAGAAAATTATCTTTCAGATTTATATGGTGTCATTGTACACAGATGATATCACAATCAATAACTACTTTTCAATTCAGCAGTAGCATGATAAAATAATCATTCACTTATATACGATATAGAAAAGTATTAAAAGATACATCACAATATTATAGAACAATCTAAATCTATGTTTTTAGAAATTATTTACCAACCTTGATAATGTGTTATGTTAAACATTTATTACTCTAAACTTTTGTCATGGAACCCCAGACACTCCATTGCAGAACCTCTAGGTTCCTCAGAACCCATTTTGGGAACCTCTGGAATAATGCATTCCTTTATCACTCAGTCTGTGCAACCACTGCTAAAAAATAACGAGCTTTTCTTTATTTTACCTTTCAGTGAGAGAGCTTTAGTATCTTATCAGTAATTATTTTCACCCTGTTTCTATCTATTGACATCAGTTTTTTTTATGTCTGTAAATATCGTATATCAATATCAGTCTATTCATATCTATTTATTGGTCCCTAGAACCTGACCTCATATTGATGACCAAAAAGTAAATTTCCAGTTTGTTATTTACAATGATAAAGTAAGGTAACTCGTTCTGCATTTAAACAGAATATATTTTCTAATAAATATTTTCCCATTTAGATTTAAAATTTGATCATCTTCTGCTAATGAATCGACAGGGTACCAAATTAGTAAATCTTAGAAAACAAAATTATTAAAACTGACAAATTCCTAGGCTCAGAAGTTTAAAACAATTCTAAGTACACAATATAAAGAAAAAATATTTTTATGATTTCCTTTACAATTTGAACTTGGTCAACCTACTCTACTGTGTGCATGTCTAACCACTATTTGATAAGGCATGGGATAAGGGTCAGTTGGAACTGCTAGTAATACTTGATTTATTTGGAAAGAATGTGAAAATAATTCAGAATATAAACTGGGAGCAAACTGGCTGCATATAAATAAAAAAAGAAAGGAGGGGTCCTCTCACTAGATTTATTCAAGCTTTACAGTGAGACAATGCTAAGAGAACTAGAAGTCCTATCAGGATTTATTGTTGAGCAAAATCTTAAAAATATAACATATGCAGATGAAACTGTGTTGATGGCAGACATTGAAAATTACAGGACATCCAAGATAGATTGATTTTTTTTTTTGTCTTATAAACCCTTTCTGGATTATTTAGTGAGTAAATATTATATTAACAATGTTTTGGGAATAACAATGATTTTTCCAGATACAAGTGCTACTATTTAACCCATAGCTGGGACTTATATACAAGGTAGTAAAGGAAAGCAAGTAAATTCAACTCTAGTCTGAATGAAACCAATGACTAAGATTTTCAGTAAAAGTGAGATGTAAACACATAGAAAGAGAGCAATAGTGAAAAATTCTTTCCTTTGCTTTTCTACAGATATATTTTTATCATTTCACCCCAAGCAAGGCAATAAAACCACTAAGATGCAAGGGGTTGCTTAGTGTGAGAGAATAATATGAGAAAAAGAAAACATTATTAAGGAGAGAGAACAATAAAAGAACAGGAATCAAGAAACTAGAAGATAACAATTGACATTGCATTTAAATTTTGGAAGATCAAAGTTGACTGGAAAGCAAGAAACCATAAGAGAGTTCCACAAGTGAGAAGTGTGAGAAAAGAAACTATTAGCATAAATTTATAGTTACATTTAGTAATTACAATCTTAAAATGATGAGACCTTGCTGCCAAATTAGTAATGTGCTTAAATTCATAGTCTAAATCTCAATGAGGAAAGCTTATTACCAATTACCTAGAACAATTACCATGAAAATATTTATAGAAAAGGCTACATTCTATATTTATAGAAGAATCTACATTATAGCAGTAGGAAAGTGACTAAAGATGCCAGGTCAGAATCAATAACAATGCAGATACTTCTTTGTCAAGAATCTCTAAATACACAGCAGAAGCGCCAGACCAGATATGGCAGCAATATTCAATGCATGAACAAATGGTAGACTTATAAATGTAAAAAAGAGTTAAATAATTAATTAGATACAAAGACAGTGAAATATTAGTTGAATAAAGTCATGCTTCCACAAAACTGAATTTTTTTATATGTGATTACATACCAAATTTATCCTGATTAGCACAAAAAAATTTACTATTTTGAAAACCCCTCATAAGTAGTCTCATCTGTTGTAGTCTGACCCACAGGCCATATTTTGTGGTGGCCTGGATTAACTAATTTTTACTGATGAGCTTCTATTCTTTCACCTATCAAACTTTCTCTCTCTTGTATTTATTGAAGAGTTAAGAATGTGTCTGTCCCTAGGGATCAATAGGTAAGAGACCATTGATCAGTCAACAGCTCTTTGACTTTTATTCTCTCCTTTTTTTTTTTTTCCTTATATCTTATTTAGAAGATAATACTCATTGGTCATCTAGTAATGTATCACTGACCTTTTGGTTTACTGGCTCTCCTTTTTCCATAATGCATACATAATTTTGCTTTTTCTAAATAGTTCTTTGTCATTCACTTTTCTATCTCATTTTTTTTTGTTCTCTCTCAGCTTTACATAGAATGGTGACTATTTGTTAAATAGTTAAGACAAAGTCTGTACCTAGGGAGTCAGCAGGTATGAACTCATTGATGAATCAACAGTCTTTTAGCAGTTGCATTCTCCTTTGTTTTATTCTCACTTATATTTATAGAGATTGATTGATTTGCTTTTATGATTTATCAACCCTTTGTGGGTTATTTAAAGTCCAAATATGTTTTTGGATTGTAAGAATAATTCTTTTTTTTTTAGCGTGTGAATATTTCATTAACATTTTTTTCAGAATAACAAGGGTTTTTATTTAACCCATAGCTGGGAAGAGGTATTAGTTGAGAAGTAGAGCAGACTGTAGGCATTGGTCATCTGTTTAAGCACTGATGACCGGTCTGCTCAGATTTTCTCATAAAACACACCAATTCACCTATACTGTTTTACTTGTTCTTTGTAGCTGTATTCAGAAAAGAAAAACATTTGATATACAGTTTTTTGCAAAAAGTCAAGCTAAGACAAAAGAAGCCAGAATGAAAGCAAAGATCAATGTATCCATTTGGAGTGATGGGTGAGGCAACTTAAAAGACACCATCAACTAATTTATTTCTCCTCTCTATCACCTTTTTTCTTTTCTTTTTGTCCCCAGAAATTATATTTAGAAAAAGAAAAAAAATATATTAGAGAGCCATCTAAGTAGAGAAGTGAAGAACAAGACTACATGCTTTGGGTCAGTTAGTAAAACACCATTGACCAGTCTGTTCATTTGATCTATATCCTTCTTTCTCCCTTCTCTTCCCTGCTTAAGTACTTTCACCCCTTAATTCATGATATTATGACTTGGGAAGAAGCCGCCATGTAACAGTTCAATTCTAAGCAATCAATAACAAGTGGACTTCTTCATGGCAACACACCAGCTTTGATAGATCAGATTGACTTTGCATAACCAGCCTTAAACAGAACCTCACACCCAACAGAGGTCATCAAATGTTCCCATCCCAAACTGCTTGATATTCTAGATTATATCTAAAACAAAGCAATCAAATTGATAAATGAGCCTTTCTTCACTAAGTGGTTATTTCCACCTTTGGCTTGTTGATGTGTGATGCTGATTCACTATCACCATAATGATCATTTTACTACAACTGACATGGTCACTGAACTAAAGAGATTACACTCTCAATCCTTCCTTCTGCTAATATGACTGAACCCCCTGCCAACTGCCTTGCCCACTGTAGTACTACCTTCAGAAAACTCTGTATCTTTTTCTCTCTCTCCTCTTGATAAACAGAACTGTATCTGGGACTATCTTGGAACAAACCACATGTGTGGAATAGAGGAATATATATATATATATATATATATATATATATATATGCACGCACACAAATTCAAAATATCTATCAACTACTTCAAATAATGTGGTCTGAAATTTTTTCCAAGTAGAGCCAATATGTGATAACAATTCGATGTGTCAGGTTCTGAAAGAATAATCAATGTTAAGGGGTTCAAGGTATCACCTTTGTAAAGATATCTCCATGGTGAGATGCTGGACTGAAAAGCTTATGTGTCAAAGTCCCATCTGTCATGATTAATTATTGAAACAAATTTACAATGGACACTTGAAGTATCACTTCAAAGGAACAGTCAAAAGAAGATTTTTTTTCAAAAAAATGTATTTAGCACAAGTAAATTAAACATTCTCTTTCTCCTCATTATGGGTTAAATAGTAGGACATATGTGGAAAGTCATTGTTATCTCCAAATATTCATTCACAAATAAAGAATTATTTTTACAATCCAAAATGTTTCAGCTTTAAATAACCCACAAAGGGTTGATAACGAGTAAAAAACAAATCAATCCTGAAAAAATAACCTAAAAACTGACAGTATGTTGCATATTTTTTCAAATACAAATAATATTACACCTTTGTTAAATATTACTCAATGGTAGGAGAGTAAACTGAAGTTCATCCCATATTTCTTATAATGTAGAAAAATATGCCTTTCTTTTATAATGGTCAATGATGTGTTTATGGAGTCAGTAAGATGTGACAACATTTTAGGCAGAATCTCTTTTGGAAGTCAGGAGAGCTACCATTCGATTAAGATGAAAAATCAAATCTCTATGAAGTCATCTTTTTTTTTTTTTTTAATTTTACTGAAGATCTTTCTTATGCCAGTGTCTTCTTTGAGATAAAAGTTAAGATGAGACTTCTGATCACATACACATCCAAATCATTTCCATAAAAATAGATAAATTTCTAGAAATTAATTTAATTTCAAATGAAAATGGCCAAATCACATAGATAGCAGAGAGAAAAGTAAAATGAAGTTAAAAACTAATACAAAATATTCCACTGACACATCAAATCTTTTCTTCATCACTTTCAATTAATTAGTGAATAGTTTTCTAATAGTAAATGGTGCTTCATAATAAAACAGTCTTTTTTGCAAGGTACTATCAATATTTTTTAATTGATTTCCGTGCTGAAACTTTCATAAAGTCCAACTTAAAGTGAGTGAGGGAATTTTTTTTTTCTGCTTCTTTATTAACCCCACAGAAAAAAAAAAAACAAAAAAAACTTTGGTAACTCACATTAAAAACAGTTGAGATTGCTGCCAATATTCTTTGAGAAAGTCGAAGAACCTCTTTTCAATAGATTCCTTCATGATGGATCAAAAATTCTCAGGAAGATTGCAGTCAGGTATATCCTCTGTCAACCTGCCACTTCCTCGTTACAGGAAAAACATTTTTTCCAATCTATGTGCAACTTCAAATATAACCCTAAACATGCCACTTTTTATCATCCAATTTTATCAGTAAAACAATGAGGTAAATATTTATGTTTGTTCACGGCTCACTTGATGTGCACAACTAGTGTTTGAAACATAAAAAATGTCCCAGAAGAGCAAATGTATGATTGCCAATATGATTAGGTCCATAAAGAATTCTATGTCCTCTTCTTTCAGACTACAACAGCTAACTACAAAAAGTTTGTTTTTATTATGAAACACCTTTTATAAGCAAGTCGAATAATATCAAACTATCACACTCAAGAAAATGACCTCTCATTGACCCTATGTACCAAAGAAGAAATTAAGTTATACGAGGTGTGTTAAAAAAGTATGCAACTTTATTTTTTCCTACTGAAAATAATGTTGCATGGGAAAAACCTTTTGAGTGTGAGGTGATGCCACTCTTCCTGCATATACGTGGAAATTTTCATGCTGGTAGGTTGCATCAGTTCCCGGCTGTTACACCTAGAGTACAGATTTGTAGTGCTCTCTTGTCAGATTTTCATTTTCATGCAAGATGACTGAATACATTGAACAAAGATATTGTATTAAGGTTTGCCAAAAGCTTGGTGATGCTCAAGCTCATGCCATCCAGAAGATTCAGCAGGCCTTTGGTGATGATGTTATGGGCAAAATGCAGATTAAACATCGCTGCATCTCAGTGAAGAGTGATGCACATTCAAAACAGGTCATCCATAAGCTGAAACAAGGAGTCAATTGGGAAGGTACAGGGAATAGTTATGGAAGACCATTGTGTAATAATCTAAGCAATTGCTCACGAAATGGGAATAAGCACAGAATCATTCCATTTTAAGGGAGGATTTGTGCCTATGGAGAGTTTCAACAAAAATCACCTGCTCATTCCACCCACATAATACAAAATTTCCTGGTCAAGAACAACACATCATTTGTTAGACAGGCTCTCTACTCTCCTGACGTGTCACCATATGATCTCTGGTTCTTTCCCAATCTGAAAACCACACTGAAAGGTTTAAGAAATTTGAGTCACAAGAGAAAACTATGAGAAAAGTGACAGAACTTTACAGCATTCCAGAAGTGTTACCAGCAGTAACAGAAGCACTGAGAGAAAAATGTGAACTCCCAAGGAGTGTATTTTAAAAGTGATTAAATAAAATATGTGCAATGTACAAAATCGACTTTTTTTTATGCACAAAGGTTGGATACTTGTATTTATCATCAGCCACTTACAATGTCTTGTATTTCCCAGCATCCCTGTTGCTTGCTTAAAAAACACATTCCAACTTTGACATGCAAAATTTTGAAAAAAGGCACACAGAAATGTGTATAAAGTTAAATAAAATAAAATTTAATTTTTCTTTTAGTCCAGAAGATGCCATATAAACTTTTTAGACTTATTTCAGTAGAAAACATTTCTTTGACATCAGAAAATACAATAAATATGTGATTACTTCTGTTTCATTCTGTACTTGGAGTAAACAGAAAATTGAATTTTAAGCTTTTAAGAAAAGTCATTAAGAAATGAAAATTTTGGTAATACATTTCATTCATTTAATATTAAGAAAGTCAATTCCTGTTTAACATTTTAGATTAAAATACAAGATCCTCTAAAAAAAAAAAAATATATATCTGATTGTGAATTCATCAACTTCTGACATCAGGTTAACTGTCACATTTTGGCTCTGGAATCTGTCACAAGATATCTGAATTTATTAAAATTCAGTCTAAGTAACACAAAGACAGCAAATGCTGATAATAAACACATCAGATATCAGGTAGGGGCAGGGGAAAAGTTGGTTGAAGGAAATATCAAAGCAATGGATAAAACAAAGTTGAAGTGAGTGGAACTGCATTTAAATATGTATTATTCTTATCAACTACAGAATAAAATTTCTCATCTTTCCTACTTAGAATTTTTTTTTTCTCTTTTGAAAGCAAATAACAGAAATAAGCACCTACTTTTATATAAAAACACAGAATTTATGAAGAATCCTACTCAGTCAGTTTTGTAGTATGGATCAGTGACAGTTTCAAAATTATTTTATAAACTTATAAGCAATGGTAGCCATCACAGCAGCCTGCTTCATTTCCATTGTTCCACTGTACTTTCATATTCATTTTATTTCTGAGAGAGATATTTTGATATACCATAAAATGGTATTAATGAAATAATTAAAACTGTTTAATAGATTTAAACATTTTTGTATTCATTTATTTCCTATAGAACATGTTAAAATATAAATTATAATATTTGTTACATTTTTAAAATATTCCATTAAAAATGTTAACATTGTGATATGTCCCGGAAGGGGATATATTTGTTTAAAGTAGCAAAGTGGTTGTTCGCTACTGTAACCAAGTAGGACAATCTAGCAGGTAAGCGGAATGGACTGGTCCTTGTCGTAGTGGTAGGCAATAGGCATCGTACTCTACCTCTGCATCAGTCTGTATTTATGGCTGACACCAGCCAATCATATTACTGTGAGGGGGAACCCAGGTGTATACATATTCATTACATCACATTGGTTACTTCCCTTTACTCTCAAGCTGTGAGCTAATTCCTCAGGTGGTTACCACTTTCATAGCAAAAAAAATAGCTTTATTTGAATAACTAAGAAGATTAATTATAAAAGCCATTAACAAAACATTTGCTTATTTATAAACATCACAAAAGACCAGATTTGAAATGAATAATAAAATACAATTAGATTTAAAAATCATTTCCATTATTGTAAGAATCACTAAGTTACAAGTTGGTAGATAAATTGTAAAGTAGCTTTTATTTGATATTATAGTTTTATGTAATATTCACACACAAACACAAGTTGGGATCAGATATGGATCACAATCTGATAAAATGATAAAATAAAGAACAAATAGGAAAGTTAACATATTTTACTTTTATTAGAGTTTCATCAGAGAATGAGATATGGAGAGAAAGAAGAAAGAAATTTTTGTCTTTTTACTTTCATGTTCAATTTTCATGTTAATCATGTTTCACATGCATTTGACTCTTTTAAACCAACACACACATGTAAATAACCTATTTTATATATTTAATCAATTTGCAGGCCTTTGAGCACACATACATATGAGCTTTATATATTGGATACAACTTTTTTTTTCCTTGCTACTCTATTATGGTCTAAGTTTCATTGTACAATATTATCAAAGTACAAAATGATATTCTATGTTTACCAAGATGACAACATTATATTCATATGTATTAATAATATTGAAATTATTATAAAAATCATCTTGGGTTAAATTTGCTTACTTTCATATAAAACCAGATAAAATTCATTCACACAAATCACTGTAGCACTGAAATTGTTTAAGAATGTCATAAGCAGATGGATGTACTCAAAAAACCTTCTCCTTTGTTGATTCTCACTGATTTACAACCAAATCTGGTTTCAATTTTTGTGTTTATCTTTTCACACAGCTTGTTTTCTACTTTACATACAAACAACTACTGATGTACAGTCACCAGAAAATTAGTATTATTGCCTGATTCAAAAAACAAAACAATATGGATATTATTTATCTGCCATTAGATATGTCATTCTGTACCAAATTTGACTTAAGTTGTATAGAGCTGATTAAAAGAATTATATTTTCATTAAATGAATTACATAAAAGTGCTTCTAAGGATTAACTTGGGAAGCTATGTCTATCATAAAACTGACAACTAAGCTTTTTATTGTTTTTAATACCATAAAAAGAATCCCTATCATTTATACTTGCTACAATTTTTGTTGTTATTTTGACTGGCTTAATAAGAATTTAAACCCACTGACTTTATCACAGAATTGATTCAAACAGAATATGTATGACTTTAGCCACTGTAGATATCTATGGATCATAGGTGCAGAAACGTTACTGAATTTATTTCAAGTTAGGTTTTATTAAGAAAAAGATAAATTGAAAAAAAAATCATGAAAAAAATGTTGTTATTTGCTCTTTTTTCATTCATTTATTTCTTTTTCAGAGAAAAAAAATTAGTAGATTTTTTTTCAATTTAACTAATCAAGTGAGATAGAAGAAAAAAAAGACCCACTACAGTTTTATTTTGGGAACTTGTTTCTTTTATTAAATCTTCATATTTCCTTTTGAAATTTAGCTGTCTGTAGTATTTCCAAATTAGCTGTGAAACTTTTTATAGCCAAGACTTAAAGATTTACTACATAGCCTCTGTGAGAATAGTTGAAAAGTAAGTTATTGTTATTTTATTTCAAATATGTTTATTTTTTATTAGGAAAACTTCATCAAACTGAAATAACAAATATAATGCTTTGGAAATAACTTTAGTGTACACAAATTTCATGAAACAAACAGTAAAATCACTTTCTCAAGGTAATTTAAAAAGTAGAATGACTCTTTTGAGCATTAAATTTTTTTTTGTTTTTTTACTTTCTTATTTTCTTCTCTGACCTTCAAAAAGACAATAAAAGTGGCAACATCTTTGAAAACTGCTTATTAGATATTTAAAATAATAACCGAAGAAGAAATGTCAACATCTAAAATTTATTATAAAATTTTCATTTTTTTTTTTTCTGATGTTGGTTCATAAACTCATCATCTGTGTCTACCAGTAAATTTTATCAGTCTAATGCAAAAAAATTTCAGAAACTACAACCATAGATTGACTTAGAAATGTGTTTACTTACATAAGATACTTGACTTGATCTAGCAACATAATATCTATATAACTTAAAATAAAATGAGATTGCTTAAATGAGAAGGACTTTGTAAATATAACAGATTCAAGTTTATTGTATGTCCTTCTTAAAAAAAAAAAAAAAGGACAAATTTTATGAAAAACAATCTAACATAAAGAAATAATAGTGGATTATCCCAGAACATAATTATGAACTAGCCTGTTTAAAAATGCCTGATCTATATAAACAGATTTATATGGGAAGAAGCCTGTGTATAGGGATGTATACTATATGATAGGTTTTATTATACAAGTCAATGTTTTCATAATAAAACTAATGCAATCCAACTGATGTAGGTAAAAATTTTCCAGATGTAATTGCAGTGGAATATCTACTATGAAAATAATGAAGCTTGAGTCCCAGGGCTCTTAATTCTAGAGAAGCCTCTGAAGCAACTGTTTTAAATGAGGGAAATTTTCAACAAAATAAATGTTTTTTTTTAAGTGTTTGTTATTAAAATCAGGCCATTTTAGCAAATGAATCAAAAGCCAATGGGTTGAAGTAGCTAATGTTGATCTTAGAATCTGCTCTAATATCCGTTTCATATGGCCTCAAAATTCTCCTGTAATTGGTCAAATTCTAAAATTTTCTTGGAAGCTTGCAGTGCCAAACCCCAAGCAGTATGGGCTCATTGAGCTCACCAGATTCTTATCATAAACTACATTTTGGCAGTTGAATCCTCAAATCTATTTTTGATGGTTACGAAAGGGCCCTCATATCAGTTTAAACTTAAGGGCTCCCAAAAAGTAAATCTGCCACTGTGTACTTGTATTTATAAAGTACATAAATTTCTGCTGTTATTAGAAATATTTACAACTGTTCATCATATTGTAAAATAATAGTATAGAGATATAGTAATATCTTTTAAATTTCAGGTACATAAAGATTGTCATGGGTCATAAGAAAGATATAACCTCAAAAGAGAAACAAGATATTGCAGAGTTATTGAGTTATGGGAGAGACAGTGTTGAACATTGTGAAAAAGTTGAACAGAGATCATAAAACAATCCAAAAAGAAATTAAAAAAATCAGCAAGATAAGACTAAGAAAGAAATTGGCTTTAAATATTAATAGGTTAATAAGGAAGAAAACTTGATTGAACAGACAGAAAATACTTTCACGAAGATTGTGTTGTTAATGGAAATAGAGAGAAAAACTACTGAACATTCAGAAAATTGGCTAAAGACACAAAGTCAAAATACCTTTAAGTAAACATCATAAAGAGAAACATATAAGTTGAGTGAAGAACTATATAACTAATTCCTTAACAGTCGTTTTCGTGATGAATGTAGAGCTATATTGGATAGATCTGATAGCTTGGGTTTTTCATGAAAATAGTCAACCAACATGACTTAAGAGATAACAGTGGTGAGGTGATGCAATGTTTTGAGCTAATACTGCAGGTAGTAAACATATATTATATATTATAATATTATATATTATAGTCAAACTTATATATTACTTAAAAGTTGATAATGGCTCAAGATAAATTAACTTTTTAAGACAGAATTCTTTTTAGTTTACAAACAAGAAGATCCAAGTTTGATGTTAAAGAGTATATTCATGCATGACAATACTGCTTCATATTCTGCAGAAAAAAAGTCAGAAGGTTCAAAAATACCAAATTAATGGAATAGCTCCAGCCACTCAAAATAGTATGAGAATGGAAATAAAATGGTAATATTAGCCGTTTCCTTATAAGGAAACATTTGGCATTCACTGACCAAGCAGCCAGTGCTACTTTAAGCTGCAATTCATAAAATCTTTCTCTTAAAACAATTTTTCAGGAAAATAGGTTTCTCAAGTCCAGTAGCTGTTATTGCTCTTTCCACTATCGATGGGAGTTTCCTTACTTACTTTTGTTTGAAGTCATCTAGAAAGTCTTCATTATGTCATTATTTTCCCTTTGAGTTACATGATGTATAAATTCAAATTTATATTGCACTTTGCATATATAACCTGACAATAACATATTATTATGAATATATTAATACTTAATTTTAATATTTTCATATTATAAATTGAAATGCATATTGCTTGTATAAATATATTCTGAAAATTTTATCAATATTGCTTGGTTCAGACAACAGAATTGTTATTAAAGCAATTTTATTGTAAAAACATTGACTTGCATAATAAATCTGACATAGTGTACTAAACATAACTTTGTCTGGTACATGGTTACTATTGTCGAGTATCCATTTTTACCTAAAAGAAAGGGGTTGTAAAATTTTCAGATACAATCATATATCCTTCTTTAAATAAGTGTCAGGTTCTAAATTTCCTGCTTGAACAACTAGATTTCAATTGAGACTTTCACAATTGGCAAAAGACGAAACCACAATAAGCAAAAATAAATAAAATTTGAAAAAAAATATTTTTAATAAAATTTGAGATATTAACACAGAGCAAATGGCAAATTTTTGCAAATTTACTGATAAATTCTCCAGACGGTACTTGCAGACATTTTAAATATAGAATTTTTTTTTTTTTTTTTTTAGTTTGGCGTAAGTGATAAAAAGCTTTTTTATGGTTTCTTATTTTAAACTAGCTGGTTGTATCCACTATGAAAGGATAAACTTGATTTTGTTTTTCATATACATCATCCAGATGATAAATATTTGAAATAAAACAAAAATATCTTGCATCAGGATTCTTTAAAAGCAGCTTAATATATTGTAAGTGGACATACTTTAATAACTATTTTAAAAAATTTTCTGCATTATAAAAGCTATTTATGTATCTTCCCAATGATTGTATGTTTTACCCAACATGAAGACTTGCATGCATGGCACCATGAATGGTTCAATTCTTGTGTCATTTCCTCTTTTTTGGGATGTCTTAGATATCAGTGACTGACCATAACCCTCTTTAAGTGCAGTGGGGAGAAGTGCAGTCTGTAACTGGACTTTTTCCCCATGTGTCCCATAAATGGACAAAGCACTGATATAATTTGCTAATCATAGTTTACATTTTGTACAAGGCCACAAGCCTGGGAACTCACTAAGAATCAAACTTCTTAATTCTGCTTGTTAGTCAATACACCACAATGAAGAATTCTAAAATAATAACCTGCATATTTCTGGCACACACTCACAGTTATCTTTTTCTATATGCCCAGTCCCTTTAGGGTGATCATCACCCTCCACAACTTCCTATCCCTTGTAGCTCTGAGCAATATGTGTCTTCTTAATATTCCTCTGTTCTGTCATCCATTTGCAATTTCTTTCTGATTCTAAATGTTGTTGTTGTTGTTCTAGTTTTCCTTACAATTCATTAGGTAGGCTATTATTCACTGTTTCCCATCTGTTCCCATTGCCTTTAGTATGACCTGTATTGCCACAGACATAGAGCAACCAAGAAGGATTGAACTTAATACTCATTTGTAAATTAGACTGGCTTGTTAATCATTACACCATACTTAGTTATCCTTATTTACTAAGCTTAGCTTAGTTTTAGCACAAGGCCACAAATATGGAGCAACTAAGGAAGACTGAACTCACTAATCAGTACTAATTGATCTGTTAGAAATGACAACATAGCAATGCATATTCTTTTAAGTAAGCAAACCAATCTATTCCCCCTTTGATGGTATATAATACCTACTTTTCTCCCCACCCACCAATGCACTCATTTTTTCCTAATATTCTCTGCTGAAATTGCATGCAGATCCAGTGAAAAAGTCTTGTGCCCCCTGAATCTGATACGCTCCCCATCTATGATACAAGATCACACCCCCCACTACTCTACTAGATCTCAATTTTCATAAGGTAGGAGTCATACAAAATATAAATTTTATTGTAACCTAATTATGTACCATAATGAATCATATGCAATATAAGTGAACAATTCAACTAGAAAAATTGAAAATAAATACAATATATCTAAATACAAATTAGAGACATATCATGATAGATCATTGCATCTTAAATAAAAATCAACATTGTTTTGCAGCAATTTTTAACATCAACTTGATATTTTTCTTGTTAAAAAAATAATTTAACACATTCAACATTTTATAGATAGAGAAATAGTGAATTTTATATAATGTTTTTCAATACTTAGCATGAGCAAAACAAATTTGCAGATTTAGATGAAAAAAGAAGATCCTGGAATGACATCAAAGTCCTTTAACAGCTGGTTGTGGTTACTTTAATTTGTAACACATATAAAAGCAGATAGGAAAAAAGAAAATGTTGATAAGATAGTGAGGCTCACAAAGCACTACCTAAGGGGCCCCAATCAGGTTTGAGTTTGAGGGGTTTGCGGGTAGTACACACCAGCCCTGATGGCATGCATCTGTATGGAGTGGGTGTTATATGCTATCAAATATATTGATACTAAGCATAGAATCATCTGGCATCAAAGCCATGGATATGGACTGTTTGTTGTGAGGATTAAACTCACTGCTGTGGTATTGATTTCCAAGAGTATTTTGATAATCCCTAATCCACACTCAGATCAAAGTGCAAAAATATAACTATCTGGGAAATGTTGTAACAGACAAGGAAAATGTGACACAGAAATCTGAACATACATTAGGATAGAAAAAGGTGTCTTCCAAAAGCTAAACAAAGTATTAAGAAACAGGAAAATTTTGTTAGTAACAAAGAAAAGAGTGCTAAACTGTTATGTAATATCAGTCCTCCTCCTATATGACAGTGAATGCTGGATAATCTCCTCGCAGATAAAGAGACTTGCAGAAATAGAAATGTGGTTCTACAGAAGGGTGCTGAGAATACTATGAGTGGAACATATGAGAAATGAGGAAGGTTTTAAAAAATAGAATCAAAAAGGACATTTGTACTTAAAACTAGAAAGAAACTATTGAAATTTCTGGAATGAAAAATGAGGAAAGAAGGCTTGAAGAATTTGATACTCACTGGACATATTGAAGGCAAGATGGATAAAGGAAAACAGCGAGTAACTTAGCTAACAAATTTTTGTAAATGGATGGCAGAACAAAGGATGTGAATGATAATAATAGGACAGACATTACTTAGGGCTACAAAGGACTGAAAGCTGTGAAGGGCCATGATCACCCATGACTTGTATTGATATGGTACATGAAAGAATAAGAATCTTAACTTAGTCCAACCACAAGTGTGGAGAATTTCATCAGAACTGAATTTATTATGTTAGCAAATAGTTTAGCTACTCTAGGCATTAAATACATATTTAATAAGTTTGAGTTAGTTTGGTACTAGGCCACATGTATGGAGCACTCGGATATTAAACTCACTTTAATTGTAAAAGTGTGTGAAACTGGCTTTCTCACAAAAGGAAACAACTATATATTAAAAACTGCTGCTTTGAATTTTGTCCACAGATAATGTATAATTTTGTGTATGATACTATATATATCGACAGCTATACTATGCCGAAATTGTGGGATATGAGATGTATGTAAAAACTCTATATGATGGCTAAATTAGCTTTCAATGTAATAAAAATTTTATTGGATAATTTTATCTGAATAATCATTAAATTAACTCAGTGTGATACACTAACCTCAGAATTTGCCAAAGAAAAAAAAAATTAAAACAATTTCATATGGTTCACTTTGGTTAAAAAACTTTTTTCAATGTGAATGTAATGTCACAAACTTTGCAAGATATTTTTTAATTTGAGAAAAACTTTGATTTTTCAGTAAAGAATGATTTCATGCTTCTCCAAATAAAATAGCACAAAACCCAGTAAAACAAATTTTGATAATATCTGATGATGTTGTTTTCATTAAAGATCTTAATGTGGTTTCATGTTTTTCCAAATACGACCACACAAAATTCAGACAATCAAATTGATAATGTTTGATGATGTTTTCACTGGGCACTTAATGTGGTTTCATGCTTTTCTAAATGTAATTACACAAAATTTAGTATAAAAAAATGATAATGTTTGATGTTGTAAACAGTGTACTTCCAACAGACTTAAAAATGCCAAAATTGAAAATGGTAAATTTTTCAAAATGACATAGAAATTAGAAACTGCTGAATTGCACAAAAATAAATTTTAAAAATATAACAAAAAGAAAAAAGAGCAAAAGTGATTTTAGAAAAAGGAAAAAAAATTTCCATGCATAAATATTTTGACATCAGTTGTGGCTCTGACATTTTTATCAGACGCCATAAATATTTAGTGAATTTACCACATTGCTTCTTTTTCTACTCACTTCACTTTGTATCTGAATATGTCTGGCATTGTTTGGGAAAATGTCTGCTACATGAAAATATCAGTTATAGTATCTCTCTCAAGTGTGTGCGAACACACACACAAATACAAATTGTCTATCATTTAATTTTTGTTTTGAGCAAATTATTCCTTATCATGTCTCTCAACCAATATCTGTTCAGTATGTTATATATATATATATATATATATATATATATATATATATATGGATTGGAAAATAAATAAATCTATGCAAATTTTTCAATAAATTTTCAATATAAACTTCAATCTTTTCATTAGAATTGGACAAGTCAAACTCTGTTTTTTTCTGTAAGGTGTGTGGGGAGTAGATTCATTTTTTTTTTTTTTATTCTATGATTTATTGAAACTCTGACCATCCTGTTTGTCTCAAGCTCTGCATTTAGTCTTATGTCGACCAGCCGTGACTGATTCAACAATAAAAATAACTAGGGGACAAATATTTCATAAGCCACTATTTCTTCTGTATTTCATGCCAAATAATACATAGTTATTTTTTTTTAATTGTTTCACCCTAAGCAAACCAATAAAGCCACCAAGACATAAGGGATTACTGGATGCAAGAGAATATGAGAAAAATAAAACATTGTTAAAAAGAGAGAACAATAAAAGAACAAGAATTAAGAAGACAGATGATAATGATTGACATTACATTTAAATTCTTGAAGATCAAAGTTGACTGGAAATCAAGAAACCACAAGAAAGTTCCACAAGTGAGAAGTGAGAGAAAAGAAATTATTAGCATAGTTACATCTAGTCATTTCAATTGTAATGTGATGAGACTTTTCTGCAAATCTAGTACTTTATTTAAATTTATATAGTCTATGTACCAAAGATTTAAACTCATCATAACCATGAAAATATTTGCAGAAAAGACAGAGGGAAGCTACGTTAAGGCAGTGGGAAAGTGACTGAAGCCAAGATACAATTTTTTTTTATTCTATCATTTATTGAAACTCTGATTGTTCTGTTTGTTTCAAGCTCTGAATTTAGCCTTTGTGCCAACCAGCCATAAAGTTATGACTGATTCAACAATAAAAAATGACTTGTGTCAAGATATTTCATAAGCCACTATTTCTTTTGTATTTAATGCCAAATAATACAGAGCCTCATAAATATGTGCGACTGCATAAATACATTTTTCTGTTAATTTTCAATGTCAATTAAAAGATCTTATTAGAAATGGAACAATTGTTAAACCCATATATTTCCAAACACTTTTCAGGCTAATATAAAACTGAGATTTAACTAATTTAAATAGTACAGATCACAGCAGGAAATTTACCTTTGATATTCCAGCTTTTAATTTTATATTTATATGAAAACCAGAAAAGGATAAAAATCCCTTTTATTTTTTAAATATATTTTTAAATCCCAAATAAAATTTTGAATGTGGATCAAATTAATATACTAAGATTGCATTTATATAAACATTTTTTTTTTTTTTAACTCTCTAAGAAAACCATAACAGATAAAAAAAAAACTTTGATCTTTAACAATCTCAGGTAATGGAGAAGGAAAAGATTTCTTTCAGAAGGTCAAATGAATTTTGGAGGCTATTTTATAGTTCACTAATTTAATGTTGTAAAAATTCTCAAGAAAGTATAATGGTGCTGAATTTAACCCTGCACACATACATATATATATATATATATATATATATATATGTGTGTGTGTGTGTGTGTGTGCATGCATACACACAAGATGCTATCCAAAAGATGAAAGAATTAAAACAGACTGAACACTGTTAAGTTTCTTAGCAATTTTTCTTTGAGCACCAGGGTCTTATTCTGTTTCACTTGTCCATTTCACTCACTAGAGTATGTAACTTTCCAACACTGCCAGAGTCAGGGATTGAACTCACAATGTCAGGTAATCAGATATATTTTAACTAATGTTTTAATCTTCTAAGACATGTGTCTCTCATGTGTTGTTTTCCCTTGTCTCTCTTTCCCTCTATTCAACCCATGAGTATCAGATTCTCCAAGTTTAAATCTCCAGAATTTCAACAACAAATTGATTATTAATTAATGAGAGTTATCTCCCCCTAAGCATGACAAGTAGAATGAGAACAATTTAACCTCGATGGATTGAATAAAGTGTTCAGTTCAAAATTCTAAAATTATTGAGTCTGAAGAAGGCTCAAATTATTTATTGAAATACCAAAGTATATAATAAATAAAACTATGATTAGATGAAAATACACACACACAGATATGAGTATAAAATTTTGATTGATTGTTTTTTATAGCTTATCAACATTTTTGAGGTTATTTAAAGCTGAAACATATTTTTGAATTGTAAGTATTTTTTGGAGAGAGTAATAATTTTTAGATACAAGTCTTACTAATCAACCCATAGCTGGGAGGAGAAGAGAAGATTCATACCTTTCCCAAGGATATTTGCATGTAAGTAAATATAACAAACCCAACAAGAATTTGAACTCAGCTCTCCAATTTTTCATTCCAAGCCTCATTACACTACCTGTACATCCAAGCTTACAGCACCTGGTACTCCCAGGTGTATCTGCCTCATCAGATCAAAATTACAAAATGGTTTAAATTTATCAAGTCAATTTATTAAAAATTATTTTAAAATTAAATCACAAGAGAAAAAGAAATAAATGTATAAATTACTTGATCTAGAAACAATTTTCCTTGGGATTTACATTATTGAAGAGAGAGGAGTGGGATGAAATAAAAAGGAGAAGCAAGGTGTCAGCATAATGAGCAGGGATAGGTAGGACAAGTATAAATGACAGCTAGTGAAATACATTGAAATTAAATCAAAATTCATATCCTCATCATCTAATCTACATCAATATAATAACCATTATCATATATACAAAAAAAGAGTGAAAAAATAATAAGTTATCTGGATAAATTTAAACCATTTTGTAATTTGGGTCTGATGAGGCAGATATCAAAAATTTATCTGTTGAAATAAATTTATTACCAAATTCTTCAATGATGTGTTAAGTTTTTTTCTTCTTGATCTATACATGATGGACTCTCTTGTCACAGATGACAAATGAGGGCTCAGTAAACTGAAGATGTGCACAACTTTTACAGATATGCATTTGTCTAACATGGCCTGCAGGTATTTTGCATATTTTTAGACAGATGGAACATGTAGTAGACCCATTTTGCTAGAGTGGTTGAGGATTAATTGCTACATGTTACCATGAGTGGATAGCAAGTCCTGCTTTACTGCATGCAATAAAGTCATAGTGGCAGGTAAAAGGCTATCGTTGAGAGGAGCAGCGTGCTGCTAACTTGCTTTAATATTTGCACGTTGTTGATTTGGATGTTCAAATAGGCTTCGTTCAGACTTTTGTATAGATGAGAAGCAGGACAGGTGCCAACTCTTTCGATCTGACATTTTGTTTTCCCAGGAAGAAAAGAAGATGCCATATTGCATCAGATTTTCATTGAAATGCAAGAGTGAACTTCTGACTAACCTGTTTGTTAGAAGCTGACCAAAGAGGAGAAGTTTTGGGAGTCTGCTATCATTTATAGGAGAAAGATGCCCTACTCACCTGAGTTAGACTTTCATGAGGATAGTTTCAATACCTGTCATGTTGCATTTAGTCAGAACTTCAATGTTTCTAATGTGATCACTCAGTTTTATGTTGCGGTTAGTACATAGGCAATGCATATGAAAATCATCAATTTGATGAATGTGTCATTGGTACAGAGACCAAATTCTGAATTATAGAGTAGGTATGTGTGTGTGTGTGTGTGTGTGTGTGTATTTGGGCAGCAATCCCTCTTTTATACATGTTTCATTAGATTAGACTATTTCTTTTTAAATAACTAACAGCAATACTATGACATTCCTATAGCTCCAGACACATGCATAAAAAAACCATACATTCAGTTAAAAATAAAAATTGCCCTTGAAGAAGCTGAAAGTGCTCAGATATGCAGAACTTCTGGACAGTTTTTACATACTTTGTGTCCAGAAAAGAAAACACTTGTATGAACACAAGAAAAATTAGATAAAAAGCTTAATTGCAGTACCTTGTCAGTTGTCTTTAACAAAACACACACACACATATATATATATATATATATATATATATGTATGTATGTACGTATGTCATTTGCAGACAGTACTGTTTTGCTGCATCTCAATGTGACTAGACATCTGAATGCTTCAAGTCAGGATCGAAACCTGACCAATTTGGTGTCAGTCAGAGTTTCTACCATTAAGCTATCATCATTCAGCAGAGAGAAACAGCTAATTCTAGTCTATTGTTTTTAGGAATGTAAACAAATGACAAAGAGTCAAATGGCTCCAATTCATTTTACTGAAGAGCTTTGCATTAGCACAGGTGGCTGTAGTTTATAGAATAAGCTTATCTCTTAACAGTGCTCAATTGAAACACATTAGAAACAGTATAGTTCTGACTAAATGCAACATATATATATATAAATATATATATATATATATATATATATATATATAAATGATAAATTAAGAAAACACCTTAAAATTCCATATTGGTTATAATTTATTTCATGAATATTACTATATTCATCTCTTCAGACTGAATATTTTTGAGAAATAGAATCAATTCGTCCAGACAGATATACCAGGATAAAAAGGAGAAAGGGTAAAAAAAGAGATAGAAAAAAAAAGAAAAAATAATATTAATATTATAATATTATATTGCTCTGTAACTTACATTGAGTTCTCATTGGATTAAAGTCCTTCTTGGAATAATCCCTACCAATTATAAATTTGTATTATTGCATTCTGATAATAAGAGTTGTGTATGAATCTCATTATGGTCAATTTATTAAAGAAGTGACTTCTTGATAATATCAATCTGGAGCAATGATCCCCATCATGCAGAATGATTGAAAAGCACATGAAAACCATACCCCACAGGTTGACACTAGCTTTGTGTGCGAAATCAAGCAAACAAAATTGTTTGGAAGACATCAAACACTGTGCTGGCATGAAATCACTTATCACCATGATCATGTCTTTGAGTATACTGGCCTTGTTCAAACAGCTGACCAGCCCAGAAACTGAAGATAAAGTCTGCTCAGCGTAGTTGCAGTATAAACAACAGGTGGGCTTTTCCATATGGGTCTTGAACAAACACAAATGTGCCTAAGCAGGTGTCTGCAAAAGGGATTAGCTAGACTCCCTTCCAACAGATGAGCATTTTTAGAAATAAGCAGCCAGACTATATATTTGTATTTATTTATTTATATATATATATATATATATATGTATATATATATATATATATAAAGAAATATAGTTTTAAGGTGTGCTATATTTATGGGATAAAGTGCTCAATAGACATGAGCTAAATAAAGAGATATGAACAACCATATATGTAAACAATTACATACACATGCAGGTGATTAAATAACTACTTATTTAATCAATGGTGTAGACAAAATGGTTCTCAATAGAGTTAGAGCTATATAATAATTTTAATATAAAGTATATATTAATAATTACACATATACCTACGTTTACAGTACGACTCAGAGTTTCATGGTTTACCCATTCATCAGGTACAAAAAGTTATGAACTGTCCAATATGGTTGTTTTGTTTTGTTTTTAAATTCTGAGTCTCATGGGATTAATGCAATATTGTATATATAGTGTTAATTTTAAATACTGTTCTTGAAGCCAAAATTGCTGGTTTTTCAGTGCTTTGCTGACAAGGAGGCATTTAAGACAAGCAAGTTTTGTGTTATAGTGCTCAATAATGAAGATAAGGATAGAGCATTAATAGAATTAATAATAATTTGATTTTCACTTAACTCATGTTTACTTCAGAGTTTTATGGCTACATACATATACACTGAAGTAAACACGAGTTAAGTGAAAAAAAAACTTTTTATATTAACTATATATATATATATATATATATATATATATATATATATATATAGGTGGATTATAATAAATGATCATATACATGTTAATGCACTTGCAAAATAAATACTCAGACTCCATATTAATGTACTGAATATCCTCTTTGAATGTTAACATAAGCCTGTACTGTTGCACTATTATAAATACTGATATACCATCTCTTTTAACGATTGGCCACAAGTTTTCTATTTTATTACTATTTGGAGAGGTTTAAACCATTGCAGTAATTTGGTGCCTTTCAAATCTTTTTGAGCAAGGTGTGTAATCATTTATTTTGCAGAGTGTGAGGAAACATTGTCTTGTATAAATGTACTTTTAGCTTAAAATTTCTTGGCAGCATTTAAAAAACCTCTTACCCAAGAACTAGCAATAATCCTTTCTATTTATTTTGACACGTAACTTTCAAAGTGACAGATAACTTTACTGCCTACAATACCAGCATAAAACATTACTCCACCTCTACTCATCTTTTAAGTAATGTTGATTGACTTTTTCCATGAAGGACCCAACCTCTATCCCAGCCATCAGGTTGATCCAATGTAGCTTTACATTCATCACTAAAACTTATAAATATTGAAAAATAACTTTTCATATATTTTTCTGTCTAACTTATTTGGTTCCTTTTGTGATGTTTATTTAAAGGTAGTATTTTGGTTACTTTCATCTTTTTGGCCAATGTTCTTAATATTTTTTAATCTTTTCTGTTTACATTCTTCAAATTTTCTCTTGTTGGTCAATTCATTTTTCTCATTTTCATTAAATCTCTTTTTATGACATTCATAAAACCCGTTCCCAGCTTGTCCTTATCTTGCCAATGTTTTCAGTTACTTTTTCTGATTGTTTTCTAATCTCTGTTCAAATTTTTTTGCAATTTCCAGTTTTGTGTTCCAATCAATAACTTTACAATAACTTGTTTCTCTTTTGGGGTTATATTTTTCTTATGACCCATGCCACTCTTTGTATATTTGAAATTAAGAAATAAATAACTATATATATAAGATCCTAACTATTTTTCAAACATGGAACACTTTTTTATAGTTTTACAATCATTGATAGTTTACAATCATTTGATATATATATATATTATATAAAACCTAGGTTTTTTAAATTTTGCTCTACTGAGTATTGAGCACATTTACATTTTTACTTAATTTACTCTGTTGGTGTTTTTTCTTTTGACGAGGCATTACAGTGCTGATTGATTATTTTCAACCAACATGGATGTCTTTAATCTTTTCTTTGTTTACTGAATTTTTTCCCTAATATCGGTTTGTTCAAATATAACTTTATTTACAAATTGTATTAACCAGGTTTTTTTTCACATCGCCAGAGTATAAGTATTAAAATTATATATATATATATATATATATATATATATATATATATATATATATATATGTTTCATTTATGAGGTGGTAAATAACCTTAAGTTCCATAATAAAAAAAACTTATTACAAATACTTCTGATAAAAGCAGTTATAATAACCTGAAATCCACAAGGTATATTTCAGATAAATATTGGGCTAGAACAAAAGGTTGGAGCCATTTTTCAAAGAAAATAGAAATTTGTACATACATTTATTCAGCTACATTTGTTCATTTTTTTTCCACTGTATTTTTTTTTTATCTTTGAGGCAATTTCATGATCTCAGGTTCTCAGAATTTTTCATTTTTCTGGTGGATGGAGTGGTCTAAATGAATTTTTCAGTTTTTTCAGCCCTTCCAATCCTACCATATACACAGCATCATCTTCTTTAGATGCTGCCTTTTTTGAGGTGGCAAATTATGATTCATTTCATTTTCTCAAAGACATTCTTTGCTTCACATTGTTGTAAACAACCCCTATTTCATCTGCTGTGTTTAAAAAAAAGGGTACTTTTTATTGTGTTTGGGCAGAGAATCGAAGATGAAAATAGTCTAAATCTTTTACTATTAAATTGTGAGGCACCAAATCATCATTGCAATTCATGTATCCTATATTTTAAAAACCTTACAACACTTATGTAAGATATGTGGAGTACCTGTGTGGATGCTGCATCTTATGTGTCCTGGGTTATATTTAACCAGCATTTTGATTTGGACATTATCAATAATTGCAGACTTCTTGGAATATTCTTGATATTCTACATTAAAATTACCACTTCTGAATCTAACAAATCTGTTATAAACAGTTCTTGCTACTATGGCACCATGTCTATAAATGGCACACATCTTTTTTTTGCTGTTTGTAAAATGATTTTTTTCCTTTCTGGAAATAATAGAGTATCAAATCGTATAAAAAGCATCTCATTTCCTTCTATTTTCACTTTTAATGAAAAAAAAAAAATTTATAATTGACAATTTACACATGAATCATATAAGATAGATGCATTGAAATATCAACTTACAGAATGAGTGCATGTCATAAATTTCAGTCATGTGTGAAGTAAAATCAGATGTTCAAGTACCACCTTTTGAAAAATACTCCAAATCTTTGTTTTAATCCAATATATCTTGAAAGTTTTGCCAAAACTGATTAATACTAAATTTATTGTGAAAAAATTGTCTTGTATAATAAAATCTATGTGTATAAAGGCACATGCAAATACAGATGCACAAAAGAGAACTGAAAACAAATGTTTTGACATTTTGTGCATTTGCTCACTTTGTAAGAATTCATGCAAATAAATAAGAATGAAAGTTGATAGCATTTTCAAGTTTTTAATTTTACTCTTGGGTAATCAGTTGGATAGAAACCATTCTTCTGTGGCCTTCAAACACAATATTAATTAACAGATTATGTTCCAAAAATAAAACTTTGAAGTATGTCATTAAGTATTGTTAATTATTGACTCACATTAATTCCAAAGTCATGAGTGCATTGTTTCTATCACAATTGAAAAGGTTCATCCATCACAGGAATCATTCTTAAACATTGCTAATTATACAACTAAATTCATTACCTTAAGTCCACATATTGCACAGTTGAATCATCAAAATTCTTAATCTACAGTTGTGTTTTATACATATACATATATACATATATACATATATACATATATACATACATTGAGCTGGACAATGTTAATAGTTCTGACCTGGCTTCTTCAGTCCCTTTCCCTCCACTGTTTCAGCCGTTGTACGCTCCGGCCTTCTTCAGGTGGTTGGAATGTTGAACTTAACCCTTTATTTCGCTCACTGGGGTAGACTGTTCTAGTTCCACGTGACATGTTTAATGGATGTCAGTTATCAGTTATCTCCTGTTAATTTCTCTCTGAAGGTTCTCCACTGCCTTAACCGTGTATTGAACTCACAATCTTTGGGTCCTGTCACTGGATCTAACCAATGCCTTTATCCACTGTGCCATGTGTCCTTGAGCAGATAACTGACATCCATTAAACATGGCATGTGGAACTAGAACAGTCTACCCCAGTGAGCGAAATAAAGGGTTAAGTTCGACATTCCAAACACCTGAAGAAGGCCAGAGTGTACAACGGCCGAAACATTGTAATAAATATGGCGACAAAGATGAGGACAATAGTCTGAATAATGTGAATAATGTACATAATACCTCATCTCAGAAATATAGACAAATAATGAACCCTTTATTTCGCTCACTGGGGTATAATGTTCTTGTTCCATGTGCCATGTTTTAATGGATGTCAGTTATCAGTTATCTCCTGTTAATACCCCTCTCCAAGTTCTCCACTGCCTTAAGTGGGTATTGAACTCACACTCTTTTGGGTCCTGTCACTGGATCTAACCAATGCCTTTATCCACTGTGCCATGTGTCCTGGCTGCTTGTGGAACTCTCATCTGACTGCTTGCTTCCTAGTCAACTTTGACCTTCAAAAATTTAAATGCAATGTCAATCGTTATCTCCTGCCTTCTTAATTCTTGTTCTTTCATTGTCCTCTCTCCTTAATAGTAGTTTTTTCTCATATTCTCTAACACTCAGTAACCTCTTGCATCCTAGTGGCTTTATTGCCTTTGATCTTCAAAAATTTAAATGCAATGTCAATCGTTATCTCCTGCCTTCTTAATTCTTGTTCTTTCATTGTCCTCTCTCCTTAATAGTAGTTTTTTCTCATATTCTCTAACACTCAGTAAACGCATGTGGCTTTATTGGTTTGCTTGGGGGAACATTTTGAAAACACTGTCCAAAGAAGAGTTCATATTAAGTTATCTTCCATATTAATGACAGGTGAAAGGAAAGAATATACACTTTTCAAATAAACTTGTTAAATCAGAATTTGAAATAAGTTGTGTGCTAACAGATTTTTCTCCTGCACTTCTCACTTGTTAAATTCTCTCCTGCTTTCCTGTCAAATGAAATCTTCAAAAATTTAAATGCAATGTCAATCGTTGTCATCTATCGCCTTGAATCTTGTCCTCTCTGTTTCTTGTACTCACTAGCTTCTTGCATCTTAGTGGCTTTTATTGTCTCACTTGGGGTGAAATGATAAAAAAAAAAATGAAGTTGTCTGATTGAAATTTCCTCCTTACAAACGGAATATAAAGAGAATTATGATGAGTTGACTGTGTATGGGGCATAGCAGTTCCTTGCTGTGATGATCTGAACTGGTGGAACTAAGGAATGTAGCCATCCGAATATTTATCATAAAAATAGTAACAGAGTAGTAAGAGATTTGTAACATTTTGTCTGTGTGGAAAGGGGTTGTAAGGTGGAAAATAATTCATTATTGACAAAGAAACAGCTGTTGTGGAGTGGCAACTCTTTGACACTCAAACCTTAGCTTCTTATAATAGATATGTCTTTACCTAAAGGACAGAATGAACTTCACTTTTACAAAGTGTTCATCAGTACAGAAAATTTTCATTTTAAATAATGGTAGAAGTGCACTCTTCCTTAAATTTTAATTTAGTCCTTGTAAAATGTGCAGTATTTAAAAAAAAAATATTTAAAGGGAATTTGGGGAAAAAAAAATAATTATGTCATTTATTTGCATCTCTCCTACTGAAGAAACTCAATTTAAAAAAAGAAATTTATCCAGGAAGGCTAATAAAAGCAACTATATTTCACAAACTGTCTTAATATACAATGTCTGTTTATTTGAAAGTTATTTCCTTTAAGTTAAATCAATTGAAATGGATATGAATAAAATTGCTATCTACATTGAAAAGCTCCGGTTTCACAACTGCTGTAATATCTTGATAAAAACTTGCTCTTTTTTTTTTTTTTTTTTTAAATATCTTAGAAAACCACTGTTTACATCTTGAGTTGGTCAATTGTAACATTTTGCTTCTTATTTTTGATATTGTTTGTATTTATTAGTATGAAGCACAAGTTCCATTGTGGCTTTATTGTTTGAAATCATTATTTACTTCCATTTGAATAACTTACACAAAAACCGTTTTTATTCTGTGTTTATTTCAGCTTTTCTATCTGTTTATACTTTATCTAGACTCTTGTTGATATACAGCTTAAATGTTTTTCCTACACATCCATTTATTTGTATGTTTAATTTTGCAGATAAATATTAATATATATGTATATATCAGACTAATAATAGGTAACTGAATGCAAAAATCTCTATGCAACATGTTTCGGACTTCAAGATAACTTCAGCAGATGAAAGTAAAGTACTTATTGGTGGATTTATATTTGTAAAGTTATACATTTATATTTATACAGTTTTAAAGTCTTTGTTATATATATATATATATATATATATATATATATATATATATATATATGATTTAAATGAATGACATCAGATGTGTGTTTTTAGCATCGTTATTCAACAGCTGACAAGAAAGATGCAGATCAGAATTGAAATTATTTTCAAAATAAATTCACACATTGAGAGAATAAGCAGGGATTTGGGTTTACTCAGAGAGTGTTATTTCCACAGGGAGACCTCTAAGCTGCAACAACATTCTTCAGAAGAGTGTTCCACTTCTTTGTTTATTATTTTGTATTGTTGAAAAAGAGCACAGGCGTGTTTGAAAATTACGGCATTAAAATCTTTTTCTTCGTGCTTCAATTCAGTCAAAAGGTTAATATATAATAAATGTCAATTTTATTGACAATTCTGTTATCATTTTGTTGGCTTTTTATTCTTCAAATTTTATTAACCAGCCTATTCAATCTATATATATATATATATATACAAAGCAAAGTGGGAGGGACAAATATTTATACATACACAAATTTTTAATTTATTTTATTTCCAACTAATGAATAAACCTACTTTTCATATAATTAAATCTACTCAAATGAATAATAACTAAATATGCATGGAAAACAGAAAAAAAAATTGATTTAATAGAAATAAATCCCATTTATCCATTTTAATGGATGAAAAAAGTATTCAGGCAATACAAAAAAAAAAATGCATATTCTTCATTTAATACTTTGTAGAATAGACATTATTCACTTCTACAGCAACCAACCCTCTTCTTGTAGTTCTCAATGATTTGTAAATTTTAGTTGGTATTTTGTTCCATTCTTCTTTGCATATGGTCTTCAGATCCAGGATGTTTGTTGGAGCTCTTGATTGGATTTGAATTTTCAAATAACACCACAGATTCTTGATTGGGTTTAAATCTGGGGACTGACTTGGCCATTTCAGGATATTTACATTATTTTTAGCAAGCCGTTTCTTCGTAGATTTTGCAATGTGCTTAGGACCATTATCTTGTTGGAAGATCCAATCAGGAGGAAGTTCAAGATTTTCAACTGAAATCATTAAATTTGCTTCCAAAATATTTTGATATGCTGCAGCAATCATTCAACCATCTATCACTGATGTTGGCAGTACCTTTTGCAAAAAACATCTCCAAACAATAATGCTGCCACCATCAAATTTCACTGTTGGAATTGTGTTCTTTTGTTTGAGAGCAGCACCATCTTTCTTCCATACATGATTTCTAGAATTACATCCAAACAACTCACTTTTGATTTTGTCTGCACATAAAACTCTTCCCCAATATAATTTTCCCTTTATCCTTATGTTCACGAACGAATTTCAACCTGGTATCTCTGTGTCTTTTCAATAGCAGTGGAGTTTTCCAAGGAGAGTATGACTTGAGATTGATCCTATGAATTTCATTGCTTATTGTTCATTTAGTGACACAGATTCTTGCAAATCATCCTGCAACTCTTGACAAGTAACTATTGGATTTTGGTTTAATTTGACGCATTAATTTCCTCAAAGATCTTGAAGAAATCCTCTGTGGAGTACTAGTCGTCCTTTCATTTTCAACAGTTTTGAGTTTTCTATACCCTCTAATGAATGAACTAATGCTAATAAATTGTATATTTGGATTGTCTTTGATTTTCTTGTAACTTTTACTGTCTTACCAGAGCTTAACAGTCAGTTCTTTTTGCAAATTTGTCAGTTCTTTGCCTCTAACCATGATGAAAACCTTCTTGCAATTACAGAATGTTCTGTTTGTAATTTGGGGGCTGCAAATAACTACTGATAACATTATTAGAATATTCCACTTGAATAATCTAGAATATAAAAGCAATTTAAAAATTTTAAAACCTGAAATTTGCATTGCCTGAATACTTTTTTCATCCATTAAAATGGATAGATGGAATTTATTTCTAATAAATCAAAATTTTTTTCTGTTTTCTATGCATATTTAGTTATTATGCATTTGTGTACACTTAATTATATGAAAAGTATGTTTATTCATTAGTTAGAAATAAAATAAATTAAAAATTTGTATGTGTATGAATATTTGTTCCTCCCCCACATTGTATCTATATATCATGAAAATATAGTTTTAAGGAATGTTATATATCAAGGATAGTGTGTATGTAAATATAAAAGTGGACATTGAAGTCAACAGCCAGTGGCAAAAGTCTGTTTCATGCTTAAACACAATCAACATGACATATGGATTGTCTTTTGGCTTGAATATTTATATATACTGACCAGGCTAGGTCTATTGTATTATTCTAACGGTTATTGAGTGGGTGGTAACAGTTATGTTTCAAATTATTCTAGGGGCTATTGAGTGGAAATAATTGTGGATATTTTATAGTATTGTTTGTTAACTCTATTATTGGCTGCTATGCTATTAGTTGTTGATTGTTATTATTATTGTTCGCTTGTGTTTTTGTTGTGCATTTGTTGTTTTTTATTTCGTTTCTTATTTATTTAATTTATTTACTAATTTATTTATTTTAATTAATTTATAATACTTATTTTTATTTTATTTTTTGTTCATTTTTAGTTTTCAATTTTAAGTAATGTAGTAAAATCTTTTTTGAGTTTGCATTTTGAAATGAGTTCGAACATTGTTTAGTAATTTGCATTGGTGGCAGAATGCAGACACAAAAAATCTTTACTATATAACTTAAAAATTGATATATATAATTGAGCGAAAACACAGTGAATATGGCCTGATGATTACTTCTAAGCATGAAACAGACTGTCACCACTGGGTGTCAACCTCAGTGTCCACTTTTATATTCTATATTTACATATGCTCTATCCCTGATTTTGAGCAATAACTCATAAATATAGTATACCTTAAAACTATATTTTTATCATATATACATATAAACCTACCACACAAACAAACCTACCAGACTCCATTCTAAACATACTAGTAGAAAACACAAATATAATAACCCCAATCACTTGTAAAAAATGATTAAAAATAATGGGAGCCCTAATAATAAAAAAGAAGCCAACTCTTAACAATATTAACTACAAACTAAGCCACAATGTACTAACTGTATTGAGAAAATAAAACCCCTCTATAAAACACTAAAAGCATACACATAGCACACACACTTGTTTAAACTGAAAAATAAAATCGTCCTTGATAATGGCTAAAAGTATAGCCAAAAGCGCTCGGAACTATAGAACATTTGGACAGTTTCTACACACTGTGTCCAAAAAAGAAAGCTCTTGTGTGAACACAAGAAAAATTAAAGAAAAAGCCTAATCATAGGTCTTTGTCATTTTTTTATGAAACATGCATAAATGAAGGATTGCTGCCTAAATACACAGTATATATATATATATATATATATATGTATTTATTTATTTCAATCTAAACTGGTGCTTTGAGTACTCTCAGATGCTCTTCAGTGCCAAACAGGGAACTTTAGTTAATCAACTCCCAGAACTAGAAACAAAGTTGTAGCTGAACATGGCACAGACACTCAATGAAATTGAAAAGGCAACTAAGAAACTGCCAGTATTGATAACATCACTCTGGAGACCTGGAAACATGAAAACCTAGCTCAACTTGCAATAGTTTATGAACTCTTTGTCTGCAGCAGAAAACTGGAAAATATTACCCCAGGTCTTCAAAAATGCAGTCATCATAACTCCCAACAAAAACGATGGATAAAAGCCAGACTGCTCAAACTATCAGAATATTACACTATTTGCTGGCAAAATCTTTGTGAGGGTTCTCTTGGAAATGCCATCAGGTTGCTTCTAATCACCATCCTGGGAAACAGAGTAATTTAAAGCAAACGCACATGTTCTTTATTCTAAGACAAATCCAAGAAAAGTGTCAAGAGCCAAATGAAGATCTCCATGTCATCTTTTTTGATCTGACAAAAGCTGTTGATACTTTAAGCAAATCTGATCTTTGTAAAAACCTAAACAGGCCACAATTGGCAATGACTTTTAAAGCCCCTTCACAATTGCAAATGATGTGAAACAAAATGTTGTTCTGCCTCCTGTAATGCTCTCAAATATTGCCTCGAAACAGCCTCCACTACTGAATTCAACCACAGAAAGGGGAGAAGAAGCATTAATTTAATATTTTCTCTATTCACCAGTCTTTCTCTGACACCTGCTGTGGTAGGGCCTGTTTGTCAAATAAAGACCTTGTGAGCCATCAGCAGTTCTTCAACAGAGTCCCATATACCCGAGGAAGTGAGGGCAAGTCATGAGACATAGATTTGTGCATGTATGCATTTAAAAAGCAAGTTTTAAAGAAATTATGCAAAAATAAAAAAGATAATTGAATTTGAGAGTACAAAGATAAAAAAACTGGTGAGGAAAATTTACATCTTTTGATAATATAAAATATTTGATTTGCAACTGAACAAAAGACAAAATCTTAATTTTTGTCCTAATTTATATCTTCCATTCATCATTTCACCTGTTGTCAATATAAGATTTTTAAAGAATTTAAAAGAAAATTACTTCATAAATAATAAACTTACCTATAATTGTCAATGTACCATCTTGAGTTGCTTCCACAACTGATTGTAAAAGTTTTTGGGATCCATGTGAGAATCTCTCAAATTCGAAAACACCAGGAGGTCTGACAAAAGAGCAAGAACGGCAAAGAATGAAAACAGAAACATAGTGATACACACACACACACACATATGTGCAGACAAGTACATAAGTACAAAGCATGCACACGTACACCATGAAAAAAAATTGCACCAATGAAAAGTGCAGATAAAAATCAAAATCAAGCAGTATAAACAGTCAATTGTTGATACCCACTGACTAGTGGACATATTGATTCCTAGAAGGTTCCCATATGAAATTCTGGAGTCAGGATGCTGAAGGTAACATAAATCAGCTAAGTGACAAACCTTTTACTTATATTAATTATATATATATATATATATATAATTTTGAAATTGGTCATAGTAAATATGTTCCAATATGGTAAAAAATTCTCTTTATAGTTACTGAATAGCATTGTTTCTCTATTCTTATAAAATCATTAATACTTCATTGGCTAATAAACTATCTTGTTTCAGTAGAATCAAGATATTTGGTTTATTAACTTGCAAGACATTCTAACATCATAAGCAAATCAATAAAATGATAGTAAATATGAGACTAATGGTCCTGAAGTAGTCAAATAGTGTTCCAATATGTTTATAAAGAATATCATAAATGAAAGAATATCATGAATGAAATTTGATATATTAATCATAGATTTTATGATTAATATATCAAATTTCATTCATGCTAGAATATACAAAATATGATTAGTTAAACTGTTCCAATTATTATGCAAATATTACAACCAAATGAATTTGAAATAATAAAATGATAACAAAAGAAAAAAATGGCCAACACAATAAAGATTTGTTTAATGGAATTACATACAAAGCAAAGTATTCCAAATTTGGTCAGATAACACAGTAGAAATGTAATATTATTTGGAGAAATAATTTCCATCTTGTCTGTTGACTTCAAGCAGCGTAGCAGATGAAGTTAAATTAAGAATTTCTTCAGTCTTTATAAACAGTTTATAGTGCTTTCCAAACTTTGTTCTTCAATGAAAATTGTCTGCTGCCCTGACAAAGGCATCTCTTAATGATGCTCCAAAGATTTTTGATAGAGTAAAGATTTGGTGAACATGCTGGCCACTCTATAAGTTGATCATTTTCAAACCCTAATAAGTATTCAACAGTTGTGATAGCAGTATGAACTGAGGAATTGTCATACATTTTCCATTTGAATGCCAGTGTCTTTTTCTTGTACCATGGTTGAAGGTTTATCCTTTTGATGCCATGAGTATCTCTTTAGGGACCAACCAACTCATTGCCAATAATGCCTAACTAAAACATGACAATTTCTCCTTGTTGATCTCAACACTACCTGACATATTGATGCAAAGAAATATGTTAATAAATAGATATGTTACATATAGACAAGAAAGTGCCATCATTGAATATTATCCAAATTTTAATCTACACCCAGTTTTTTTCTGAATATCACCTTTGCATAACAGAATCACTGCTCTTCCAAATATATCAAGTAATCAAAAGAAAACGGTTGAATCTGTCAACACAATACAAACAATATTTCTACATGTGAAAATATTCTCTTCAGATATAAAGTAACTGACACAATTTCTCAGTTGACCATATGAATATGCAATAGCATATCTAAATTCTTCTAGTTGCTGATGACATTTTGTTTCCTGTTTACTGATACTTTGTTTCAATAAATTCATTTAATTTTTTGCCTTGAAAAAGTTCACATTGGATGAAATGCATCAGTTAACACCACAGTTTTCCTATTGTTTTTTCCTTAATATACATAGACAAGTGTGTATAATTTTTTCAGAAAAAATTTAATGGCATTTCTCAAATTGATTTAAATATTTTTATACAATATTAATTATAGCAGTTATAATCACTGGTGAATAGAGAGTTATCAGTTATTGTTGAATTTTTTATCCTATGACAAGATCACCATGTATCACCATATATTAGTATAATTGATTTGGGTCTATATTGGCCTTGGGATTAAAATAAATGCATAAAGTGTTGAAAAAATACAAAATAAATCTTTATATATTATAATAATACAGAAGGATAAGGAAAAAGTTGAAGTTTCAAGAGTTCAAATGTAAAAGTCCTGGCACATAAGAGAGAGAGCGTGAGAGAAAATGTCAGGGAGTATATGTATATATATCTAAGTATGTATCGAAATGTAGTAGCCACTGGTTGACCACATGGTGAAGGAAAGTATGTTTGTTTTCAATGTAGCAAGGATGTGTTAGCTATCTAAGGCTGCCAGCTAGTTGTGTAAATATCATATTTTGTTTCTGGTCATGTTACAATGACCACAGCATGGAAAAAATTAATTTACCAACTTTGATTTTGGTTGATTTTCCATTTGTTTATATAAACATCTATAGATCTGCTTTAAAAAGTGTGCTCTGTTTCTCATTGTGGCCTATATTGTAAAAGCTTTCTGATTGTTTGGTTGAACTATAGCTTTGTTTGACTGCTGATTTTTATTATCCATCTATTTTTAGAGATGGGGAAATTTTGGTTTTGTTATTTATTTTTATTTGTTTCTCTACCACCACAAATCATGTGTAAAAAATTGAAGTTTAAAAACCTGTAACAACAAGCAAAATACTTTTTATGGCATATTCATGTAAAATAGGTTACATTTGAATAAAGTGATCCAATTTATATGCAGTAAGTAGTTTTAATACTTTTGATTTAAATAATTTAATCACTTTATTTCTTTGTATAGAAATTATTTCCTTCTAAGAAAATAATTCATCAAATAAGAAAATGAATTACTTTTTAATGAACAGATTAATATCTTCTATACTTTTCTCTTTTTATTTCCAACAAGGATCTGAGCATGTACCAAATTGCAGGTTAATAACTTTTCTTCAATCATTGATTTGCTTAAGTAATGCACAATACAGTTTGTATAGTGTTAATCATCTAAAGGATAAGCAATAAAATTTGGGATTAATGACGTTTGGAATTGACCCCTTACCAATGTCTTCTTGAAGCATGGGGCCCATGATTGGGATGTTTATTCTTTAAAACTGATTTTATTCACCAAGAAAAATCTTGTTCTAAAAGATCATATCAATGAGATTTATTAACTTAAATTTTATGACTGTGTTTCAGTCTTTAAAACAGTGATCTCTGCTTTGTTTTAAATAAGAAAATTAGTTTTGATTTCATAAAACTAGATTTTTTTCCCTCTATTCTCTTTTTAAAATTAACAATGTATTGCTTTAAGTCATTCTGTACTCCTCATTAATAAATATTAACAAAATCAATTATCCTGATGATATAAGTTGTGAAAAAAAAAGTTGATTGGCACACAACAATTTTAATGACTTAATTTCAGCTCTGTTAATTATCTCTTTCCAGGGCCAATTTTACCATGTTGTTAGCAAGTTTATTTTTTAGACCATTACTATAATGGTAGTATAATGATCCTCACTGGGTGGCCTACATTTTGGTGGGGTTGTCTTTTGACTGAGTAAACTAAGTGAAGGGAGTTTAATTCCCACTGAGTGATGTGAATTGAAAGTCAGTGTGGACTGGACTGACCCTACATAAAGCAAGTGGCAAAGTCAAAATGCAAGAATCTGTCTTGAATCCACAAAGAAAGAGAAGCGCTGGGAGACCAAAGTTGACCTGAACACAGTTTGATTGCTGGAAGGTGGGTGTATACTCTACAACAGTTGTTTCCAACTAATTTTGGGCCATGCCCCACTTTGGTATTTCTAAAATTCTGGTGCCCACTGTAATATTTAACTCTTACATATTCAAAATTTTACTGCAATTCACATGAAGGAAGGTTAAAAAACCACTAGCATGGTCTCTAAACAAGCCTCCACAGACCATGGCATCCATGAAAGAGAAAAATGTAAAAAAACTAAAAGACAGTTAAATATATAGAGAACTGAAAGGCAGAAATATAAAATATTTGAATGAAAGCTTATTCTGTAATATACTTTGATCATTTTAATTATGAACTAATAATGCAAAATGAAATTTAAGATCACGTAAGCTGAAGGGTGGTGCACATCTTATTCATTCCCCACCAAAATATTACCATACCCCACATTGGGAATCATTGCCCTACAAGGAATTTACCAGAATAAACTAAACTAAAATACTACAAGTATTTTGCTTTGATATCAAACAAATTTTACTATCAACCTGACTGACATTAGTGACTAATATTAAGATTTTACAAGATTTATCATATTAACATTTTTCTTCTAAGTGAACATGGTATAATGCCTATAATCAATAATTCTTTAAAAATGGACCTTAGATTTTGTAACTTTCAGTTTACTGTTCTATCACATGGTAAAATTTAAGTGTTGATTGGATGTAAAATTTTTTGTTAAATTCTATAAAACTTTATCTGTAATATAATCCATAAAACTTTAGATCTTTGACCTTCAGTTCACTATTTCACTATTGCAATGTACTGACAAATGATTATTAGTTTTTTTTTACTTTAAGAACAGTGTGTGTTTGTGTGCTAATTCAATTTGAATACCTATCTTGTAGTTCAACTGATCTAAGTTGTAGCAAGTCTGCAAGAAGTGATTTGAAAAGATTCTCTTCAAAATGAATATATGGTAATAAGTTTCCTCACCCCTACACAAAGGATAGAACCTGAAGCTTGAAAACCAATGGTTCTATAAGCTATACTTGCAAATACCCTACCCTTTTATCAAACTTTTCTTTTGTTTCTAGGAGTGTATGTTCTGATCAAATTCAAAGGTGTGGAAACATTCTTAACAAGTCTCCAGCTTCAATGAAATATATCTTACTTTTAAACTGTAGATGTTCAACAGAATTGGGATGATATAAAACACAATGTGTCTAATGTTTCTTTGAAGTTAATTTAAGATTTTTTTTCATATGCTTTGCTTTAGCTTCTGATCTTAAAATTCAAACTCTTCACATATACCTTTGTCTTTATTGAGTCATTGATGTTTATATGGAGTGGTCTGCAGTTCTCTGATCTGAGGGCATTAATGTATATATCTTCAATATCTATGATGTTATCTCCAGACAGTTGATAAGCATTGGGGAGTTTGAGGTTTTCAGCTCTGAGAATCTTCAGGCAGGAAATATATAAACAGAGATGTAAAATGGAGTGTTAGTAATAATACAAATTTAGCTGCCAATGAAATGGTATTAATATTTGTATTGCCCACAGTGAGACGCTACTTATGTAACCATGTTTCCATGGCGGTAAAAATATTTATATTTTTTACTATATTGAATTAAAATTAATTATAGCATTACATTGAACTCAAATTAATTATATCAATTCATTGGCTAGTTTATTTCTACCTTTCAGCTCATCAAACTTCAAAGTGCCAGGAATGGTGTTGTGTACACCCTCAGTGACTATATGAACTAGTCCATTACTATAAAGGCCTCCAGGTCAGAGGTAAGACTAGTAGTTGTATTGAGTCCTCAAATTCAATAATGCAGGCATCATACCAAAGGGCTAAAAAATTATGTATAGACAATCTGGATACAAAGTATGTTATATAAGTAAGAGTGTGTCATAACATAGCCATAGAATAGGGGCGTTATAATAGTGGTGACAAGGGATTTCACAAAATGGCCAGAAATTTCTAAGTGCAAAAATACATCATCAGTGACAGTGATTTTCTTGCATGAACTGTTTGTGAGATAATGATAATTGAACGAAATTCATGAGTAAAGAATTCCAAGATATTTCTAAGATGTTCTCCATTGAATATGTTACGACACTGCCATATCACCCAAGGTTGAACGAACAAGCAGAAAGGTTTGTGGGAATTTCAAAAGAGCGTTGAAGAAAGCAAGTTTTGAGAAAGTAAATGAGGAAGCACTTCAAAATTTTCTGAGAGTTTACTGGGTAACACCTAACCCCAATGCACCATCAGGCATGTCACTGGCAGAATTAATGTTTGCCATAAGAATAAAATAAGTCTTTGACAAGTTGTTACATCAGTGATAAAGTGTTCTTTAGAGCATATAACAATGGGAAAGAAACATGGGAAGATGGCATAATATCAGCAAGAATCAGGAAATTGATTTACATGATGAAAGGGAAAAAATTCAAACATAAAAGGCACCAAAATCAGCTGAAAAAAAATTCAGTGATAAAATACCTGTAATATTGAAAGAATAAATAAAAATGGTATATAATGTTTTCAATGTGCCAGAACCACAACAAGTTGTGGAACCAACAAGGACAGGTTCTAGAAAAAGAAAGCATACTGAAAAAACTGGAAGTAGATCCAAGACAGAAACATTACAAAATTGTATGTTGGCAAACTCTCCAGAAAGAGGAGTGACAGATACTAATATTAACAAAAATAAAATTATTTATAAATGTATAAATCTCAAAAGGTGGGGGATGTTGTGGAGTAAATAGTACACCCCCAGTGACTAGTTCATAAACTAGTCCATTACAATGAAGAGTTCCAGGTCAGAGGTAAGAATGGTAGCCATTTGGAATCAGGCTGTTTGCTCCCAGGCATGTGAGTGACTTGTCAAACTCTCTGCCTTTGAGCAGAGAGGAACCTAGATAAGGCCATGCATATGAGCAGAGTCTCATCTGGACAGGTAGACAAACATGACTCTGTGTATGCAGGGTCTAAGAGGAACTTTTGCCTGAGCTTCCAGGCTCAGAATCGCCCCACAAAACCAGCCTTGTGCCACATCCTGCCTTGTGTTGAGATTTGGTAAATATCTAACCATTTGGAGTCAGTTTTCAGACTAAATAACACAGCCATCAGGGCAAGTAGCTGAAGCATTACATGTAGACAATATCCTTATACAAAGTATGATATATAAGTAAGAGTGTGTTATAACAATAGCAATAGAATTGTGGTGTTATAATAAAGAGTGAAATGCCATGTACAACAGATTAAATTAAATAACCAAGTTTTGGTCAAAATACCACAACTGTACAAATGTGTTGTGGCAAAATAAAGAAAACAGCAACCGGCGAGTAAATTCAAGCTCTCCCAGCTGGTATTTCAACCTTGAGTCGTTCTTTCTTGAGTTCTGTCTCAAAATCGCACTAACAGACTGTTCTTGCCGTCACTCCAACAACCTGGCCTACTGGGAAAAAGTAGTTGCTTTTATATTTGTCCGTATACCCATAATCCCTTGCGTCTTCCTGTGATCCCATAATTCATTGCGTCCATGTCGGATAATGCATTGCATCTTTATTGCATAAAAATGCAATGCAAGTCCCCCCTCATTCTTTTACGATATCTAGCCGAGGACGGATTACGGCAGAGCGGTAAGTGCTTTTTTCTCCCTCATTTCAACTGCAGTAGCTTTACATGCTAAACAAATACGGGCTCTTTTTTGGCGGGGACAAGGCAAGTCGCGACCAGTTGTGCTCATCCCAGGTTCTGTCTCATGTTTGCCACATGTGTAGACAGTGTAAAGTTGAAGATACATAAAACCAAAACCAATTTTTATATACCTGTTAATATATAAAAAATATTATGTTATTTCTTTTTGTATACCTGTTGGTATAAAAGAAAATTATACTATTTTCTTTTTATACTGTTAATGGCCATATCATACTGAAACACTGGTTCTTGTATAATCACTGAAGTTAAGCAAGGTCATGCTGGTGAGTCCCTAGATGGATGACTGCTTGAAAATACCAGGTTCTGTAAGCTTGGATGTGCAGGTGGTCTAATAGATAACAGCTTGGAAAATCGGGGAGCTGAGTTCCAATTCCAGTTGGGTTCGTTATATTCATTTACTTGCAAATACCATTTGGAAAGGTAAGAATCCACCTCTTCCCCACCCCAGCTATAGGTTAATTAATTAGACTTGTATCAATATCTGTCTATATTTCTGAGATGAGGTATTGTAATTATTTACATTATTTACATTGTTTGGACTGTTGTTGACCCAAAGAGTTAAGAGTTCAATACTTCACTACTGCAGTAGTGAACAAAAACTTGGAGAGTTGAGTTAAAGGCAGATAACTGACACATCTGGAAGAGGCATGGAACGTGGAACTAGAACAATCTCTCATGGTGGACAAAATAAGGGGTTCAGTTTGAAATTCCAATGACCTGAAAAAGGCTAGATCGTACAATGTCCAAAACATTGTGAATATGGCAATAAAGCTGAGAACAACAATCCAAACAATGTAAATAATGTAAATAAGACTCATATTAGTAAATTATTATTATTATCTCTAAGCATCTAAAAATGTTTTCTAACTTTAAATAACCTGCAAAAGGTTGATAAATCATAAAGCATAAATCAATCAATCATACCTGTTCATATGTGAAAAACTGTACACTATGTATGCTAATTAGTATATAAAATATTTTACTAAAAATATTGAGCACTTCGACTTATTTTTTACATTTTTACATGCTTTGTTTTAAAAGCATACAATTTTCTTTTTATGTACCTGTTGATATACAAAAATATTTATTTTTATTCTAAATATTTGCTCTTGGAAACATGTTTGTCTATGTTTTAGGATTTTAGTAAATAGCCAAGCAAGAAGCAGAGACTTTAAAAACAAAATAATTTGGTGCCAATATGGTCATACTTACTCCCAGCAAAATAAATATGGCCTTCATCTGTTATTGCTGACATTAAAAGAATAGAGCTTTTGTTGAATTTTACTTCAATGACAGTCAAGGAAAGAAAAGACCATCAAGGGAAAAGTGTAGGAGTCGGTCTTTATGATTCCTTCCCTTTCAAAGAATGAAAACCAAGATGAAAGAAGGTAAAGAACTGAATTCAAAAATATTTGCCAAAATGATTTTTGAAGTTTTTTACAGCAAAAGCAAATAGAATTTGAAACTGTTCTGCTGGATTTGTTTTCTGAGGCCTTTTTTAGAAAGAATATCAATGGAAAAATCTTTGATTTGAACCAAGAGCAAAAGATTTTCTCAACAGTCATTTAATCGTAAAACAAAAAAAATACACAGAAGAAAAGTAACGTAATTGTCAACATTTTACAAGTACAAAAGTAGTTAATTTCATTTGTGTTGTAAGTGGGAACAAGATGGCAGATCATCATGCTGTTAAAGCCTCCCACTTGCAGAGGGAGTTCCTCATATTTGGATATACAAGGGCCACCCAGCAGCACCCATGGAGAGATTTGATTGGGTGACAGGAGATTCAAAGGCACCCCAGAACAAGCCAACCACAACCCGGTTTTTGGAGGTTGGACTCCATAAATAGACATGCAGAGATCCCAGGAGTGAGAATATAGAAGACAGACAGAGAGAGCAGCAGGTGAGACAGTGAAATGCTTCCATTATACCATGTGATTGGCTGCCACAAAGAACTCATGACTCATGCCTTGTTCCAGACTAAATTGAACAGAGTGCCCTAATGAAATTGCAAGTGGAAGAATTGAAAGTCTCTCTATAATGATACAGAGAGAGAGAGGGGGGGGAATGAGTGCTTCATCAGCATTCCATAATTTGCTACCTGAAGTAATATCTGACTTAAAGTTTCAAACTTCGATTCCGACTTGGAAACAAAGAACAAAGAATCATGCAATAAGACTACAAGAGAATGGCCTGAATGCTTGTAGATTCTTATACAAAAAAGTGTTCCTGTGTAAACCTCAGTTATATAAACTTTGTTGATTTACACAACTTTCTATTTTTTGTCTTATAACATCGTCTCACCTGAACAACATCAATCCAGTGATATCTGGCAACAATTCAATCCTTACCTGTCTTGTGATCAAAACAAACACAATGTGGTACAGGGAGGGGATTGGATCAAAGTGAACAACTACACAGTTAGCTACAGGATTCAAATGTGGACACACCAGTGATGGGATGGCGTTGTCATGTAGTGCAGGGGCCAGGATGCCCCACAGCATTATATGATGGATGCAGTAAAACATCTATATGTTGTGTGAAGGTAAAACATCTATTATATGATGGATATGATAAAACATCTTTCATATAATGGATGTGATAAAACACCTATATGATGGATGTGTTAAAACATCTCTCTCTTATATGATGGATGTGGCAAAACATTTCTAATATGATAGATGTCATAAAACGTTTCTAATATGATGAATGTCATAAAAAATCTCTCATATTATGGATGTCATAAAACATCATTAATATGATGGATGTGGTAAAACAACTTTCATATGATGGATGTCATAAAACATACCAACCATACTGACTGGAGACTCTTTTTTTTTTTTTTAAAGACTGTATGTGGTGGGGTAACAATGGTATAATGTATAAGTATGATACTTTTACACTAATATTCTGATCTTTTTTGAAAACAGTTTCTCTTCTCTCAGTTTGTTCAGTTGCAGGGATACAGAATGCAGTTATTGCTATTTTAATAGAAAGAATTTAACTGAGCTAGCAATAACCAAATTGTACTATAAAAAAATAAGATGAGATCTCCCTAGACATTGACAGCAGAAGGAGAATAATCTACTCTTGTGGATTAAATAAAGGGTTCAGTGTGAAAATCCATGAAGGTTACACTGATTGTCAAATGCCTGAATAAAGCTAGAAGCTAAATAGTCAAAATGTTGTGATAAGTCATAATGTAAATAATGAAGAATTTTCTTCTGTCTCACGAAGCCCATGAACACTACATGCCAGCCCATTGGAGGCAATTACCAATTGCTGTATAGATGTTCACAGGTAAGGATGTAAGGTGGCTTTTAAGCTAGTTAATAAAATTGATAATATTGTTACCTTATCATTTTATATCATGAACGGCTTTTAAAAAGAATCCAATGGGTAGGTCTTGTCAGTATAGGCTTATCTTAATCTTACATTTTAGACAACCCCTGTGGGTGGTTGTGTGGGTGTGCATTTGTGCATTATAGATTTTGACTAAAACTTCCTTAATGATGTCCTTGCGTAATTCTCATAAACCAATAGGAAATTATTTATAGTGTACAATAATTCACTCAAAGATCAAGTCAAGGAAATATTTTTAGAATGAGCACCATCACCATGCCTTGGTTTCATAAAAACAGATCCTAAAAGTCTTTTCAGGAGCAAAGGACATCCCTAGGCCACTACTTTTAAAACTTTAAGTTAAGGTATGTGCAATGTCTGTATATTAAACATGTGTGTGTTACCATTAAAGAACTTAAATTTTACAATATTTATATATTTAGCTATAGAGAATACACCACTCTAAAAATAAAGATGGCAACTCAAGGACCCCCTACTGAGTTTGATTAGATAAACATTTAATATTCAATTGCAGTGTCACATGCACACACACACACAGATAGATTCAAATCCTAAAAATGAGTACTATCTCCAAATTGTCACTTTGTATATATAAGTATCATTTTCTTAGGAAAATGATTAAATACAACAGATTTTTAATTTGTTTGTTTAAACTTTATTATTTAAATGGATACTCATATTCAAGTAGATGCTATGTTTTTATTTATTTATTTATTAAACAGTATATTTATTTATTTACATCTACCAGGCTGAATATTTTAAGAAATCTTGTTAGAAAAATATGTGTCCTCCGACAAGATTTGAAGCTGCATCCTCTAGGGGAAATTGTCATTAGATCTGACACGCCTCAGACTAACCCAGCCATGTAGGGGGTTAAAATAACTAAGTTAAAAATAGAAGTATCTTTTTATGCCTATGAAATGAAAGGCAGGGTTTGGATCAATGTGTAAATGCTTTAGAGTTCTAGGTTATTTTAGTTCTGGACCATGATAAATTATCAACCAATCACCCCAAAATGCCTTTTTTTCACCACTATTTTACATATCAGTAATCTTCAAGTATCATAAAAAAATATTGCTTTTATGTGGTAAAACCCCTTTTATTTAAAAGCGAAAAACAATTTATTAAATTTAATGGATTCACTGGATCATATTTATTGTGAAAAACAATTTGTAATTATGTCAGTGCTTGGATTAATCTCCTCAGTCTGATCTAATAATCCCAATACTTTTAGATTTATGGTTTTTATATCTTGTAAATATTAGAACTATAATGAAGACTATTTCAGTAGAAATGAATAAAATTATAATTTGATTACAGAAATTGAATTTATTTCTCTGAACTTTAATAGGGAATAAAAATCCTATATTTTATCAATTTTATTTTGTTTTAATTATTATACAATTGTGTCTATACTCTGTCTATATTTCTGAGATGAGGTATTATGTACACTATTTACACTAGATCCAGTGACAGGACCCAAGAGTGTGATTTCAATACCCGGTTAAGGCAGTGGAGAACTTGGAGAGGGGAAATAACAGGAGATAACTGATAACTGACATCCATTAAAAATGGCACGTTGGACTAGAACAGTCTACTCCAGTGAGCAAAATAAAGGGTTCAGTTTGACATTCCAACCTCCTGAAGAAGGCCGGAGTGTACAAGGGCTGAAACATTGTAATAAATATGGCGACAAAAATGAGGACAATAGTCCGAATAATATAAATAGTGTGTCTATACTTTCTGACAATTAATCTAGAGACTTTAGATATACTATTTGTATACTATTTATATCTCATAATTCTCACGGATAAACCTAAGACCAGACTCATACACAATATCATTGATCATCACAAAAGCAATAGTAGCACAATGCAGTGGTATACAAGCTAATAGGGAGAATAACAGAGATCAACTTAGAATGAGCTTATTCCAAATCCAACAGGCATTAATGGCTTTAATACAAAAATCATACAGTTTTTTTTTCTTTCATTCTGACCTGAAGACACCACCCTTGCATATGAAGGTGAAATGTGTTGTCATTAAAAAGCTTGTTTCCTTCATTCAATCTATTTTTGTTCAGATTCTATATCCTATTAACACATATTCTAATAATCAATGCTATTTTGCAACCTTCATTCTTACTGAACAATGTCAATAATGAAAATATATGAATATATAAAGCCTCTCTTTTTCAAATATGTCAATAACCAGCAAGCTGGTTATTGACATATTTGAAAAACATATAAATTGCTGAATATTGTTAAAATAGACAGGTTTGTGGGGTGGTTAAATGAATTACACCCTTTAGCCTTTACCCTTCTGAAATAATTTGATAAGGTCTAAAACAGTAAGTTTAGAGAAGTATTTTGAATTTTAATTCTATAATTATTACTATTACAAAGAATGGGTGTTCATACATGATTGTGTGTTTGAGTGTGACAAGGTGTATAGTTTATTAATTACTCTAATTTTTTATTGGCTTTTAAGAATGCAGGTTTATAAAATATCTCTGGAAGTGTAAAATTTATTCCTGTCAGTCTTATTTCTTATGTGCCAAGTGGTTGCTAAATTGGTTGCCAAACTTTACATATTTGTAAATCATTCTTGGACAAGACAAAGCAACATTTGGCTTCAGTCTGGCTTGTCAAGTATTTATAATATTGCCTTCGAAACCAGAACAAAATATATATCAATTTTATATATACATGCATATATGCCTTTATTTATGTGCATATGTATGCATGTATGTGTGAGAGACAGAATTATTTATTATATATTCAATATATGTACATAAATACAATTTAGCAAATACAGATATATATATATATATATATATATATATATATATATATATATATGAATGCTTGCCATCTTTTAAAGATGAGTGAAACAGAAATATTTATGAACTTTCCTGCTGATTTTGACATATGAGGGTACAACAGTTCAGATTAGAATTGAACTGATAGTTTATACAGACAAGTGATTTGATAAGAGTGGTGAAGGCATGTGTAGAATCAGCCACAATTTTCAGAAGAACTGATAACAGAGAAATTGTGCACAAGGCTCCTCAAAATTTTAATGTTTTATTGTCATAGAGTTTAACATCTCTATGTTAATCATGTCAAAGACTAAAGATAGGACAGATACTTAAATGGCTTGAATTTAGTTTTTTCCTTCTTACCAAACAAGATAGTTCAGTCTGCTTTTGGAGGAAAAGGGATTCTCGCCTTTTCATAAGATATTAATGCAAAGTGGAACTCATATATATGATTCATCACTAAAGATGCCATAAAAATGGTTGGTTAATTGTACTGCTCCAGTAAGTACCTGACTCCTCCTGTTATGGTCTACCTTTACAATGAAGTATTGCTGAAATATCTGGGCTGAAACTATCACTATTCTAATGCTATTTCAATGTCAAATGTTCTGATAAGCTACATTGGTTAGTTCCACCAGTCCTGAGCTTTTGTAGCTAAATCCCCCATGGGGATGAATCATTGTCATTTCCTTTGTATTACATTAGTAAGAAGGAAGTTGTTTCATTCAGATGGCGTCTTCTCAAAAACTGCAACTTTGTGGAATAGACACCTGAGAGGATTCTTACCTGATCACTGCATTCTTCAATCAAGGGTTAATTGTCATCTCTCCTATATAAATTCATAAACTGCACTTATCTCCTCTTTTTATGCCCATACAACATCATTCAGCATCCCTCTACTTTGAGTGGCTCTTGAGTCTTGTATCCAGTGAACATTAAAAAAATAAAGCTAATAACCATTATTTAATTTGCCTATTCTGTATAGATGTAGAAAACTCAAAAGTAACACCTTATATTTATTTCCTGGGAGACTAGCAATAGCACATTAAACCCATGTAGTAGAACAAGCTGCAAAATATTATTTTTCACGTAGTCACACACACGCACACACACATTCTCAAGGGAGAAAGTGTGAGTTTGTAAACAGTGACTAGTACTGCTAATAAAGCAAGACTCTTCTATAAAATGAATTGAGTTCTCTCAGTCACTGGTGTGTTTATCTAAAAAATAAATACATTTAAATTCACTTTCTTCCCTGCCGTGTGCCAATGGCTTAGGGGTAGATTCTCTGACTGATAACACTTCAGCTGGATTTTGATCCTAGCTAAAGGCAACTGGATGTCAAGCCATACTGATGAGTTGTGATACAACTCATAGTGTGTCTGTGGATGACATACACACACACATACATACATTATATATATATATATATATATATGTATGTATGTGTGTGTGTGTGTGTGTGTGTGTATGTATGTATGTATATTACAATGAATCATTCATACAAAAAGTAAATTAGTAAAGTTAATGATATAAAATGGAAAAATCCCTTTGCTAACAAAATTTTAAAGATGTATTAACCTACCAAATGCTTGATGAATGTTATGATCCTTGTTTTTTAAAATTATAAACTGTATTAGGGCTTCCTTAAATATGCAAGTACTTTCGACTGTACATCCAGTCGTCATCAGGCATGGAAATTATTTTATTATTAGTAAAATTCAGGTAGCATCCGAGATGAAAAAATATAATGCAAATCAAAATATGTTTTTTTGTAAATGTCTTTTGATAATGGATACAAACTTTTGAAGCATGCAGTCGCAATGCTAAAGTTGAATTTTTTGGAAAATTTAAGTGTATGTATTTTTTACTAATATGGCAATTTGAGAATTTTTTGTTAACGGAGTTTATCAGTTAATGTGGCCTAAACTAAATAGTTCAATAAGTAGTGTCTCAGTTGTTATCCCAAAAAGTTTGACTGAAATTTAAAATTATAAACTGTAGAAGGTCTTTAAATTTCCTGTGTGTGTGTGTGCACATATATATATACACACACACACACACACACAGGGTTTGATGGGTAAATTGTTGACATTTTATATTTTTAATTTTTTGCATGTGCATTGTTTGTTTTTGTCAAGTGCACAGTATAGTAGAGTCAGTTAGGCACCGTCTGTAAGAAAAAAGAGCACCATGATGCAATTCACTCCACCAGAAATTTGGGAACAGCATGCTGTACTGCTTGGCATTTGTGCTGGAAGTTTCAATATGAGTATTTCAGAGTGTTTGTGTGTAAACCTGAGGACAGTGCAAAGGCTTCAGAATGAGTTGGATGAGTCTAATGGTGATTATGAAGGTATTTGGAATGATCACTAGTGATGGTGATGTTATCTTTCCATTCATTTTTCCACAGGAGGCCTACATCAAATGACTTGAGGAGGTAGTGCTGCCCTGGATCAAGAGTGTGGCTGCTGGAAGACCCTGTGTCTAGCAACAGGATTCTGCACCATGCCAAGCAAACAGAAGAACCCAGTCATGGCTGTCAGACAATTTCTGTGACCACATCTCCTCTTACATCTGGCCACCTAACTCCGTAGATTGCAACCCACTTGATTATTATATGTAGAGTGCAGTTGAGCAAGAGACCAACAAAACTCCTTGTAACACCAACGATGAACTGAAAGCAAGGATTATATTCACCAACTTAAACAAGGAGACTGTCCAAAAGAGTTGGTAAATATATCTGTTAAAATGTCAATACTATTTTCATTTTAGCCTAATTTAAATTTAGATGACAATTTATCCATCGCACACTGTGTGTGTGTGTATGTGTGTGTGTATATATATATATATATATATATATATAAATATATATATATTACTTAAATTGTTATGTTACTTTTAGTGAATATTTGTATTTGAGTAGATGCTCTGTTTATTTATTAAACAGTATGTTTATTCATTTTGATCTACAGTCATAATTATTCTTTTGGAATTGCTTTATGCTAGGATATGAAACTGATGAGATATGTCTATTTTGAGAGTCAGAGAAAAATCTGTATTTAAAGGTAATATTGACTATTAATGTATTTTGTGTCTGAGGGGTCTAAAGCATGTCAGATCTAATGAGATTTTCCCCTAGGGGGATGCAGGTTTCAATCCTGCCAGAGAGCATATATTTTTCTTTAACAAGCATTCTCAAATATTCAGGTCAGTAGATAAAAATAAATTGTTTTGTAAATAAAAGGAGATTCTACTCAAATATTAGTATCCAGTAAAAATAACATTTAAGTAATAAAAATCTGTCAGATTAATAAATAAACATTCATCCTTCTCGTTAGCAATTGGGTTTCAATATGGGCTTGTGGCAATCAGATGTCTAGTCACACTGATGAGAGGAAGCAGCGAAATAGTCTGTCTGTGGATGATGATATACACATGCTCCTAAAAAAAATTTATTTCGGTTGACAGAAAAGTGGATTTGTAAACAGTGACTATTACTGCTGCAAGACTCTTCATTAAGACGAACTGAGTTCTCCATTCACTGTCATGTTTATGTAAAAATAAATACATCTAAATTCACCTTCATTCCTACTGTGGTCCAATGGCTTAGGGCTAGAGTCTCTGACTGATACCAAATCAATTTGGTTTCAATCCTGGCTTGAGGCAATCAGATGTCTAACCACAGATGTGTCTTATGATGAATATATATATATATATATATATATATATATATATATATATATATATATATATGTAAAGATTTAAGAAACAGCAGATATTTTTGTATTAGTGCTCAATATTAAAAATATTAAAATAATATTAAAAATAGAGCATTAATTACATTATATTAAAAGATTACTTAACTTGAAATATCAATTTTTGGTTGTTTTCCCCAACTTTGTCCATTCTTCAAGGGTTTGTGATTTTTAAATTCTGATTTTGTATTTTATCACTTATCTTATATTTAAAGTACAGTGTTTGTGTGCGTGTCTAAGCTACTCCTCCACTCCCACTTGTTCGATTTCAATGATTCATAGTTCATTCAGAAGCCCTAAAAAAGTTAGGCACAGGAAACGATTTTCAGTTTCATATCCTACCATTCTATTGAGAAACATTTAAGCTAACTCCTGTGGAGGACACTTGGTTTGGCGATCATCACAATAGCTATGGAGGAGTAGATATGATAGGCATCAAAAACTACAGAAGAACTCAAAATTGATCACTGTATTTAAGTATTGAATTAATGTTTAAGCTTACCTTTTAAAAGTTCAATGATAATTCTTCTGCTGCTACTTAATTTAAAGAGGATTTGATGTACATAGATCCTTATTTTCCATACAAACAATTATTTTTATTTCATGGGTGACAGATCAGGGGACAATTTATAAGATAAAATTAATATAGTGTAAAGATGGGAAATTAGAATTAGTTATACATTCAACATTTGAAGAATTAGAGAAACATAATAGCTAATTAAGTAAAACCTATATTATGGAATCTATACGAATAAATGCGAAATTGGAGCTCAATTCTCTAATGAATTGTGAGATTAAAAAGCCCCAGCTCTACTTTATAGTAATTTGTATTTACTCAACCCCCAACTAAGTAAGGTTGTGACACAAGGTCGGTTTAATGTGTGGAGCCTGAGTAGGTACACCCAGGCTAGGAACAAAAATTATCCAAGAAATACAGAGCTTTTTTAGTGCGTAAAAGCTCAATATCTGTATTATAGATTATGTACTTCTAGGCAATATCATTCTTCAGGTTTAACTAATTTGCATATTGATTTTAAAAATGTTTATTTCATTAATTACTTGTCATTCATTACTGTTCTTTTATTCAAGGATTGTTTTGATTTTCATATCAAAAATAGTTCTGTTTAGGAATATCGTCTTATATAGTGCAGAAAAGTGTTTTAAATTTGCATTTTACTTGGCTTTCAACAAATTGGCATCCATTTGTAAAACTTTCCTTAACTATAACAAGCCAATTTATGATTGAAATGTTGATTTAAAATTTTTGTTTCAAAGATTTCAAGTAGTGAAGTGTTAGCGAGCAGGTGAAGCTTGCTAGTGTATGATAAAATATATTTTCTATACTTATGGGTTAAAGTGCTCAATATTGGGGATAGAGAATATATAAATATAAAAGTGTACACTGGTCGACACCCAGAGGTGACAATCTGTTTCATGTCAGAAGCCATTTTGCCACGTTGTAAAAATATAAAAAAAACATAATTATGGGTTATTGGCAGGAAGGTTCATTTCTTCTTTCCCCCAGTTAAGTGTTAATGGCAGAGCAGACTGGGCTCTCTAGCTTTGTTTGGCAGCCAGTCTAGGAGAAAGTGACTCTAAATTCAAAGCCTGTTGGTCATGAGGCTAGCAACTTCATTTCATAAAACTTACTACAGAAATCAGACAATATTCCACAGGGGAGCCTACAAAGTTAACATATATAGGCATGCGTGTATATTCTCAGATATAATTTGTAGAGAGAACAGTATGAATAGAAGAAAAACTGTATTTAATTTCAGCCAACAAATTTCGTCCACTGACAGACTTCATCAAGGCAAAAAGCAAAATGAATTTATTTGAAAACAATGTATCCAATCAAAGCGCAATTTCTCTAGGAAATTAACTTTATTTTAAAATGATAAAAGACTTGAGGTCACTGAAATGGGGTTCTACAGAAGGATGCTGAAGATACCATAGAAATGGCAACCTCCTGCAGGAAAAAAAAATCTTCCTTGTCGGTCATGTATTGAAAGATACATGATCGCCTAAGTGTGTATCAAACATGGCACCTAACTGACAGAATTAACACATAACTGAGGGGGTAGCTGGAGGTGGATTCATACGTTTCCCAAGGGTATTTACATGTAAGTGAACATAACGAACCCAACTGAAATTGGAACTCAGCTTTCCAATTAACAATTCCAACCTATTATCCATGACACATTCAAGCTTACATTCCAACTAGTATTCCCAAGTAGTCACCCATTTAGGTACTGACCAGGCTCAACATTGTTTAACTTCAATGTGATGTGGCTGTAAGCTTGAAGGACAACTGAATTCCTAACTGAAAGAGAAAGTAATGGAAAACCATTGCACAATCTATCCCATGAATAATCAGTAAATACTTTACAGATAGCACAGAAAAAGGAGGCTGTGGAGATCCATGATTGCCTATTCCTTAATGGAGCATGTCACTTTAAGAGAGACCATCTAGTGTAAGTATTGTATGAATATGAATGAAATAAGCTTGCTAAAGATACTATGTAGATGTATTACTATGCTGAGGTGAGTGATTAATTTTGTGTTTACAATTCTAAGACTTGCCAAGTGAATTTAACAAGTGACATTTGAGGTTAGAGCTGACAGATCATTAGCTTGGTAGATAGACTGGAAGAATTCTTTATGTATATCTTGGGAGGCTTTATTGGGAATAGCCATTCTAAATGTGCTGCATAAGACATTATACAAAGATAACGGTAATCTTCAAAACAATATGCCGTTTTATGAAAAGATGATGATAAAAGATATTATTTTTCGAGAGTTAGAATCTGTGGCAGTGTGGAATTCGTTGAGCATTTACATGTCCTCTTTAATATCCTTAGATTTTGCATTGAGGGGAGAAGAGATGATCAAATGGTGAAGTGGCATTGATTACCTCTGCTAATTAGGTTCTGTTTTTAGTGTTGTCTTTTGATTAGTCTGTGACTGTGTTTCCAAAAGTAGTAGACTGCCAGGAAATTATCTGCAAATATTATTTGTTTCCTGGAGAAAAAACTAAGCAAAATGAGATGACCATCTTGCATCTAACTACACACACACATATATATATATATATATATATATATATATATATATATATATATATATATATATAGTTAGAGACAATATATCTTGTTTCTTTATATATCAGTTTGGTTTAGAAAAAACATTCCTTTAATGAAAATATTTAAAAAAAAACAAAAAGAAATCACAATTTTGAATGAGTATGAATACTTTTGTGCTTAACTATATATCTGTCTGCCTATATAAGCACACACATACCTATATATTTAGGAATATAAGCATACATACACATTTATAATCATGCACATGTACATATAGTCATATCCATATAATATACACATATATATATCTGAAAAAAAAAAAAACTAAAAATGCCACATTTTTCTCATTGTGCTTCTATTTTGTCCGTTGGCCTAATAATATAAAATAAATAATATAATAAATAATAATAATATAAAATAAATAAAATAACAATAAATAATAATAAAATAATAAATAATAATATAAATAATAATATCATTTTGGTTTCTTTTCTTAATATTTTTCATCAGTTTATTATACACATATATACTGCAAGCACTTGTTCAGAAATATCTAAACTGGCAACTGTATACAACCACTTTCTCAAATCAATTGTTAAAAATGACTTCAAGTAAATATTGTAGACTGTCATTACAGAATTATGAACAAAGAACTGTAGCAGATAAGAGAAAACCACATCACTTGATGAGTCTCAGTAGCAGTAAGAATTAAAAATGGATAGTATATGTAACTTGAAAAGAGAATATTGATATAATAAAGATGTTAATTGGCATACATGTAAGTATTAAATATTACGGGGGGGGGGGGAGAGTGCTTTTACTACATGGTAGGATAAAGAAGAAAAATTAAAAACACAATTCACTGGTACATATCACAAAATGACAAACAGCTAAGACTTATCATCTACTACTGTAAATTTAAAACATCTAACTTAATTATTACCAATAACACCCTGCCTTAAAATCCATCTATGTAAAAATAATGTTGTCTATGAATTCTCATACTTCCCTGGGAGATTGCATGTCCAACAATAATAATCAAAAAGCAACATTAAATACTTACATATCCATCACACTCTCACAGATTGACCTGTCACAACTTAGTGCAATCCATGCACACATCGATCATAAATCACATTCTTTATCTGCAGCCTCATTCCCAATAGTTGCCATGTTAGACCATTTCAAATGTCCAGCTTCCTAAAGAATACTAAAATACAGACAAAGAAATTCTAACTACTATACAGACACCATACTAGTTCTTGATAATGTCTGTAAAAGTCAAAAGTACTTGAACAAAAAATAACAAAATATGAACTTTGGACAGTTTATCCATAACTTTGAGGACAATACTCAACACCTGATCTGAAAATTGGAAAAATACAATAAAAAATACAGATTTTCTTGTTTCTTAATCAAACTTGTTTGGATAAATATATATATATATATATATATGAGTAGGTGCTGAAAATTGCTTGGCCCCAGTCCCCTTAACAAACATCAGAATTTTGAGTGAATCTCTTCTTTGGCAGGATGAGAACTTTTTAGCACTTCTTATATACATACACATAATGTTCTGTTTGTGTTCAGCAATTAAAAAATTTTTATTGCTCTATAAAAATCAACAAATTAAGGCATAATACAAAACATCCTTGATAATGACTAATGATGAGCTGAAAGTGCTCAAATCCAAAAATCATTTGAATCTTTCTTACCCACTCTGTTTGAAAAAGAAATCTCTTGTATGAACACAAGAAAAATACAATAAAAATTTTAGTAGCAGTGCCTTGTTGGTCATCCTCAATGAAAACTGTATAAAAAGCTTATGGCCATAACACATTGAAACACCAGTTTTCATATGATCCCCAAAGTTAAGCAACATCAGTACCTAAATGGGGTGCTGTAAGTTTGGATGTGTGTTTGGTATAATGGATAATAGCTCGAAATTGGAAATCAGAAAGCAGAGAAATAGACTTGGGAATGGTATGAATCAACTTCTTCTCCCCTAGCTATGGGTTAATTAGTAGGACTTGTATGAGCAAATCATTATTATTTCTAAGAAATTATTACAATCTAAAAATATTTTTTGGCTTTAAATAACCTGCATGAGCTTGATAATCCATAAAAACATAAATCAAGATGCTTTCCATAGTATATAATTCCAGTATCTAGAGAGTTGAATTTTTGCTTTTCTTAATTTTGACATCCCCAATATGTAACTAACATCTTGAGCTGTCCTTTTTACTCACAACTATGAATTCTATCTGTTGGCAATTTATGGTCAGTCCTTTCTTCTTGGTTTTCTGTGACTTTTTTCATTAATAGTTTATTCAGTTTTCCTTAAAGATATATTAGTAGATAAATATTTATAAAACTTAGATTAGTTGAGGAAAAGATGAAAACCACTGAGGAAATAAGAATCATTATTAATGTAAAGACAGGGACAGAGAGATATTATTAAATAAAAAGCTAAAATAAAAATGGTCTTATGCAGAAAATTGTCAGAATTTTATATAAATATCATTTGAAACAATTTACAAAGTTTTTACTTGAACTATGAAGAACAGTTGAGGGAAAAATTATAACATGGGAAAATGTCATGTGCAAACATTCCTTGGTCTCTCTCATATATATATATAGAGAGAGAGAGAGAGAGACAGAGAGAGAAAGCAAGCAACATTGTATGGTAACTGTCAGTTTCCTGCCTCAAGAAATTTTCAGAACATCTGAAGATTGCTTGAAGCAGGAAACTGGGCTACCATGCAGTGTTGAGTCTATATCTACAAACACTTGATTTCTGATAGTGAACATTTCCCACCATAAATATAGCAAATTTTAAACTATATATATATACATCTCATAGGATAAAAAACAAATAGGTACCATTTATCAATCTAAAAGGATTCACTTTTATTAAAGCTTCAGAGAATGAGATATGGATAAAAAAAAATATATTCTGGTATTTTTATTTTTGTATTGTTTGATTTACATTGGTTAAGCAAGCTTCATGGGTATTTAACTTGTTAAGCAGCATTAGTATAATTTACGACATTCTAAAAAGAGAGACAATGTATCCTTTTAGAGCTCCAAAAATTAAATGATTCCAAGCCTAACTGAAAAAGAGAAATATTGCTTTATATATGATAAGTGTATCATAATTCTAGTTTGTCTATGTGGGATTCAGATGATAATATATATTTGTAAGTATGTGTGTGTGTGTGTGCATCTAGTAGGTATTATTTGTTTAGTGGTTGTGGTAGGTAAACATATGCTAGATTCTTTAAGAATGGATTTAATAAAGGTTGATAGAATATACTGATTTGGATGCGTGTTTATAGTTGGTAAAATATACACCAAGAATCCCTCAAAGTGTTTTTCTACATAAAAAATTGTTTTTTTTTAATTAGGGTTGCATTTATAAAATCAAAGTTATGGACAGTTTTATTCCTGTGTATTAAAAGTGAGTTTAAAGGGTTGTTTCAACATAGATCGCTTTTTATGTTCATAGATACTAGCTTTTAGATTTCAAGATATCTCGCCAATGTAAGTGTTTTTACATTGCAAACATTTTAGAATCTGTAGTGATCTATTTTTCTTCCTAATTATATCTCTGATTGTTTTGGGGGTGGCAGTGAAAACCACAGTATTGGATATAACTAATTTATTTTCAAATTTTGTAGAGCGACTGTTGGAAAGTAGTATCATAAGTTTTTGTGTTGGTGATGCTAGAAGTGCTATCGGCAGTGTCTAGTTGTCTAGATTTGTGGACTTTGTTTTCCAGCAAATGAGGATGAAATAATGTGTGTAAGGAAGAAGTTTAAATATTTTTTTCAATGTATTTCTATTCTTCACCCATGTATTCTGGGTTACGTATTCTATGGGATCTGAGGTAAAATCCTGTGACTAGTCCTGATTTTATTTTTTGACTGTGGTGGGAACAGAAATTGATTGGATTGTTTTTATTAGTAAGTTTGCAGTAAATGCTAAAATCTAATTTGTTATTTTTACATATTAATAAGACATCAAGGAAAGGTAGAAATTTGTATATTTCAAATTCCTGTGTGAATTGAAAGATAGGTTCTACATTATTAAGTTTCTTTATTATGTTTAGTAGATTTTTATTGTGAGAATATAATAAAAGAATGTATTTTAAGTAAGTGGAGGTTTTAGGTCATGTTTGAACTACACGGCCATCAGTGATCATAGATCAACAGTCTAGTTGACTAAAGCACTGGTTCATACCTTATTAGTTTTACTAAATTGCTTCCACTAAAATGTTCCTTAAATTCATCTTTTTTAAAATGAACTTTAATGTGGAACTTTGTCTCTAAAAAGTTTTACACTTTTGAAAAAAAAATTTTTTACCTCTTTTGAACAGGAGTAGAGGTTTATCTCTTGTTTCCTGTTTAGGATTGGGTTTCCAGTTCATTCTAAACTATACTTCAACTGTATACTTCTAATGTCTCTACCTAAAATCTGAAGTTATCGCCACATCATGTTCAAACACTGGTATGATCACTGATGTTAAGCAATGTTGAGCATGGTCAGTACTTAGATGAGTGACTACTTGGGAATACCAGGTACTGTAAGCATGTATGTGCAGGTTGTGAACTGGATAATGCTTCAGAATTGTTAATCAGACAACCAAGTTCCAGTTCCCATTGTGTTCGTTATATTCATTTAGGCACAAATAACTTTGGGAAAGGTATGAATCCACCTCTTCTCCACCCAGCTATGGGTTAATTAGTAAGAACTCTAATACTAAACCATTAATATCACAAAAAAATTCTTACAATCTGCAAAAAAAAAATTTCTGTCTTGAAATAATCTGCAAAGGGTTGATAAACCATAGAAAACAAATCAATCAATAAACTCACAAATTTTATTTACTATTTATTATTTAGTTCTCTCCAAAAGTATTGGAATTGCAAGACCAATATCTTTGTTTTTGTTGATCACTGAAGACATTTGGGTTTAAGATCAAAAGATGAATATGAAACAAGAATTCAGAATTTGAGCTTTTATTTCCTGGCATTTACCACTTTTTGTTTGAATGCACTTATTTTTCAAGTGAGCAAAACTGTTGGAACATATGCCTGACAGGTGTGCCTTGTTGTCCAAGTGTTGCCTTTTAGATTGACTGTTTAAACATTAAATAGCTCTGAATGACTACTCTTGGTTTTAACCTTAGGTTTCACATGTAAAACTGCATTTCTTGTTATAAAGAAACCAACATGAAGACAGGAGAGCTGTCTATGGGAGAAAAGGAAGCCATTTTGAAGCTAAGAAAAGAAGGAAAATTGATCAGAGCCATTGGACAAACATTGGTCATAGCCAAAATAACAATTTGGAATGTCCAGAGAAAGAAATAAACTACTGGTGTACTGAACAGACATAGAACACAGTGACCAAGGAAAACAACAGTAGTTGATGACAGAAACATTGTGAGAGCTGTGGGAGAAAACCCCCAAAATAACAGTCAGTAACCTCACCAACAACTTCCACAGTTCAGAAATGAAGATTTCACAATTCACCATTCGAAGAAGACTTTGAGAGCAGAAATGCATGGGATATACCACAAGATGCAAATCACTCATCAACTGTATAAATCAAAAGGTCCAGATTGGAATTTGCAAGGAAGTACAGAGATGAGTAACAAAAGTTATGAAAGAAAGTTTTATGAAATGATGAGAACATCCCTACCAAAGTGATTGAAAGGCCAAAGGGTGGAGAAAGAAAGGATCTGCTTATGATCCAAAGCATACAAGTTCATCTGTGAAGCAAGAATAGCCTCATTCATATTTATTGATAATGTAACATGATAGCAGCAGCAGAATGAATTCAGAAGTCTATAGAAATATTTTGTCTGCCAATTTACAGAGAAACGCCTCCAAACTAATCGGGAGGAAGTTCATCATGCAGCAGGACAATGGCCCAAAACATACTGTCATCAGAACAAAGGACTTCATCAAGGGAAAAAAAGTGAACAGTTTTAAACTGTCCATAACCCAATAGAGCACACATTTCATCTCCTGAAGAGGATACTGAAGGAAGAAACTTCCAAAACAAACAAGAACTGAAAGTGGTTGCATTAGAAGTCTGGAAAAGCATCAGAAATGAAGAATGCAACAGTTTGGTGATACCAATGCATCACAGGCTTGATACAGTTATTGCAAGCAAATGTTATGCAACCAAATATTAAATGCTATTGACTTTAAAACTATCTGTTCCTTTACTTTTGCATACCTAAAAATGGAATGATTTGATACAAAATTTTTTTTAACACATCTAAAATTTAAATACCATGAAATAAAAGCTGAAATTCTGAACTCTTTTCTCATTTTCATCTTTTCAACAAAAACAAAGGAAGTGGCCTTGCAATTCCAATACTTTTTAGAACAGTATGTTTACCTATTATACAGTGTTTTGAACAAGAGTAAAGGTTTATCCCTTGTTTCCTGTTTAGGATTGGGCTTCCTTCTAAACTATACTTCAGCTATATACTTCTAACGTCTCTGCCTAAAAATCAAATTTTAATTATTATTTATTTACTTTTATCTTCAATGGGTGTAGATAGGTTCGTCTATCGTCTGGTTTACACACTTCCTGGTCTTTTGAACAAGAATAGCAGTTTATCCCTTGTTTCCTGTTTACGATTGGGTTTCCAATACGTTCTAAAGACTTTTGATTCTCTTTCACTCCCAGTAGTCCCTTGCATCTTAGTGGCATTATCATCTTGCTTGGGGTGAATTGATGAGAAAAAAAAACTTCTGATAAAATTTCTACATGAAACTTATAAATCTATAAAATTGCTTGAAGCTAGCAAGTAGATATATAATAACTGCTAAGCTTCATAGTAGTCTGTTAAAAAGACATTTTGAGAAAGAATTTTTACTAATATGAAACAGTATAGAATAATGTTGAACTTGTGTTTATTTATTCTATTAATATTGCTCAGGTAGAAGAAAGGAAGGTAATCAAAGAGAGTGTGGAACAGAAACAATTATTCTTACAATCTTCCTATAAAGTTGTGTGGGTGTGTTTGCACATACATGTCAAACCCTTAACCCCTTATTCATAATAATACAGTATTAAGAGTGGTAATAAGGACATTTTAACAAATATATTCACCATTGAAGATAATATTTTGTTATGTTGACACAGAAGACTGCTATGCAACGATAACAGTTGCAGAATAGCAGATGTAGGTCATAAGTTAAAGATGCAGTTCTATAATAACCATAACTACTCTGAAGATGACTCATTTGAGCCGAAAACTTAGATCAAGGACTAACTTAATAAAAATTATCCAAATGTTGGACAATTTTTGTCTTTATTTTCACCCGAAATTAAAGCAAACATATGAAAATTAGAACAAGTCATGATCAGATGTAACAGACATTCATTGTTTGTTATTTTTAACAATATATGTTTAAATAATGATCTGCTGCCCCAATACAATAAATATATATATATATATATATATATCCCCAGGTAAAATGAGGAGAAATGGAGTATAAACATAATCAATAATAAATAATGAGTAAAAAAGTTAAAAAACAATGCTATAAATTAGCTATATATAACTGCATTTAGATCCACAATTATTTCTACTCAATAGACATTAGAATAATTTGAAACATAACCATTACCTACCAAGACCAAATGTTTTTGTTTTAATATCCTAAAATAAATAACACATACACACACACACATATGTATATATTAAAATAATATTTGATGGAATAACTTATCAAACAAACGTGAAGTATATGGTTTTAACAGTAAGAAAACAGCACCGTTGATTCAAAAATTGTCTGGATTTGAAAATGATTTACTGGAAATATTAAATAACATAACTTTCCAAAAAAAGAAAAGCTATTTCCAAAAATGTCTGGACAAGATAGTGAAAGATATTAAGGCAATTGATAAAATTTTAATGAAATTGAATAAAACAGGAAATTTTTATAAATTAACACCAACAGACTACAACAACCTAATTAAAAAAGATTTAAATAAGAACTATAAAAAGGCTAGTAATAATTACGTAAATATGGTGGAAAACATTAATATTAGTAGTAAAAAAAACTATTACAGATAAATTGAATATTAGTGATACAGTAAGTAAACTTAGCGAAAAGAGTGCTATATAACCATAAAGGATCACAAACCCAATTTCAAAGTTAATCCGAATACAAGAATTATCAACCCAACCCAAACTGAAATTGGCAGAATTAGTAAGAAAATCATAGAAAGGGTCAGCCAACAAATAAAGGATTACCTAGGATTAAAGCTTTGGATCAATACCAAAGAAGTTACTAATTGGCTTACTAATATTAAGGAGAAACCAAATTGTACACTAATACAGTTTGATATTGGGAATTACTACCAATCGATGTCAAAGGAACTTTTCATGAATGTTATGGATTTTGCTATGCAATACTCTGACATAAGAGAAATAGAGAAAAACATAATTATGAATGTGAATAAATCAGTACTCATTCATAAGGGCAAGCAATAGATTAAAAACTCTAATGACCACTTCAACATCACAATGGAATCATTGGATTCCGCAGAGTCTTCTGACCTTATTGGTATTTTTATATTATATAATCTTACTGCATATTGTAAAATTAGTATAAATGACATTGGATTGTATGGAGATGATGGCCTTATGGTTGTAAGGATTTCGACTAACTTTAAAATTAGAAAACTATTACACAGAGAATTTGAATGCCTAAACTTAAAAATTACTGTAAATACTAAATTAAAAAAGTTAACTTCCTTGATATAACATTAGATTTAATGACTAATATATACCTACCTTACAAAAAGCCCAATACTAATCCTTTGTATATACACCTTAATCTAATCATCCTCCATCTATAATTAAGAACAAACCTTCATCTATCAAAAAAGAATAAGTACAAATTCAGCAAATGAGAAAATATTCTATGAACATAGTAAAATATAGCTCCAAAGAATAGTGGCTATAAATGCCCAAACTTCAATTATATAAAAAATGAAAATGGACTCCATAGAAAAAGATAGAAATCATTTGGTATCCACTCCCACACAACCAAATGGTAAGAAATAAGTTGAGACAAAAATTCCTTGCATTAATTGATAAACATTTTCCTAGAGATTGTAAACTCAGTACAATTTTTAATAAAAATACCCTAAAATTAAGTTACAGTTGTACTAAAAACTTAAAAATGATTACTAAGAAACATAATGCTAATATCTCGAATAAACACTTATACCAAAATCAAAAAAAAAATACAGATTCCAAATTAAAAAGAAATGACAATATAGAAAAATTATGTAACTGTAGAAATCCTCAAAATTGTCCTCTTTATAATAAATGTCATATAGAATCAGTAGTTTATCAATGCAATATCTCACCTATTGAAGATCCAAATATGGTTAAAATCTACATTGGATTCACAAGGAATGAATTCAAAAGAATGTGTAACCAACATCAACTGTCCTTTAATAATAATAAATACTGACATCAAATGTCCCTATCTAAATATTTCTGGCACTTAAAAGAAACCAATAAAGCACTAAGAGTAAAATGAAAATTAATAAGAAAAGCTAAAGCTTGAAGGTCATTAAATGACCCGTGTCCTTTGTGCATACATGAAAAATTATACATTATTAAGTTTCTGAAAAATAAAAATTTACTAAAAGAAATGAAATAACTATTTTTTGTAGGCACTGTCAAATATTTTCCTTAAATAATAATTAATTTTGGAAAAAAGAATAAAAAAGAAGAGAGATGAAACATACATATTTATACTTGATCATCAATAATTTTTTAAATATGAAATTCTAATATATTTATTTGTAAAAATACTGTATATCTATTAGTCAGGAGGAATGGTACTTTAACTCTGTAGGAATAAAATTTAAATATTAAAATATGACTTATAATTAGATGACCCTTTTAGAAAATCTTTGTGTATAAAAATATGAATTAAGCAGATAAATAAAAATGCCAAATTTTTTTTGTAATTGAAAACCCAGATGACATGCTGAATAACGGATGTCTATGTTTGTGAGTAGGCACCCCCACCACACCTAAACATAACCTGACTTTGTAAGTAACATATATTTGATACATAAGTTATCTAGGGAAATTAAAACCCAACCACCACTAATCAAAATAGATTGAATTTTCCTTAACAACTCAAAATATTAAGATTGTATTTGCTTATAAATTAAGTAATTTCCTAGAAAGTTATTCCTAGCATCACTTGACAAAGATGGAATGAAACTCTGGATTTTAAGTTTAATTTTTATAATTAATTTTACAATTTTAGTTTCAGTATTGAAATGTAGAAATTTCTGTGTCACAATAGAATCATATTTTTAAAAAAGAAAATAATTACAATATATATATATATATAAGTGGAAAATGAGGCAACAGTCTGTTTCATGCTTAAATGCAATCTTCAGACCATGTGTGTTGTGTTTTGGCTTGACTATTTATATATGCTGATCAATGGTGGATTATGGGTAATAATGTCAATTGTATAATCTTAATGGTTATTGGGTGGTCATTAATGATTATATTCCAAATTATTCTATAGGCTGTTGAGCAAAAATAATTGTGGATCTAAATGCAGTTATGTGTAGCTAATTTATAGCGTTGTTTGTTAACTTTTTTTACTCATTATTTATTATTGATTATGTTTATGTTTGACTTATTATTTTTTATCTTGGGTTTGGCTGTTTTATTTGCCTAAAGTATGTTGCATTATATGCACTGTATATAGTGCATATATTTGCAATTTTCATGGTGGTATTTTACAAGCTATTCATTTTTAGTTTTTGATTTGTAACCCTTTGACCCCTGCATTCCTGAACAATTTTAACCCTTCTGCTTGAGCTACTGGGTCAAATTTTGCAAATAACTGGTATATAATATTTCACAGTAGATATAAAAATAGTCACAAATGTTTACCCACCATTCAACTGGTAACAGGGCATTACATCATTTTACTCTACCACTGGTAAAGCAGTGGTCAGGGCTCAAAGTTTAATTAACATCATAAAAAATCTGTTTTTGTATCTGCATTTTCAGATGTGTTCTGATGGTTTATTTAGTAACATGTGTTGGTCTGGGAAGGTAACTAAAGCTATTTTCTTCTCCATACAGAGTTTACAGTTTTTGAATTCATTGTTGTAAGCTGTTTTCCTTATTTTTCATGATAATTTTGGTATGATCTGGTTTTTGTTTTTAATTTCTCATATATGTTTAGAAAGCATTGTGCTGTTCATGTATTTACTATCTTTAAAGGATGTTTGTCTGCATAGTTTCTCTGATTGCTTCAGTTACAGATTAAAATTGAAGTGACCAAGGAAGCATCATCTTGGGAGATGGTTCCATAGATAAGCAGGTGGTGGTGATTAGAAGATTTACATGCACACATCTTCCCACCACCCACCAACAATAATGAAGCAGATCCTGCAGTCAATTAACTACAAATTATCTTCAGTGAAGCCAACAAAGATTATGAAACAGCCATAAAAGACTGGATTTTCAGCAACACTTACAGCACACAACACATAAAAAGCCAACAGGAAAAGAAACATCATATATTTCAAAGCACTGTAGAACAAAAACAAATGTAGGAAAAATATTCATTAAACTCATGTATGAAAACTTCCCCGTCAAACACTCTCCACATGATATTCAACAAAAACAATAAAAATCAGCTACAGTTGCAGCAAAAATATGATACCCCTAATAAATTTCACAACAGAAAAATAACAATATAACATTAATCAAATCTAAATGTAACTGCAATTTTAACCTGTTCAAATCTAGATTTAACTGTTATCTTCAAATAATCCCCATAAATTGTACCTCTTGCTCTGTAACCCTCGAGCTGGAGTGGGTCTCTGGTGTTGTACATAGTGAACATTATTGAACAAAAAAAGAAAATGAAAATTATCCATTAAGCCACTCGCATATCCATGGGTGTGTGTGTGTGTGTGTATATATATATATATATATATATATATATATATATATAGGAGAAGTCCTGTCTATCAATTTTTTTTTTTTTTTTTTTTTTACGTAATTTTTTTCAAATTTACAAATTAGGTGTTTTGTGTTAATGGTAAATTTACCAAAGTTCATATTTATTTTTATTTTATATTGTTTTTTTACTTGAATACTTTTGAATGTTGCTACATTTATTTTCAAGGACTGTTTTAGGTATATTTATGCAACTGTTTTGTAATTCTGGTGTTCTCACATTTGATGGAATCAGTTTTAAGTCTCTCAAGATGATTTCATGTAAACAGTAAAACCAAAATTTTTATGTGTGGGTGCATTTTTTTTTTTTAAATGCATTTCAATATACAGTCCCTTATGGAGAAAGGTGCCGTATTTAATGTTGGCTGATTCCTTTTTATTAAAACACCCTCCAGAATTTGGAGTCTTTCTTTGAAACCGTATCTACTAAAATCTGTTTTATGTTAATATTATTTTGCTTATTTTTCATATGTTCTGTCTCTATTTGTGAAGATTGTATTTAAATTCTTGCATCACAGTCAATTTTAATCTTCAAAAATTTAAATGCAATGTCAATCATTATCTTCTGTCATCTTAATTCTTCTTTTATTGTTTTCTATCTTTAATAATGTTTTTTTTTTTCTCATATTCTCTCACAGTAACTACTTGTGTCTTAATGGCTTTATTGCCTTGTTTGGGGTGAAATGAATGAAATAAAAAAGAAAGTATACTTGTAAAGTAAGATGACTGTCTTTGACTCCTTCATTTCTTTATTGCTTCCAGCCTGAATTACCAAATATCAGTTTCTTCAACTAAAGAAACTTTAGAAATTTGAATTCTTCAACTCTAAATATGAAAAGAATAAATAATCAAATGTAAAACTGATATACAGAATCTGAAGAGCATATTGTTGCCATTTTATATTTTTTAATTTTGAGCATGTGTGTTGATTTTGCTGACTTGCACAGTATAGTAGAGTCAGTTGAGCACCATCTGTGAGAAAAAGAGCACCATGGCACAATTCACTCTGCCAGAAATTTGAAAACAACATGCTGTACTGCTCCAATACAAACATTTCAGATGTGTCAATCTTCATCAATCTGAGGACAGTGCAGAAGATTCAGAAAGAGTTGGGTAAGTCTAATGATTATTATGACGGTGTTTGGAGTGATCACTAGTGATGGTGACATTATGCCTCCATTCATCTTGCTACAGGTTGTCAGACTCAACTGGAGGTCAACATCAGGGTGGCTGCTGATGGAGGTCAAAAGGGTGGCTGCCGGAAGACCCTGTTTGGCAACAGGACTCTGCACCATGCCCTACAGACAATTTTTGTGACCACATCAGCCATTACATCTGGCCACCTAACTCCCCAGACTGTAACCACCTTGATTATTATGTGTGGGGTGCAGTTGAGTAAAAGACCAGCAAAATACCTTGTAACACCAAAGATGAACTGAAGGTAAGGATTATGGCAGCATTAACTAACTTAAACAAAGAGACCATCAGTTGCAGGAGGAGGCTGTGGTTGAAGCCAATGGTGATTTTATTGAATAAATTTACTCTTTGGTATTTAAAGATATTTTTGTGTAATTTTAGCAAATCTGTTAAAATGAGATGTCAGTGTTATTTTCATTTTTGCATAATTTAGAGGACAATTTATCCATTGCACCCTGTACACTCCTGTAAAAAAGATGCAGTTGAGGACAAAAATCAATGCTGGATTATACAGACTTATTTAAAAATAATCAGAATATTTCTATCAACTGTACTTGAAAACTTTTGCCTGTTGGTCAAATGCTTGCAGAGAAATACAATGGAAGTTTCATACAGCCATAAATGTGTTAATTTAGGTTAACTGATTATTCTTTCTTTGTATCTGAAATGCATCTAAGAATATGGAAAATAGCGCACTTGGTAATAGAAGCTGAGTTAATAGAGGTGTGTGCTATACTGTTCTCTTCATCATACCAAACCCAGTGAAAGTTTGAACTAATTAACAAAAGACAAAGAATCTATAACACCTCATTCATTTTACAAAAGTCACTTGTTCATTTCACTTCATTAGAACTCATTAAGAAAACTGACATTTCAAACTGACCACCTTAATTAATTGCAAATGAATCTTATGATTCATTACATTTCAGAATTATTCAACAAGATAAAGTATATATGCATATAAACAACTTGAATGAGTGAGATGTAATAATAAGGGTGTGAACAAAAGTCTTTACTCAGGGAAGAGATAAGTGCTTCCAATATAAGCATCATATTCAAAGATAAATTCTTGGCTTAGGCAGGAGAATTATACTCTGTTTGGATAATATCAATAAAAAAAACAATGAAATTCTTTTAATAAGAATTTCTACCAAGAATCAGGGTAATATCTGTGCAGTCTGTTAAAAGTGTTATTTACAATTTAAAAATCCTTTTTTGTTCATTTCCATGTAACAACTAAATTGAGGAAGAAAGAGAAAAGTAGTTATGAAGGAAGAAATCTAGAGAAAAATTAAGAGAAATGCAGGTGAAATGAAAGGAGGAAGGGATGGAAAGAAAAAACAAAATTGAGACAAGCTTTTTGTCATTAGTTTTACTACTCTTTGGATCTTTAAAATAAATGTGTTGGGATCGGTCTACCCAGGTTTTTTTTTTTTTTTTAATTTTTTTTTTGTTGGCAATCCAAACATTTAACAACAAAACATCATTTTAAATGAAACATAAAACAGGTTATTTTCTGAAGGAAAAGTAGAAGCAGAACATCAGTTGAAATAATATTCATATATTTTTTTCAGAGATATACAATAAAAATAAAATGTTCAATTTTCCTTGCAGTGAAGTTTGTTTTATCAAGTAATTAAGTGGTCATAGTGCAGTGTGAGATGTATGAACAAATTTACTTTATAACAATCAGCCTAATGTGTCTGTGAGTGTGTAGAACAAGCCTTAGTCAGCAGCTGCTGGCTCATCTCTTCCATTGTATGTTGTGTGTGTGTATATGCATGTGTAGATCAAACAAGCCTCTGAAATTGTTTTGAATCCCAAGTAGCAGTATGCTTCTATTTTTATATCCATAAAGAGATCTAAAATCTTTTTGAATACAAGGTTCACATTAGTTAGAAAAATAATTTCACACTGGTTATCAAAAATCTTTTTCTGGAGTTTGTGATAGTTATTATTGTTATTTTCTAAATGGTCCAAAGATAACACGTAGTAGGTCCACAACTACATTTGCTAAGTATTTTGGTAGTAGTTTCCCTTGTAATGATTGTGAAACTTTATTTAAATTTTTTTCACTGGTGTTCTACAATAGGCACTGCAACCAGAAATAATCTTTTCATTATTTGGTATATTACAATACCACCAAGATTATGAATAGCAAAAAAATTTGACTTTATTATCAGTGGGGGGGGGGGGGCACAATCTTAATATAAAAAACCACCTATAAAACTGTTGGGTTTCTTTTAAAAGCAGTTTATGATACAAAATGATAAATGATAAGGTAATAATATTATCAATTTTATTATTAATTACACATTTTAATTTGTATTGAAAGATGGCAAAAGTAGGTTTATTGCTCCACTGGGTATCATTGTTAACACATTGTGTGAAAATTTGAAGTAGTAGTTTAAAACAGGTGCAGTCTTTTTCAAAATAATGAGTATATTTTTTATTGTACATAAGGATGTATACTTGCTTCTTTCTCAATTTATTTCAAAATATGTAACGGTAGAAAATCAGCATGCATCTATTTATTTACCATCAATTCATGTGACATATATAGCCTCTTCATTTTTCAAGTAGTTGTTTATAAAAAAGTTCTAATATAGTGTAGTACGTTGTATAAATATGTGTTGTGTTATGTATATTTACATGTATTTAATGTTATTATAATGTAATCAGTCAGTTATGTGCCATATAGGTGATCATGTATCTTTCAATACAGATGCAGATTTTTTCCTGCAGTATGTGATGTAATGAATATGCATACATCTGGGTTCCCCCTCACAGTAATATAATTGGTTGGTGTCAGCCATAAATACAGACATGTGGAGGTACAAGAGGACACCTATTGTCTTCGCCTATTGCCTACCACTACGACGAGGACCAGTCCATTATGGTTACCTGCTAGATTGTCCTAATCAGTTACAGTAGTCAACAACCACTTTGCTACTTCGAACAAATATATCCCTTTCTGGGACATATCAGTATGTTGCCATTTCTTTCTGTGGTAGACCAGTTGCCATCCAAGACTATAGTACCCGGTTTGTCCTGCTATTTACCCATAACTGGGGGGAGAAGAGGATTCATACTTTTCCCAAGGTTATTAGCACATAATGGATTCAACCAGAATTTGAACTCAACTCTCCTATTCCTCAATCCAAGCCGTTATCCATTACTCCAACGTGCCTGTAGTATGTATGCTTATTATTAAACATTCATAATACATTGGAATATAATATGCAAGTGTTTGTTTATATATGCAGATTCATATAAGAATATATATCAAAAACAAATACTAAATTTGCTATTATAAAAACAGAAAAATGGCCCAAGGAACTCCTTGTCTAATATTAATGAGATTTGGCACTGCACTCAGCAGGGTTTCATGGTACAATATATTTCTAAATTGGTTGGGTATTATGTATCATTTAAGCTCTATCTTGGAAACACACAGACACACATACAAAATTAGAGTTTTAGTATTATATTGATGATACACAGATGCTGCTGATGGTCGATATAGAAAGAAAAGTACAGGACCTCCTAGAGAAAGTAGTAGTAAAGGAAAGTGAAAAGAAATGACTATCAATTGTAAGGAGACAGAATGTATGGTTGCCAGTCAGAGAAAATGTCCAGGATGTGAGCTATGGAGTGGCAATGTCAAAATCAAATACAGAGGTTTAAATATCTGGGAAGGATGAAAAAAATGTAACACAGAACTGCAAATGTGCATTGGAATACCAAAAGATGCCTTCCAAAAGCTAAACAAAGTATTAAAAAACAGGAAAATTCCATTAAAAACAAAGAAAAGTGTCTTGATCTACTATACAGTATCAATCTTTGTATATGCCAGTGAATGCTGGACAATTTCCCGACAAATGAAAAGAAGACTTGAGGCAACAGAGACATTGTTCTACAGAAGGATGTTGAGAATACCATGGATATGCAAGCAACAAGCAGATTTTAAGGAAAATGTATAACAAAAATATCAATTATACATAGAATCAGAAAGAGTTGAGACATATAATGAGAAATGAAGGCCTGGAAAATTCAACACTCACAGGATATATTAAAGGTAAAAGAGACAGAGGAAAGCAGAGAAACTGACCTAACAATCTTTTGAAAATGGATGACAGAACAGGGAGGGATAATAATAAGAAAATCAGTGCTAAGAGCTATAAAGGATGTTTTGGTGAGTTATGATCATCTGTGTCCTGAAGGGACACAGATCATTATACAAAAAAATTACCTTTTTATCAGCTTATATTAGTCTGGCCTCTTTCATCAACAAGGGATTTCCACCGACAGATACTCACTGGATGTTTTTTTCTTTTTCTGGTCATCCTCTGTCAACCCGAGAGATGGATTTGCAAAAGGAACAAATACTCAAGATGAAGCAAGCAATACATCAACTTTATTTGGCTTTTCAACTATGTGTCATAGTGGAATACAACCTATTCTATAGTTAATAGACTCTCCCACCTATATTAAGTAGGAGTAGTAGCAATTGGTGAGTCGGCAGTGAGTTGGTCAGTAAGTTGATGTTGGACGACTGTTAGTCGGATATTAAAGTATCAGCCACCACAACTAGATTATTGCGTCATTACCTATTATATCAAGTTCCTAATGCTTTGTATGTCGAACCTATTTTAGGACCGACAGTACAAATACAAGCCTCCACTGTGAAACCACTACATAACTTGGAAATGAGTGATTCGAACTCATACGGAGGAAAAAAAACCTTTTGTACTCTCCAACACTTGACGACGAGGATTTGAACTCATACGGAGGAAGAAAAACCTTTTGTACTCTCCAACACTTGACAACGAGGATTTGAACTCATACAGAGGAAGAAAAACTTTTTGTTCGCCTACAACACTTTGCGACAGGGTATTCGGATTCATAACACACTTGCCCACGGGGATTTGAAATTCATACGGTGGAAGAAAAATAAAAAAAAATTTCACCCACCATAACAAAAAAAAAGAAAGTACAAGTATTCAAACTCATACAGAAAAAAAAAAAAATTGCGTTCGCCACACTATTATTCGGAGAAGGGGTTCAGATTCATACGGTGGAAGAAAAGAAAAAAAATTCGCTTGCCACATTATTTGGTAACAAAATTCATACTCATATGGAGGAAAAAAAAAAAAAAACTTGCTTGTCACAATTTTGGGTGACAACATCTTGGATTCACAAAAAAAAAAAAAAAAGAAAAAAAAAACTTGGCAAAGTTTTTCAAAAGACAAGACGTCAACTTAGTGACAAAAAATCAGTCGTATTCTCAACTGAGCAAAGAATTTTTTTTTCTCAATAAGACAGTTTGCCAAAATAGGTCACGAATTGCAAACTCGTAGAACCCCCTCTACAATATTTAAGCATTGTGTAAACTTTTTGCGAAGATGGAGGAATGCAAAAATATATTCCAGGAATTTTTTTAAGTTACAGATGGAACAACAGATGACAATATTAGAGCAACAGAAAACATTCCAGATGCAACTACAGGAGGAAATATTTAATAGACAGATGCAGTTTCAATGAGAAATGGAACAGATGCATAAGGAGTTTCAAAACAAAATTCTGAAAATAACTGAGAAGAGGAAAGAGAAAAATCTACAAAATGATTCTTTCCCAGAGAATACAATATGGAATTCAATTGAAATATTCATGTACAATCCGGATGAAGAGATAACTTTTGAGGAGTATTATAAAAAATATACAGACGTGTATAACGAGGACTGCCACTCGTGGTTTGAAGGAAAGAAGGTTAGACTTCTTTTAAGCAAGTTAGGAACTGCTGAGCATAACAAATTGGTAAACTACATTTTACTGAGGTGGTAAATATATTAAGTGAATTATTTAGTAAAAAGACATTTTTGTTTCACAAGAGGTGGAAATGTTTGAATCTGATGAAAGATGACAAACAAGACTATATAACATAAAAAATTGTGAAGAATTCAAGCTAGCAGAGTTAACAATTTTAAGTACTTAGTGTTTGTTCAAGGGCTAGTATCAGAAAGAGACGCAGATTTGAGAAAATTGGTACTGTCAAAATTAGAAAATGAACCAAGGATTTCGATACAGAGGTTGGCAGAAGACTGCACAAGATATGTTAGTGTAAAGAAAGATTCGAAAAAGATAGAACAGTCTGGCGTTTCACATGTAAGGAAAAATATACGATACAAAAAAAGAAATTCAGCCTACCAAAGAGAATTCTAAAATTGTGGATTATCAAACAAAAAGTGAAATACCAGAGAAAAATAAACAAAAACACCCGAAGCCATGTTTTGCTTGAACTTCAACTTGAACTTCATTGGTACAGAGATTGCAATTTTAGGAATAAAAAATGTTTCAACTGTAAAAGAGTGGGTCATAAAAGCTAGCACTGCAGGTCAAAAAATAAAGACAATAAAATAAGAAAATTAAAGTCCAACAAGATGAATGATGGAATAACCAGAAAATTTGTTACCGTCAAAATAAGTAATAAAAAAACAAAAATGCAACTCAACACTGGTTCCGACCTATCTATCATAAATTTGAATACGTGAAAGAAGTTGGGGAAGCCAACTTTAATGAAGACAAATAAAATCGCGAGGTCAGTGACGGGAGAAAAAATACAATTTATTGGAGAATTTGTTACAAACGTCACGTTAAATAAAAAACGCGAAAAGCTAAACTATTTGTCATAGAAAATACCACGAGCTTACTTGGTACGGATTGGATAACAGAATTCCAATTATGGGCTCTACCAATAAATTCTTTCTGTTACAAGGTAGATTTTTTAAACTACAAAGCCCAAAAATTAGTAAAGAAACTTAAGGGAACTTTTCCTACTGTTTTTTTCTCCAGGTTTGGGAACGTGTACCAAGATGGAGGCAAAATTCCAGCTAAAAGAAAACGCTCAGGCGGTATTCAAAAAGAAAAGGAATGTGATGTTTGCTTCAATTTAACAGATAGATAAAGAATTGGACAGGCTAGAGAAAACCGGTGTATTTAAAAAAGTTGAATGGGTAACACCGACAATATATGTGAAAAAGAAGCTCCAGAAAGTAAAGATGAAGCTGACACTGAGAAAAACTGGGGAGTGAGTTACCTACAGCCAAGGACATGCAGTATTATTAAATGATTTAAGTCAACTGAAGTCACCACAGAAAACGTTAAGAAGCACAAGATCAACAAAAGGGAAGCTAGAGGCTGAACAAATAGAACCACAAGAAGAACCTACAGAAACTGACTCCATCCTTAAGATGCTTAAAGCGGAAGGTTGTTTCTGGTAACACTATGGAGGTATAAAAAAAATAGAAAAACGGATTGGCTATATGATGTACTTGGTGAAAGGCAAAAAATTCACCAGATCAGACAACATCTTTCAGACGTGGTTGACAGCAGTCCCAGGAAAAAAAAGCTGATAGAGGTGATTTCCAATATGTTTGATCTAACAACACCTGCAACAATTTTACCTGAGGTATGCCAATCCAGAAGAAAAAAGAAGGGCATCTGATCATTTAAAAGTGGATCAAAATATGTAGGGAATACGCTACTATGTTGCTAAAAAAAAAAATTTTTTCTGTTGTTTTTTCTTCATATTTTCCTGTAAAAAATAAAATAAATAAAGAAAACCGTTTACTCCTACGGAGTAAAGTTTTAGAGGGGTGGTGTTATAGGGGAACGCACCTATTCTATAGTTAATAGACTCTCCCACTTATAATAAGTAGTAGCAGTTGCTGAGTCGGCAGTGAGTTAATGTTGGACGACCGTTAGTCGGATATTAAAGTATCAGCCACCACAACTAGATTACTGCATCATTACCTATTATATCAAGTTCCTAATGTTTTGTACGTCGAACCTATTTTAGGACTGACTTAGTGCAAATACAAGCCTCCACTGTGAAACCACTACATAACACTATTAGAAAACATTTTGTTCAGTAGAACATTTGGTAGTATTTAAATCACTATATGAGCTGGATATGAGCAAAACCTGTATGAAATTTATATATATATATATATATATATATATATATATATATATATATATATATATATATACACATACACACACACACACACACACGTTGGGCTGGACATGTGGCAAGGATGAGTGATGATCACATACCAAAAGTTCTTTTCTACAGTAAACTCCATAGTGGTCATAGAAATGTTGGTAGACTTTATCTCAGGTATAAAGATAAACTGAAGAGCAACATTTCTTGCATCAACATTCCATTCAAGAACTTTGAAAAGGTACCTATGAAGGGATCAGAGTATCGTCCTCACTGCCATTCAGGAATAATGCACCATCAAGAAGTAAGCATCATTTGACTACATGAAATATGAAAGCAAAATAAGACAGCTAACAGTTTTCCTACTGCACTTGGATACAATACATTCTCCTGTACTCTTTGTGGTCTTTTGTGCAATTCTTGAGCTGTTCTTAGAATTCATGCCCATCATAGGCATGCAGATAATTAGATTGTGGTCATCGGAACCTCATATGTTGAACTCAACAGGAGATTCCATCATATATATGAATAAAGATGAAAGGAAAACATATCTTAGCCAATGTGTTTCATCCTTCGAGAGACTTTATCAGGGCAAATGCATGGATTTTATTTTGTAACAGGTATTTATATACAAGAATTTTCAAAAGTTTTAAGTTTAGGAACACTCATAAATATTCATGAGCTTAGCTGAAAAGTTAGGCAAACTATAGAGGACACAAAATGACATAATTCAATGTCTAATAAACGAAAGTGTGTAAATGATGTCTATGAAATTTTTATTTAAATTATTTTAGGTTAGAATTAATTTATATGTTGTATCAATGTTTTTCACCTTCAATAATAGTTTTTACATAAAGAAATTTGGTTTACAAATGGGGTCTCCTCTTAGTAGTGTTTTGGCTTGTCTATTTTTTATCTGCATAAAAAAATTCATGAACATCACTTACTCACTTTTGTTTATTAGACACTGAATTGTGTCACTTCGTGTCCTTCATAGCTTGCTTAGGCATTTCAACTAACCTGATGAATATTTATGAGTGTTCCTCAACTTAAAAATTTTGAAAAACTAATAACATTTTTGCTCATGTATATAAATACTTTTAAAAAAATAAAATCCTTGCATTGGCCTTGATAAAGTCCCTCAGAGGATGAAATGTGTTCACTAAAATAAGTTTTCCTTTTGTCTTTATTCATATTGTCCTTTTACAGATATACTCCATCTGAAATTTTACACAAACACACACAAACACACACATATATTTGAGCTTTAATTAGTAATTAAATTCTAATATATTTATTTGTAAAAACACTGTATAGTCTATTAGTTATTAGTAGGTCAAATGGTACTTTAAATCTATAAGAATAAAATTTAATTAATAAAATTTAAATATTAATAATATATCTTGCACATATTTAAATGACCATTTTAGAAAATCTTTGTGCATAAAAATATGAATTAAGGGGATGAATAAAAATGCCAAACATTTTTTTATCTTTGAAAATCCAGATGACTCACTGAATAACACAAGTTTGTTAGCAGACATCCTCACCCCACCTAAATTTAAGTAATATATATTGTCTACATAAGCTGTCTAAGGAAATTAAAACCCAGCCACCCCTAAATTAAAATAGATTTTCCTTAACAACTCATAATATCAATATTGTCTGCACTTATAAATTAAGTAAATTTCTTTGAAAGTTTCCCTCCCCCCACAGACTTTGAAATGTACATATGGGGACTAGTTAGGATTTCATAAAGAATTTGAGGTATTATGGTGGACATAGTAAGAAAGGTAGGAGTGAATGTGTCATTTTAGTGATAGGAATATTGTTGGTATGTTTGGGTCCGTGTCTGTGACTAGCTAAGTTTAGAATTAAGACAGAAGAAGGCTGTCCTTCCCCAATACCCTTTTGGCCTTGTGCCACATTTTGTACATTAGTACAAATAAATATTTATTCCTAACATCACTTGGCAATGGAATGAGACTATGAATTTTAAGTTTAATTTTTATAATTAAATTTATAAATTTACTTTCAATTTTGAAACATGGAAATTTTCTGTGTCATGATGGAATCATATTTTTAAAAAGAAAATAATTATATATATATATACACACACACATATATATATATATATATATATATATATATATATATATATGAAGAAATATAGTTTTAAGGTGTGCTATATTTATGGGATAAAGTGCTCAATATTAGAGATAGAGCATATGAAAATATAAATATAAAAGTGAACATTGAAGTCAACACTCAGAGGTGACAGGCTGTTTCAGGCACAGCCTGACAATTGCGTCCAGCATGAAACAGCCTGTTGCCTCTGAATGCTGATGTTCACTTATATATATATATATATATATATATATATATATATATATATATATATATATATATGCTAACAGTACTACAATAATTCACTCAACAAAGACACAGATAAAATAAAGATTGGAGACAGGGGGATACATTTTTAATTCAATTATTTACAACATGCCCTGTAAGTATCTCCTGGAAAATGAACTAGGAGGTAATGAGAGAAAACATTGAGAATAATATTTTACCAATATTGGTATCACTAGATGAACTACAAGAGATGTTAAATGACTGAAGTAGGGAAAGTCTGAATATAGGTTTTAAAATGAATAGAAATAAAACAAAAATATTCTACTGTAAAATTTCTCAAAAGATAAAAACAGAAGATGAAGAAGTGGAAGTCCAGGAATACATTTACTTATAACAACAGGTGATAACATTAAAGAAAAAACCTAGAAATGAAATAAGATTGGATAGCATTTAATGAAGATCACTTTGTCAATATTTTTAAAACATGAAGATTATAATAAATGCATAATGTGAGAAATGTAGAAATTAAGAAAATTTCTTGAAACTTAGGAGCACACAAGGATCAATGCAAAGTGCAATACCAGGGATAATTCTAAGAGATATGAAGAGTTCAATATTGATCAAGGAAGAAGTGACAACATAGAAGCAAATGAACAACAAAAATATACACAGGTTATATAACATGAAGAAAAGATTACAGATGGAGCAAAAGGTTGGTTAGCAAACCAAGTCAGTAAAGACCTGATAGAAGATTGAGAGATGGGATGAAGGATTTTCTCGTGAGTCACTGTTGAGAATAGCACACACGTTGTCATTGTAGAAAGATTTGGGAAATGCATTTGTCCAGTTGTGGACTCATAATGGATCCTGTTAATAATAATTCATGTAAATAATATTGTAAAAATTGTAGCAGTGTCTCTCACAAAGCCTTCATTAGATAATGAAACTGTGACCAACTATAGTTTCAGGGCCAAAGGACCATTACTACTAACTTAGGGCACCTCTGCAATACCTCACAATATCATCAGAACTCATTGGTCTTCTATTAAAGTGTAGGAATACCAGATTCATGCAGAGAGTTTGGGTAACTACAGGAATTATCAAAAGTTTTGTTCATAATTGCTACTTTTGTAAAGTTTATATTATTAAATGTTATCATTATTATTTTTTCTTTTACCATACTAGAAATAAAATGACTAAAATGTTTTCATTAGTCAGCCTTTTATTCGCTGTATTTGATTATATGCAAAATCCCTCGTGTTTTGCTTCATAGAAAATGGCACAGAAAATATCCTCCAGGTTTTATATATAAAGTTGAGGTACCTGTTATGCTAATATCTACCCAAACACCAAACTACCAGTTCTGCCTCACCTAATTTCATAATCCTGTCATATTAAATGTAAATTAAGTGTGTGGTATTTTATGAAATACCGTACATATTTTCTACTATCCATATTCTATAACCAAGTGGAGTGTGGATCTTTTGCTGTCTGCAACAGAATGGATAAATAAACATTTTATCTTTGTAGTGTTTCTGCTTTGGCTTATTCAAATTATTAAAACAATGTTTCATTCAATGTCTACAAAAACTTTTTTCAAAGAGATAATAAAAAAAAAAATGTAATTCCCCTTCAATATATTTATTCACATTTTTTTTCTATTGGATTTTTTTCTGTGAAGATTTTGGTTTTCATATATGTTTGGTTAATTATTTATTTTTTAGAAAAAAGTAAATCTTTACAAGACTGACTTAAAGAGATATGAAGTTTATGTACTGACAGGTGAATGCATGACCATTGCCTTTTGTTAATTCAAATAAAACTACCACTTAGATAAAAAAGTATTGAACAATTTACAAGTCAGTCATATACTAGTAATATATGATTTTTTTTTTTTTATAATAAAAATTGCTTTACAGTAACTTTTTGCTTATAACATAACTGAAATTAATTTTTATTCTTTATTTTGGCCTAATGTGATTAATAAGCTTCTGTTTTGAAAAAAGTTTTCAAATGTAAGTTTTAAGTCAAACTTGTTTTTATTTTAAGAAACCAGAGACATTCTTTGATTGAAAGGGAATTATTCATCAGATTTTATCATTTAAGAATAAATTATCATTACTTTTTCAAATTGGAATTTCTGATGTATTTGAATAAATAAACTTGATTCTTGGCAGTTGAATGTATTTAGTTAAGACTAAAATGTACAGTAAAACACACACACACACATATATACATATTTTTTTCTCCTGATGATGGCCATGCTGGCCAAAACTAGTTGAGGAACCTAATTGAAATAATAAAACAAAAAAATATTAATATACAACCCAGTGTGTTTGAAAATTTTAATTTTTTATTGTTCAAAACATATATATATATATGTTTTGAACAATAAAAAATATTTAAAATTTAAATATATATATATAATGTCATCCATATATAGGTCTGTTTCACTGTATCACAGCTTATCAGTGTTGCTAGATGTCCAATTGCTTATAGTCAGGATTGAAACCTGACCAATTTGGCATCAGTTTGAATTTCAACCCCTGAGCTATCAACACACAGCAGATGGAAAGGGATATTCTAGCATATTATTTTTATGAATGTAAGCAAACGCCAGATAGCCATAGTCCTCTATTCATTTAATGAAGGGCGTTGTGTTAGTGTAAACGGCTGCTGTTTAGAATTATCCTCTCATATATATATATATATATATATATATATATATATATATATATAAAGTTCTCAGCTTGGCCCACATCTCAAATTCTGACCAAACAACAGATATTTTGGGGAATTCCTTCTTGATTGGATAAGCAATTTTCAGCACCCACTTATACATGATGTAAATACTTGTTTATAGTAATGCATACATAGGAATATATACATATATATGTATGAAACTTTGCACATAATTTAATATATAAATATATATTAAATTATGCACAATGTTTTATACATATGGATGTGTGTGTGTCAAATAGATTTTTACTGATGTATATCTCTCTTCTTAAGCAACAAAATGAAATTACTACTACTTCCACCTGACACAACTTAGAGTTACTACTACTTCTATGTAATAAAACTTTGAACTTAGACACAGAACATATAGATATACTAACAATGAGAAAATGGCAAATGAATTAGCCAAAAGCACTTGGGGTAAGAATCACTACAGACACTTTCTACACCAACCCAGTAGTCCTTATAAAAGAAAAACTATAAGAACATTGCAAAAAACTCAATAAAAAAACTTAAATTAAATTTATATATATATATATATATATATATATATTCCTTTGACATAAAAAATGGTAATCTGATGAAAGGAAAAAACAATTCACTATGATGAAAATGTCTAGAGAGTGCCTTGATCACAATGTCATCTACAATAAATTTGTGCCCTGGTTCTTGCAACATTTAACCATTCCTGCAGATCTTCAATTATCATAGTGTGGAATACCTACTTACAAAAGTGATGAAAATAAAAAAAAGAATCTAAATGAAATTAGCTTGATAAAAAAGTTAAAAAAACTCCCAGCATCCCTTGGCCGTGTGCATGTGTAGTCATACCAATATAAACAAATTTAATCCGATGAAGCCCTAAAGGATGAAATGCATCACAAGAAAACTTTTTTCACTTTGTCATACATTTTTCCCCATTATATATATATATATATATATATGTGTGTGAAAAATATATAGAATATAGGAAAGAATTCGTTAGGTAAATAATCCAAAGTTCTTTAGTATTTTTGTTATTATTTTTAAAAAATAGTGCTCAATACAAAAGTAGAGCATAAATATAATTATTTATTTAAAAATATGATTCCAACACGCTACATAAGAGTTAAAAAAAAAAAGAGTTTAAAAAAATTTCGCTTGAAGATGGAACAGAGTTTAGTACTTTAATTCAATTTAATTCAAATAATTATATTGACGTTTTCGGCTCTTGTTTTGAAACATGAGAACTCTTATGTAGCGTGTTGGAATCATATTTTTAAATAAATAATTATATATATATAATGATAATAAGAACATGGAGACTTTAATTATCCGTTTCATTTATAATTTTTATTTTGTGAACACTGAGATGTTCATCTCATCAGAATGAAAACCTTTTCCACAAATGGAGAAAGTACACCGGATGGACACTTTAGCTTGGTAGTGGGGAGGTAAGGTGAGAGATAGGACTTGGAGTTTAGTGGTTAGTAGTAGTCGGTTTCCTTAACCAAGAATTTACTCTACACTTTTTAGATTTTAATATTGGTTTTTATGTTACTTTGACCGATACCGTTTGTTGTTTTTATGCAGGATAAATCCGGTTACTTCAAATTACTTTAATTAAATGGATCTTAATCTAAATAAAATTTGATGTTACTATGGTAAAACTTAAGCATTTGTTTTTTGGCCAAAATCTTATACTCAGTGGAGACAATTATTAAAGGAGTGGAAGAGTTGGGGAAGAGGGAGGTTGAGAAGGGGAAAAGGTGGGGGAGTGGGTAGCTTTAACAGCCCCGCCCTGCTTAGATGCTTCTTAATTTTTGGAACTATCTAAATGGGTTTATACTATCAGTTGATTGTTAAGAAGTGGTCACTAGTACAAATAATAATTAGAAATCCCAATATGTCAGATACAATGTGGATACAGTAAAAGACTAACAAGAAATGGTATTTGGTCAAAGTAACACACAAACCAATATTAAAATCTAAAAAGTGTAGAGTAAATTCTTGGTTGAGAAAACCAACCACTACTAACCCCCAATCTCTGCCCTATCTTTACCCAAACCCTTTCTCTCACACCTTCCTTCCCACTACCAATCTAATGTGTCTGTCCAGTGTACTTTCTCTATTCACGGAGCAGGTTTTCATTCTGATGAAATGAACATCTTGGTGTTGACAAAATAAAAATTATAAGATAATTTAAGTCCCTGTCTTCTTATTATCATTATAATGCTCTGTAGTCTACATTGAACTCTCCCTGGATTTATATCCTCCTCAGACTTATCTCTTCCAGTCACAAACTGGTAAAACATATAATTATATATATATATATATATATATATATATATATATATATATATATATATATAAATTTATTACCTTTGCTATATATATATATATATAGCAAAGGTAATAAATTCATTGGTATATAATCCAAGTGGATCCTAGTATTATAAAAAATTAAAACTGATACACAAAAAGAGCTCAATGAGTTTATTATTACAGTTTATTATCAATGCACAAAAAATCCAAAATCACCTCATATGGGGAATAACCTTATTTCAACTGATGAAAATATAATCTGTCAGTCTTATTCAACCCCAGTATAGACTGAGTTTGTGTCAGAAAAAACAAAAAACAACATAAACTCAGTCTATACTGGGGGTTGAATAAGACTGATAAATTATATTTTTGTCTGTTGAAATAAGCTTATTCCTCATATAAGGTGATTTTGGATTTTATTGTGTATTTATATATATATATATATATATTCTCGTATGAGGAAAGCTATATATATATTCTCGTATGAGGAAAGCTATATATATATATATATATATATATATATATATATATATTATTATACAAGTATAAACATTTACATTGGTATATATATTCTCGAACGAGGAAAGCTATATATATATGTGTGTGTGTGTGTGTGTGTGCATACATACAAGTATAAACATTTACATTGGTATATTAGTTATTGTATCATTTCAAAAATACAAAATGATTTGATTATAGATAAATTAAGTTTGTGTGTGTGTGTGTGTGTGTGTGTGTGTAAGCAGGAGAAGAGATTCAAATGAAGAAATTCTGTTGAGTCTGAAGAACAAAGATTTTTTTATCAAAGAATTTCTCTTTGAAATCAATAAAAGAGAACAGAATGTTGCCTTTCTCAGAATATGAGGACATCAACAGATTTCAGATTGTTTTATTTCATTCACACAGCATTTCAGGTAAATAATCCTCCTATTTTTCAATTGAAACTGCTACGAAATATGTTATTGGCCAAGGAAAAGATAACCGACAAAGCTAGAGGTCATTAATTATGAAATGAACAAATGTTTCAAAGTCTGTGGAACACAATGCCAAAGTCATCTCCAAAGAATTCAGACTGAGGATAACACATACATTTTTATATACATGTATCCATATATATGCGTGTTTGTCTGTGCACTGAATAATGAGAAGAAATTCTTGAAGATTACTCTCCTGTTTATATTCTGCCATTTATTTTCAGTAATTGATGAAAAACTAATCACTTTTATTGTAATAGAAATACTTTTATTATCATTGTAAAAGTAGTTGTCATAATCACAATTAGAATAATGATGATATTATTGCTTTTGTTGTTATTGTTGCTTTCATCTTTATATTATAGGTTTATTCATACCTATCCCCCTCCCTATCAACCTTCATTATTTTTAATGCTTCCTCCCCCTCCTTCAACAAGACATTGGTTTTATTGTCATAACTTACTTTATTACCCATGCATACATTAATAATTTGTTCCTACTTTTCAAATTGATGTTCTGATAAATGTTTTCAACATCATATTAGTCTCTTCATATTTCTCTTCTGGCCCTGCTGAGTGTTGAAAAAGAAATACACATTGCAATAATGATAATGATGATAAATAAAATTTAATGCCACACTGTCAACAAGGTTCGAATAGACTTTCCGCAACATGATCTTAGCAATTGACAAATTTTGTTAATTTTAAAGCAGAGAAGATCAAAAAAGCAAACTTGTAGTTTTCATTGTCTTCAAGAACTGCAAATCAACAATTCTTTCATTAAGATCCTACCTTTATGTGCTGTATTATTTCAGCACAGGCAATCATGGCTCTTCACAACTTCCTATCCTTTGTATCTCTAAATAATGTTTTTCCCCTTACTAACCACCTCAATTCCTGATCTGCCATCCATTTAGACAAGTTTGTTGGTTCGATCAATGGTTCCCAACTTTTTTTAGCTCATGGCCCACTTTGAATCCATAATTTTTTTGCCCATTGAAATTACTATAGTGTAAAAAAAAATTATATCAATTTATTTGACACAGAATTTCACAAGCATCTAAAATATTTTGCATCTCTAATGAAACAATCATTCATTATCAATATTTACTTTATAATTTTCCCTATATATGGCACAAAACAAAAAACTTTCACAAGTAAAACAAAATTAAGACTTAAATTAATTATAAAATTTCTGTAGCCCACCTGAAATTTGTTATGTGGTCATAGGTTGGGAAACACTGGGTTAGATTACATAATAGTTCAGCACACTTTTCTTTCTTTCTAACAAACTTTTCCTGTTTCTTAATAATTTGTTTAGCTTTTCAAATTAAAATGCAACTTTGGATTGACATAATGCAAAAATATCAAAATGATAAAATCGGTCAATAATTATTTGTAACTATTTATACAGGGACTATTTATACTGAGACTCATGCATGCAATTACAAGGAATCCATAAGAATATTTTATATTTTGAAATCATATTTATATTTGGCATATGAATTTTTTGTTTTTTTAATCTTTGATTGTCTTTCAATCATTTTGCCTCACCTGCTGTCCTCTTCAGCAACACCTATGAGGCATGCCATACCGTTTGGGAACCACTGATTTAAATCAATAAATTAATTTAAATAAATTAATTTAAATAAATCAATTACTATTAATTAAATAACAATATCAATGTGTTATTTTCATGTTTTAAAAATAATTGTATAATTAAGAAGTAACTTTATGATAATGCCTCATTTTTTCTATGAAAATGTTTTTAATCTGCCCATAATCCCATGACTCAAAGACTACTTGAGATATAACCACCAAATTTTCTGTAACTACTAATAGGAAACTGGGGCATGGTTTTAACATGGTCATTCTTGAAAATTCTAAAACTTTTAAAGTTTTCAGTAAGTACAATATAATCACAATGCTAAACAAAACTCTTGCTTTGGATTTGTTTGGTTAGTTAAACCAAATCATTTTGTTCACTGGTATAATGTAAACATTTAGTTGGAAATTTCTAAGTCATGACCCTTTGACCATGATTTTTTTTCTGATTACGTTTTTCCAGTCATTAAAAACTCAAGACTGCTAAGGGGGCCTTCTACAGGAACTAACTTAAAATCCTGACTGTAAGATGAGTTTTCATTAAGTAAAAAAAATTTGATGACCTATAGAATTTTCTTAGACTATATTTTCACTCTTTTATGTAATTTTCTCCCTTTTAAAAATTTCTAAATGATAAATTTAATAAAATTTTTAAAAAATGTATCAAGAAAAATAAAGTTGAATTTTTTTGAGGAACAGATCAAATTTATCGTTAATATAAACTCAAAATGGTCACCAATTATTTTAATAACTCTGTAAATGACGAAATACCTAGCAAGTGTTGTATTTAAATCTTTCAAGCCTAAATGATTTTTATATGTATGATAGAATTTCTAATTTAATATCTCTTCAAGCTCTAAAATTTGTTTAATGGATAATCTTGTGCTCAAGTAGATGAAGGTAATTTAATAGACACTGTGGTCGATAACAGAGGCTAACAAAAAACAATGTTTGCTACTTTTAACGTAAATATACTGTACACATATCTCAAAAACCTAATGTACTTGGATCATTCTGAGTACAAATTTAGAATTAGAATGCACCGTTTAGGTTTGTATACCATTAAAAATTATTTTATTGTCCTCTGTATGTACTTTTACATAATGTAAAACATTAATATGCAAAAACATATAAATTCAGAATTGGTATTCTCAGAAATGGTATCCTCAATTTTATTGTAAAGTAGTTTAAAAGTCTCCCTATTGGGCAGAAGTATCTTGATTGGGCCTTCAGCTTGTTCAGGAGTTTGAGAGTCCCTAAGTCTTTGCATATTCTCAGCGTTGGAAGCTCTCCTCACTGCCATTTAATCTGGGTTTTCATTTGCATGGAACTTTCTTTTCCCTACTGCAGTCATGGCTCTTTTGATTGCAATCTGGTCTTCTGTTGGTAGAGATTTCTTTTTCTGAGGCATACTGCTGCCATATATGATAGGCAACAATAAACTACAGAACTCAAAATTGCTGCATTTAAGTACTGCGTTAATATCTAAGCTTACCTTTTAAAAGTACGACAATAATTCTTCTCCATGTGTTCTCCACTGTGCCATGTGTTCTTGAGGACACATGGGACAGTGGATAAAGGTGTTAGTTAGATCTAGTGACAGGACCCAAAGAGTGCGAGTTCAATACCCGGTTAAGGCAGTGGAGAACTTTCCGAGGGAAATTAACATGAGATAACTGATAACTGAAATCCAATAAACATGGCATGTGGAACTAGAACAGTCTGCCCCAGTGAGTGAAATAAGGGGTTATGTTCAACATTCCAACCACCTGAAGAAGGCCGGAGTGTACAACGGCCAAAATGTAATAAATATGGCAACAATGATGAGGACAATAGTCCGAATAATGTAAATAAGATACTGTCTAAGTATTCTTTTATTTTCCTTGTTCCACTTATGAATATCAATTATTCATATAAAAATGCCACAAATTCAGCTACTTACCCATTCCATGTAATGGTTTTGGATTGATGAATCTCCTTACTAAATATCTTCACTGACTCAGGCCCAATATCAAGTCCCTTCAAAGAAAAAAAGCCAATTCAGATTTGATAAAATTGTAAATTAAAAAAATGATTACAATTATTTCAATGCAATTTAGTTTATTGCTTTCTTTTTATGTTTCCAGTTTAAGTTTAGTTTAAATAATTTTTCTTTTTCAAACTAGAGATTCATGAAAAGATAATATTTGTTATTATATTGATATATTGTTATTTTTTCTGCTGTTACCGTGAAAATCTTAGTCACCTACAAATGAGAAAGTACCATTTGTACATTACTAGCAAATTATATGTCTGACAGAGGTGGCAGGTTTTGTTCAGGAACTAATTTTGTCTAAATAAAAATATTTTATTTGTATAGATGATTAAAATAACTAAGGGAAGCAACCACTCATAAATTTACTAACTTGATTTACTTCCCTTTTCCTTAGAGGGTTGACAAAAGATGCAAATAAATACACAAAAGCAATTATTAAATAGTGTTATTTATAATATCAGTGCTAAGATAATACACTGATATTATTTAGGTGTTACCATTTCATTCTTTGTAGCCAAATCATATGTATTTTGAATAACATATCTAAGATTCAATTTGGGTGGTTGGTTTATGACACATTAACCCTTGTTAGGTTATTTAATATCAGATTTTTAAGATTTGATAAGGGTAAATAAGCTTTCATACATGGTCAACTGAACTGCATTGTTCAACACATGTTCATGATATTGATATATTCATTGTATTATGGTTGTTAATGACTGCATTGGTGATGATATTTTCCACATATGAAACACAATACACTGTGTCACTCAAGTTCTGCTTTTGTTCTATAAATTTGATAATGTGAAAAGTACGGATGATTTTAGGTGTAGTAGGAATTCTAGGATTTAGGACCCAACTATATAACAAGTACGTAGTGAGTGTAATCCTCATTGAGTGTCCCATATATGTGTCTGTGTACTGTATAAAGGTGAATTTAATGAATATTGATAAGTTAGGTATTATAATAAATTTTGCATTTTTTTGTGTGTTTAAGGCTCAGATTTTGCTTAGACAATATTTTTTTTACATTTTCCTTTAATATATCCTCTTTGGTGTGAGTTTAGTTTTATTGATTTACACTTAAATTTGGCTGCCAGCAACCATTTAATTCTATTTAAAAGTAATTCAATCTTTTCCAAATGTGTGTTTGTGTGTGTATATATATATATAATTATAAATACATATATATTCACATGCATGTATGTGCATATATATATATATATATATATATATATATATATATGTGTACGTGTATATATATATATATATATATATATATGTGTGTGTGTGTGTACGTGTATATATATATATATATATATGTGTGTGTGTGTGTACGTGTATATATATATATATATATATATATATATATATATATATATATATAATTATAAATACATATATATATATTCACATTCATGTATGTGCATATATATATATATATATATATATATATATATATATATATATACACACACACACACACATGTATGTATATATAGTGTAACCCGGATATAAGAGAGATTTTCTCTGGTCCCAAATTAGAGCCTGTGTTAATGTATATAAATTAGACCAAACCCGGATATAAGAGACTTCTTCTCCGGTCCCGACAACTCTCTTATATCCGGGTTACACTGTATATATATATATATATATATATATATATATATATATATATATATATATATTCACATAAATATGTGTATATATATATAGTGTTCAGAATATTGTTCACCTAATATTATATGTGTGTGCGAGCAACAATGTATCCATACATATATATACCTTGTATATTTAAGCAGTGACCTTTCTTTTATAAATGTTTCATTGAATATCACAAATAAAGAAATTATTTAAATTTTTAATCAGTTTTTCTACTGTTCTTAATTTTTTCCTTTTATGAGGACAAGGAAAGTGTAGTAACTGTCAGTAGTGATTATTGCCTCAAGTGTTTTTGGCTAATTCAGTAGCCATATATATATATTAGGTTGGTGCAAAAATAATTTCGTTTTATCACATAGTAACATATGTTAGAAAACGAAATTATTTTTGCACCAACCTAATATATATATATATATAAAGAAAGAAAGGACGGTAAGATATATAATCCAATGTTCTTGTTATTTTTTAGTTTTATTTTTACAAAATAGTGCTCAATGTAAATTTACAGAGCATAAATATTATAAATTAACTGATTTAAAATATGGTTTTTCGCTACACAGTAATATCCATGTTTCAAAAATTAAAGCTAAAAACTTAAAATTTAATTATATAATTAAATTAAAAGCATTAGTTCCGTTTCATATATGTATGTATGCGTGTGTGCACACAAATATACATATGCACATGCACACACATAGGGTAGAGTATTTCATGATCAAAATTGATGTCCTTGCAGCAGTTGTATAAATATATATGGAAACATACACACGCACGGGTTCTGAAAAGTTCTAAATTCAACCAAAAAGCTCTTTAAAAAATATTCACTCATTTGGCCAAGTTTTGAGAAGTGTATTGGACTGAGAACCTTTCATCACCACTGCCAAGTGTGTGTGTGCTTGTGTGTGTCTACCATGTGTAGATAATTCACAACAGTTAAGTGAAATCAGATAACAGCCCAGAAGAAATAAAAATAAATAAAACAGATTCAGCAAAATTCGTTCTTATAGTCTTGCTGTCAACTAAACTTGTTTCAGATAAGTCAGACATTCTCTTTTTCTTTCTTTACGATTTATCTTTAAGGTTTAAGGAGGATTATGGTTATCACAAAATTCACACAGCCATTTGTTGTTTCTTTCTGTTGAGTAATACACAATTGTGCCTCCTCAAAATATTTAATTATTTCTATTCGGCTGGTAGCCATTTTGTTTTCACCATTGTAGCTTAGATGAGCAATGGTAGAAAAAATATTCAATGTAAATTGCATCATTGAAAAGAATAAATCAACTGAAATATGTAGATTTTCTTATATATCTTATACAGATGACTGAATTATCCTCAGTAAAGAACATATTTGGTATGTTTGTTATAGCATACCTTTAGAATTTTTGCATTAACTATTACCCACTTGAAAGGATAAACAGGTGGTTCTAACAATGAATGCTTAGAATGACATGGACAGAACATGTAAGCAATAAGGAAGTTTTAAGGAAATTATTATAGCAAAAACTGACAAATTAAAATGAAAAGCAAGAAAACTTTTTATTATATATATATATATATATATAAAATGTCATCCACATACAGGCCTGTTTCGCTGTATCACAGCTAATCAGTGGCTAAACATTGAATTGCTTTAAGCTGGGATTGAAACTCTACTAATTTGGCATCAGTTGGAGTTTCTACCCCTGAGCTATCAACACATGGCAGAGGGAAAGGGAAAGCATATTATTTTGATGAATGTAAACAAACTCCAAACAGCCATAGTGCTTGATTAATTTTAATGAAGAGTGTTGCATTAGCGGATATACCTGCATATTTATTTTGTTAATATCTATACTCGACTGGTGTAAAAAAAAAACCTGGATAGTACAATTTGCCAGTAAAAATATTAAAACAAATTGGTATCTGGGGAAAAAAATCAGAAAAAAAAGAAAAGACTAAAAACATCCAATTTATCCTGAAGATCCATTTAAGTGAAACTTAGTTAGGTGGTTTTTGGCTCACTAGGATTTATATATATATATATATATATACACACACACACACACTCACACACATCATACTCACTCACTCCCTAACAACCAAATAACAAACACACTTAACAGAGGCACATCCCCTTTCCAGGAACCAATAAAATTGTCAAAATGACCAAGGGAATTCAGACCGGCATGAATCCATCCAGCTCTTATCTCAAATAACAACTTAAAAGAGACTATTTGACCAACACAAGGACTGACCAAAATTCATGTTAGAAAAATAAAAAAATAAAAAAGCAAATGAAAACTACAGACAAAAGTTCATTTTCTCCATCAAGACATTCATTTTGGTACTGTACTGCTACCAGCAAGGAGAAAAAATTTTTCTCCTGATGATGGCCATTTTGGCCAAAACTAGTCAAGGAATCTAAATGAAATAATAATAAAAATGAAAGAATATTAATATACAACCCAGTGTGTCTGAAGATTTTAATTTTTTGATATTTCTAATATTTCATATTATATATATATATAGCATATATATATATATATATATATATATATATATATAGCATATATATATGTAGTAATCTGTTGGTATAATCCAGGTGAGTCCTATTAACACACGTTTGGTTTCATTAAACAGAGCAAATTTTCTTGATTGTTCTTTCCCGTTTTCATTAATTTCTGTGAATTGCTGTCAAATTAAATTTTGACCATGTGACCATTAGGATATAGGTCAGCCCATCGGTCCCCACTCCCGCCACCTACCCAGGCTCTCCATAATATGATTCCAATAACAATGCCTTCTACTCCCCCTTACCTCCCAATAGGTCCCCAGTAACACACCCTCTCTCTTTCTTTGTAAACTGTACACTACAAATTGATACCAGAAACAGTTTGAAAAATCCTGCAAATTTTAAAATTAATATCTGTAGGTGAAGATGGTCATTTACTAAAGGTATCTTAATTCCAACTATATATATAGTTTGAATTAAGATATATATATATATATATATATATATATATATATATATATATATATTAGTTTGAATTAAGATATATATATATATATATATATATATATATATATATATATATATATATATAGTTGGAATTAAGATATATATATATATAGTTGGAATTAAGATATCTTTAGTAAATGACCATTTTCGCCTACAAATTTTAATTTTAAAATTCGCAGGATTTAAAATTTGCTGCAAAAGATAAATCAAAAAGGGAAGAAAAGGCTGAGAAGTTATCATTCCTCACTTTATAGGTCTATTGAGGGCTAAAAGAGATGTGTACCACAAATTGAAGAAAGTCAAAAGATAGTATATATAAAAAGCAAAAAATTTAAACCTAAAGGTTACTAATTCTGCTTTGAAGAAAAAAGTAATTTAAAAAAAAACCTGATATTTACAATCACAATGACAGCTGAGATTTCAGGGTCACATACTGAGGAAAGAGGGTTTAGAAAACGTAACACTGATAGGACATAGTAAAATCAAGAGAAACAGAGGGAAATAGTGAGTAACTTAATGGGTTTAATTGAATGGATGACAAAACAAGGACCAAAAAGAAGGATCATGGGTCAAAAGTTACTTAGAACCAACAAAAGACAAGAAATAATGAGGAGCTATGATTGCCCACATCTTAAAAGGATATGACACATAAAAGGAGAATTAGTTAAATGACTGGACTCTACATAAAAAAAAACCAATCCATTTGAAAAATGAATCAGAAAAATAACAGCTGAAAGATAAGGAAAAAAATTAAATTTACATTAATCTCTTCTTACAGGAACAAAACACTAGTGTTATCTATTAATCCCCTAGATACAGGTTAAGTAGCAGAGTAGACTGGATTCTCTAGACTTGATTGACAGTCTAACAGAATAACAATTGAATTCCAACAGGTAACTGGGAAGCACTCTACAAAACTTTCCTAATTTCATAGCAATTCATAGATAATAAAAAAGAAACCGTGGAGAGCCATGATTTCCTGCATCTTGAAGGTGTATGGCATTTTAAAATCTTTATTCATGTGGAATTTTAAAGTACATTCATCTGTTTTCAAATAAGTGAAAATTCAAATACGAACATCATCGATTTCCCTGATTTCCTACCATGAATGCAATCTGATTTAGGCCAACGAAGACGCATTTATTTTTTGATAAAGTAGTTTGGGAAGAAAAGTAATTGTCTTCTCAACATCGGTACAATAGTTCCATTTTCTGTTCTGTTGTAGGACTACTTTTAATGGAATTATTCCCAAAGTTTGTGAAACAATCTGTTGTGCTTGAACTTGTTAACCATAACATCTGTCATATAGTGTTAAAATTCTCTCAGCAGAAGAGAGAATCCGAAACTTACAATGATATAAACAAATTCAAACTTATATTGGTGCCTCTTCTTTTTTTTTTATTTTTATTTTTGCAATAAACAAATAATTCAAAGTATGAAAAGTTTGTTTTTGTTTTGTACTTTTCTAATTTCAATCACACCAGCTCCACAGACATTGTTCCAGATTCCAGCCAGCAGACAGTGCATTTTAGAAACATCTGCTAATTAAAAAAGAAACTGAAACTGATTGGTTTGTGATATTCAATAATCAATAAAACATCTTTTGATTTGTCACACTTTCTTTAAAAAGAAATCAACAGACTGAAAACATTTCTTTTTACCTTATATATATATATATATATATATATATATATATATATATATGCACACAAATTATTAGTTGTATCAAAATCATTTTTATTTTTCTAAAGTTTATTTGTTTAGATTTGTTGTATTTAATATTTTCATGAGTGTTTCTATGTTTATAAGACATTGAATGAAAACTTGCAAACCAATAATAAATCTATAATACAAATAAAAACAAATTCATGGAAAGAAAATGAATTATATCCACATATTTACAAATTATTATTATATATTACGTACATATATTATAATTTACTTCAAACACACATCACCCCCCCCATATATATATATATATACACACACACATATACATATATATACTCAGTTGTATGGATATTAGTTTGTGACGCTGGGTTTCACACTTTTGCGATCATCAGACAAATTGGTTTATTTTTTTAAAAATGGATCTATCTATGCTTTTTTCTGTCTGATTATTTTGGTTGGGGGGGGTTTCTTCTGTGTTTGTTCGGGATGACACTCTTACATACATAGGTACACATACATACAGGTGTATGCATTTTAGTTCACACAAAACTCGGATTGTTTATATGGATGTGTTTGTTGTGAGAATTAAAACACATTCATTATCTCCATACCATTACAAATATTCTCCATTATATATATATATATATATATATAAGATTAATATGAGTAAAAATTTGTCATTTAGATATAAAATAGAATTGTATGTTTAGCAAATTCCAATGTTTCCCAGCCTGCTGGAATCAATTTCAAGTCACTCACAGGTGATGTTATTTACAATGGTCAAACTGAATTTATACAAGCATTTTTTTTCTGTTACATAACAAATGATTTCACCTTGAAGTGACCTGAAATTTATTCCAGTGGGTTTAGAAACACTAGAACTTGCTAAACACAGAATTCTATCATATATATATATATATATATATATATATATATATATATATATATATATGAAGAAATATAGTCTTAAGATGTGCTATATTTATGGGATAAAGTGATCAATATCAGAGATAGAGGGAAGAAGCAAAAATTAAGAAATTATTTTCCATAAATGGGTCATGACCCATAGATTTGAAAGAATATTGCTTTACTTTGTACTGAGCCCTCTTTTAAATTAAATGTTACAAACCTCAAAATTGTACTCTATTCATTCTTATCTTACCTGGATATATATATATATATATATATATATATATATATAAATATATATGTAGAGAGAGAGTGAGAGATACTAATATCATTAACTTTGCTAAAATTATTGTTAATTTTATTTTTTTCATCTTGAATTATTTTTTTAAGTTTCATTTGTGCAAATTATTGAGACGTTTTATGACTAGACTGATGAATAATATTTCATTTGAATATTTTGAAATCTTGAAATTAAGGATAATTTTTTCTCTTATTTTTTAATATACCTTCCAGGGTCATGGCTCACCACAGATTCTGTTTCTTTCTTATCTATGAATTGCCATGACATTTTTGGAAATGTAGTGGAACAGTTTTATCTTACCTTCTTCAAGACTGGTTTCTAAGGCTAGAGAGATTTGGATTCATTCATTTTCAAAAGTGACTAGATGCAAATTAGAACTGAATGCACCAATTCCACTTTTTATCTCAATAACAGTTACACTCAATATTCTTCTAGGTGCTGTGTCCCTTTTGGATATGGGTGATCATGGCAATCCACAACTTTCTATACCATTGAGCTTGTCCTGATCTTTGCCTTTTTACCATCCCTACCATTCCCTGTTCTGACATTCATTAGGCTCAATTCTTCTTCTATGTGCCATGATCAATCATTGCCAACATCCTGAAGGAATGTTGGCAATCATGGCTCTCCACAATTTCCTGTCTTTTGTAGCTCTTAATAAATTTTGTCTTTTTGTCATCTCTCCTAAACCTTGCCCCACCATCTATTTACTCAAGCTTATTCTTCTTCTATGTGTCGTGTCCCTTCAGGGTGTAGGTGATCATGGCTCTCCACAATTTCCTGTCTTTTGTAGATCTTAATAAATTTTATCTTATTGTTATCTATCGTAAGCCATGTTCCACCATCCATTTACTCAAGGTTATTCTTCTTCTTCTATGTGCTGTGTCCCTTTAGGATGTAGGTGATCATGGCTCTCCACAATTTCCTGTCTTTTGTAGCTCTTAATAAATTTTTTCTTTTTGCTATCTCTCTTAAACCCAGTTCTGCCAACCATTTAATAATGCTCAATAGATAAGTTATTTGTTGCTTTCCTTTATCCCTTTTGCTTTTACTGTCCTGTGAGTATCAAATTTTCCAAACCCCC
>OZ010572.1:14078767-14186267 GCA_963932145.1 Acanthosepion lycidas | reverse complement strand
GAAAATATATTTGCGCTAATTGTACCTTCAATTCATGCAAGATGAAATATACATATTTAAGCAAACATGAATGCAAAAATGAATGTCGATTTTTCAAATATAAGGAAGTAAAACACATAACATATTTTTTCACATTTGGACATTGAGGTTTCTAAAAAGGTTTGGATGTTTCAAATGCTTTGAATCATTTTTTAAAGGAATTTGACAAATACTTTATTGTATATTCATTGATTTGCTGGTTTTTACATCTCTTATACAATATTTGGTTTCTAAAAGGAAATTGGATGTAAGGTAGGAATATTAGTTAAAATGAGATTGGTTAGGGTTAGGGATTTTCTAATTTGCATATTGTTTTTAAAACCTGCTTTTTTAAAAATACATTAAATGATTATTCATCTTGGAATACAGAGTATAGTATGTTTTTTTGACTTGTATTATCAGTGTGTCACTCACTATCCCTAAACATGAGTAATACATTCTCACATTTAGATTATTCTATGAACTATTCAGTTGTGTATTCACATCATTGTTATTTGTATGATATCATTACGTCTAATGTGTTCTCCAGCCTTTCTCATCTGCATGTTGTATTCACTTATCATTTAGTGTCAACAAATATTTTTTGGCTTACAGCCACATCACATTGAAATACTGGTTCTCATGTAATCACTGAAGTTAAGCAATATTAACCTGGTCAATACCTAGATAGGTGACTGCTTGGGAATACCAGGTGCTGTAAGCATGGATATGCAGGTGGTATAATGAATAATGGCTTGGAATTGTTAATTGGAGAACTGTTTTCCAATTCTAGTTGTGTTAATTATATTCATTTACATGCAGATAACCTTGGGAAAGGTATGAATCTACCTCTTCTTTCCCCAGCTATGGGTTAATTAGTAAGACTTGTATTACTAATACAAGTCTTACTAATTCCTGAGAAACACAACAAATCAAGAAAATATATTATCCTGCCAACTAATTTTATCAAATCTACAATCAAAAAGAATCTATATACACTCAACATAAAAGTTGTTACTACTACATCCAAAATAATAAAAATCTTAGTCAATACAGAACAAAACAATAAGCTAAAACCTGGAGGAGAAATTCACTCCTTTACCTGTAATAATTGTCACCAAAAATACATAGGAGAAACCTCAAGGAATCTTAATAAAATATTATATGAACACAAAAGGGGCATTTTACAAAATAATATGTCAAATGTGTTGATTGCTCACTGTAACAAGACTGACCACAATTTTGACATAACAAATGCTACTTTGATCAAAGGAAAAATAATTCATTACAATGTCTGGAGAGTGCCTTAATCGCAAGTAAATCTACAGTAAATTTGCACCCTGGTTCTTACTATATTTCACCATTCCTGGCAGATCTTCTAATACCTACTTACAAAAGTGATGGAAAGAAAAAGAAAAAAACCTCTAAATGAATTTGGCTAGATAAAAAAAAAAAAATCTAAAATTCCCACCACCCCCTGTGTCAGCACATGTGTAGTCCTACCAATATAACAAACTTAGTCTGATGAAGTCCTGAAAGACAAAAAACGTTACAAGTAAACTTTTTCTACTTCATGATACAATTTCACCAATACTGTTCATGATATATAAAAATATATATTGTTATCGTGTGTGTATATATATCTATATATATATATATATATATATATATCAATGAGCCAAGACATTATTACTATTTGTCTCATAAAGTTGTTGATTTTTCATGTGTCCACAAATCAGCCACAGACTCTGCAAGACTTCTAAAGTTTTCTTTTAAGATTCGGTGCCAGCATGTTAAGAGCAGAGGCTTACAGAAAGATGCCACTACCATGATAGAGTACAACTACCATAAAGGAATGTATCTGGTCTTCAATGAGTACCTGCCACATGAATGATATGGGATAGAATGTTGCCCAAACTATCATGCACTTGTTGTTTTCCAAATGAACATTCTAATATCACTGTTTTCCTAGGAAGCCATCCACAATAACATGTCACTGATGTACTATGTGTTGTGACACATAATAAAAGTTATCCTAATTTGTGCTATTACAGCGTTTCTATTGACTTGTACTTGATAGGAAAGCCTCTGTTCACTTGTTACATTGATAAGCTTGGCCTTCCAATGATTTGTTGATGGATAGTGATTTTTTTCATCCTTGAATGACTGCCAATAGGTACTCACCATAATTTAATATAAGTACTTCAAAGTTATAGCATTTCAGAAATGTTCTGACTTAGTCTTTTAATAACTTGACCTTTAACAAAGTCATTTAAATCTTTTTCTTGATTATAATTATGACATCTAACATATCAAGATGAAATACTCAAAGCTCGCTTACCTGCTTATATACTTTGGCATTGACATACATTGCTGTTATGAGACAGTAGCTGTCATTCTTTTCTCATATCACTTGTCATAATATTATGGCTCACAAACATATTACTCATATGCATCTTCTCTTTCATCTTATTCATTTTTCACTATGGTTATCTTTTATTATTCTATTGCGTGTTAAAAACAATAAAGATAAGGATATTAGTCCAAATAACTGCTGGAATAATGAGAATGTTTCACATCAAAATTTATGGCAATTTTGATATAGATATTTATTTTATCAAATATCATTTCAGCCTGAAGTGAACATGACGATTTTTTTTCTGTCTCTTGACTGACCACAGCAATAAAATACATGTATGTCTCTGGCTTTTCAACTGCCTTCATGGACAAGATTATTTTTGCTTTTACTGACCCCTACTGACTTATTATATATGAGGTTTGTCTAATCAAAGAATCAGTTGGTGCCATTCACTGAGAGAGTGACTGACAAAAGAGATTGACATTATTTCCCACAAGAAATTTCCAATACATTTAGCAACATATTGTTTGGTTCATACAGTTTGGGATTTTCACAATGACCGCTGATTAAAAGAAATACATTTATGAACCTGTGTTATGGTTTTTTTTTTATATTAAATGCGTTTGAATGGGTAAAAAAAAATCAGAAGTAGACTGGTTGGGTCAGTTGCACATTTAAATACAACTGCTGGAAACTTAACAATAATATTTATTTAGCTATATAATTTATTTAGTTCTATAATGATGATTTGTTTTTGTTGATGAATTTGTTGCCATAGTATAACAATAATGACCCATTGTAGTAAAATTATTGTTAATGCAATATTATTAAAATGCTTTAACTTGAAGAATATGCAATCTCCAGTTCAGTCTACTGATTTCAAAGTAATTTTAATTAAGTGAATATAAATTACCACAAATTTTATATCTTTCCAAGGGAAATAAATCAAGGTCTATTAACTGCTAATTACAGAGTTCTTTCCTTATTATTTCTTAATAAGAAAATAAGAATAAGCACATATCCAAAATGTAGTGATTAATAGCATTTTTTTAAAATCAATTCATCCCAATCAAAGCGATAATGTCACAAAGATGCAAAGGGTTACTGAGAGTGAAAGAATATGAGAAGACTTTAGAAGGAACCAGAAACTCAATCCGAAACAGAAAACAAAGGATAAACTACTGCTTTTCAAAAGAAGAGGGAAGGAGTGTGAACTGGGCAATTTACCAATACTTTTAAATCAGGAGTGACTTGATAGCAAGCAGAAGCTGCTAAAGGCAGCAGTTAAGGAATTACATTACAGTTTATAATTGAAACAACAAAGTAACAAGATTTTCTACTGAATTGCTTTTGAACAGAATTTGCAAAGTAAAATTAATAACAAAAAAATATTTAACTTACTAGACCATAAAAAAGACGCAAAAATTTCTCAGAACCATTAGCTAACTTTTATACAGTTCATTAATATACTACATTGTAAAAAGAAATTACTTAAATGCACTATATAAGAAATTATTTGTTGAATTCCACAGAAGGATGCTGAGGATACCATGAACTGAACATATGAGCAACAATGAAGTCTTAGGGAAAATGGGAACAAAAAGAAAACTTATACTTAACATCAGGAAGAGACAGTTGAAGTTTTTAGGGCAAATAATGAGGAAAGAGTACTTGGAAACTCTGATATTCAAAGGACAGATTGAAGGCAAGAGAGAGAGAGAGAAAAAGAGAAAAACAATGCATAACATAATTAAGGAGCTTGAGTAGTCCTACCAATATAACAAACTGAGTCTGATGAAGTCCTGAAGGATGAAACATGTCATAAGTAAACTTTTTCCTCTTTATCATACAATTTCCCCAATACTGTACTTGATGTAAAAAATACATGTATCTATATATATATATATATATATATATAAGGGCAGACTATCATTGTTGTTTCATCCGTGTGTTGTTTGATTTATTGAAATTGTCATCTTTGATAATGGCTTATGTAAGCCGAAAGCTTAGATAGGATTTAAACATGTATCAATATAGTGTTTTCCTTTCGTCTTTCAATGATAATGTGATTAAACTTATCAGACAGTATGAAAGGAACTTAAAATAGACAAAACTTGCCTATATTATTTAATGAAACATGCATAAATGAAAAATTGCTGCATATATATACACAGTATATATATATATATATATATATATGAGAGACAGGTAGAGACAGTTGAAATTTCTAGAGCACATAATGAGGAAAGAAAAACTGATACTTACAGGAGAGATTGAAGGCAAGAGAGACAGAGGGAGGAAAAAGCATTTAACCTACTCAGTGAGCTTGAATAAATAGAGAGCAGAACTGATAACAAAAAACAAAACAAATTTTATTAAGCGCTATGAAGGGCAGGAAACTGTGGAGAGCCATGATTGCCTATGTCCTGAAGGGACATAGCACATAGAAGAATAAGATATGAGAAACTATTTTTGATGTCACCCAAAAGACAGTACATGTCTTGTTTCTGATTCCTTTGTAACCATTTCTGATATCATGAATGTAAAACAAACCAATCATCTTTTAAATATATTTCTCAATTTAAACGTACAGAATATGTCTTTCTCTTGTGATTGGTAAAGAAAGTCTAAAGAATTATTTTCTCTTTATTCTGTTTTACTTCAGGGCCACTTTTAACATTTCTAACTAACAGTACGTTAACAAGGTCAAAGGGTAGTACCATTTTGGCTCCAATTTCACTGGATCAAATCCATATACTATGATATCTGCCCTTTCACACAGAGACTGTAATTCTGGTATATTTCCAACTTTTGTGTTTACATGAGACTGGCATTGGCAGAAATATGGCTCAGCTACAGTGACTGGAGAATTAAATGAATATTTGAATTTTCAGGAATTGAGCCAAGATTGGCATTGGTCATTGGTTTGGGCAAGGAAGCAAGTACAGCTTAACAAAGCGAAGAATGAATCAAAAGAGTTGAGAAAGATCAGTAAATGAATGCCGTCTAATAGCAAATGAAATGAAGAAAGAATCTGAATCAATCGTACACACAAGCATGGATCAATAAGTCTGTAGTTTGATATCCAATTATTAACTGGACTTTGATCTGAAATTTTCACTGTATAATGTTTGAACTATGTGATTAATATTCATCACTGAAATAAAGGCATTGGAAAGAAAGAGCTTATGTTGGTAAATATTTGTTATATAAAATAAATGTTTATCTTTCATAATTAGATAACAGACTTAATTACACACACACACACACACACATATATATATATATATATATATATATTTGTATCTATGTATATGTTTAAAATTTGGTATATTTATAAGGAATGAGGGAGTATTATTAGAGATAAAGCACTTATAGATGTAAACAATGTGGACATAGGAATCAACAGTGCATGGTGATTGTCAGTTTCATGACTCGGTCAGATCTTCATATGAAGATCACATTGAGCTGTGAAACTGATAGTAACTATGCAGTATTGATCCCTCTGTCCACTCTAGGTGTGTGTGTGTATATAAGAAGGTCAACACTGAGACATGGCAGTCTGTTTCATCTTTGAACACAATCATCAGGCCAGATATTGAGCACTTTTTACCCATAAAGTTAGCATAGCATTTCTCTATGTCTCATACACACACACACACATATATATATATATATATATATATATATATATATATATATATATATATAAGAGGTAACAGATCCATTGATATATAATCCAAGTGAATCCTAGAAATATAAAATATTAAAACTGATCCACAAAAACAGCTTGATGTATTTATTAATACACAGAAATATAATTAATAAACAATAAAATCCCAAATCACCTCATATGGGGAATAGCTTATTTCGGCAGATGAAGATATCAGTCGTCTGTCTTATCAACCCCGGTGTGGTTCACACCGGGGTTAATAAGATTTGGGATTTTATTGTTTATTAATTATATATATATATATATATATATATATATATATATATATACTGGAAGTATAACCCATCTTTGACCGAGTGTTTCATTACTGGGAATTTTTGCCGTTCAATTAAAGCAGTGTTAGTTTGAAGTCAGCCCACCCAAAAATCAATATTAGTAACAACATTTGGGTGCAACCGAGGCACATCCCCAAATGGGGGGGATGTAACAATTTGAAAGGGGGCATGGCCCTGAAAAGGGAACTGTATAATAATAAATTAAACTATTTATTTTTTATTAAAGTTTTTATGAAAGATATACATCCAAGAACAGAGTAAATAGTAAAACATTGCTGAGAGTTATAAAGGACAGGAAGTAGTGGAGAGCCACTGTCTCAAAAATTTGAACTCAAAATCGGCACTGAAGAACTATCTATCAAACAAAAAAAATTTCATTGAAATCAGATGAAAACTGTAGAAATGCATAAGCAATATGCAATCACACATACATACACACACACACACACACTGTGTGTGTGTGTGCATGTGTATGTGCATGTGTATGTGCATGTATGTATTTCTTGTATTTATTATTACTCTAAACATTATTTTTGTGCATACACATGTTTTTTTCTTTTTCTTTTTTTACAGTTTAAATAATGCCTAGTGGGCTAGACATTCATGAGCTTTAAAGAAAGTTTTTCTTATGAGGTACAAATAATATATACTTGCAAATACCTATTGTATTTCTCAAAGGTGAAGACTAAATTTGGTGGCTTGTGAGATCTGCATGCTAGCCAGTTTATTATGGTAGGTATTCAACAATTCTTATTATGATGCAAAATTGTCATAATTGCTTACCATATTTTTTCTGGTGGTCTTCAATTTAAGAAATGAAGAATACAAACCTGTCATCAAAATGGTACCAACTGACTTGAATCAAAGAAATATCTTCCAAATTCTGTTTATTCTTTAAACATTATTACTCATTCTCAAGGACTAAAGAAAAGTTAAAAGTTAAATGTACTGAATACTATTATTTAAGAAAGCAAATTAAACTCTAGGATTCTAATGATATTAGTAAAATTTTGAATCCAAAAGTTAATTCTTACCCTCCAAGAATGACCAAAAAGGGACGATTTGGGTTTTCCATGGCCTTCTCCAAGAAAGAGAGTTCTTTGATTAACAGTAGCCCAGCTGCTCTCACAGGAAGAGTACAACCCACCAAAGTACTGAAATGAAAGCAAAGCTGCTAAACTTAATTCAGTTCTTAATATTTCATTTTACCTTTTGATATTGTGATGTAGTGGAATAACCTGTCACCCCCATGAGTAACTAAGTCAACGGACTACGGAGTATAGCTGGGATCTGTTGAGTATGACTCAGACTTAAATGAGAACTACCGAGCTTCCAATAGTCGCACTTACTACTGGGTTGACTTACAACAACCTTGTGCATAACTGCTACCTTTATTTTTATTGTACTGGTTTTGTACAATAAACCGTTACTTATTTTAACCACCTTGTTTTTCAAGTATATATTCCTATTAGCACGGAATATAATATATAGTTTACTCAACAAAGATCTAAATTCATTCTTGTAAATAATCCTCACATTTTCCAAAATCTGAGGTTTCACTTTTTACTTACTGACCATTGTCAGTAAGTAAATTCTACATTATTTACATTCCAATTACTTATCTGTCTTTGTTGTTGTTATAACAGTGTTTCAGCTATTATTCCCTCTGAACTTTTTAAGGTATCTGTCAATCCAAATGACTGTCAGGAAATTTCAAACTGAACTCTTTATTTAATCTTAAGAGAGAAGAGATTGTACTTGTTCCACTGTTCATATCTAGGGATATCTTGTCTTTGTTAGTACAGCTCATTTGCTGTTCTACTTGTTTCCTCAGTGGAATGAGAACAGTCTACCATTGTTGTCTGAATGTAAATAAAGATAACTTCTTAACACAGAATTTCAGACAAAATTGTCTGAGGTTTCTCCTAAAGACCAATTTTAGCATTTACATACTTCCATAGTCATTCCAACACAACTGCATTGAGTAAATTACATTGTTAATAATTTGTTGAATTTTACTTTGGATTTTACCACAAACGGATTTGACTGTCACAAGTTACCCTACCATTCATAAATTTATTAATCTCTCTTGAACCAATTTTGCAAGAAAGTTAACAACCTATTTGTAACGATGTATGTTCAGGGATTCTCTTCTATAAAGAAACTGTAATATAACAATGTATGAAATAAAAGAGAACAAATTAATTTTAAGGATTAGAGAAAGAAACAAAATATCCTAATTTATAAGTGATTCCATGTGTTTACAAAAATAAAATATACCGTGAAGATCAGAAGATTTGCCAACATGCAAATTCTTCACAGGAGGAAAAATAAATAATTAAATTATATAGGATTAGCTGATGGGTGTGCTTGGGAATCGTATTGTGAAATTGAGGATCCTGATTAAGAGATTAGCATTGACCATCAGAAAAAAGAAAAAGAAGATTGTGGTCCTTTGAGTAGCTTTTCATTCATTTCTGAATTAATAATTTACCAATTAGTAAAGAAAGCAAAGGGATTTCCTTGTTAAAGGAATTTCTCCATCCAAAATTTTTCAGTGAGAATTTCAGTTTTTAGTGGATATGCAGTCTGAAATGGCTAAAAGGTAGCAAGCACAATAAATTGTTAGTCACTCCCTAACACTCACTTCCCTTCTCTCTCTTACTGCCAAGTAGTTAGTAGATTTCCCCTACTAAAAGTAATAAAAGCAGTCAGTTCAGAATATATGTGTTGTGCTGTTTAACACCATAAAGAGAAACCTTTTTCCTAGTAGATAGCAGAGGTTGATTTTCAACAAGAGGCAGAGACAGTATATTCATCTCAAGAAAGCTGTGAAAACTAATATGGTGACACAACCAACTTGGTCTATTACCAAACAATGATGGTAATGGTAATATTAGTAATGGTAACAGCATTATTAGCCATTTGCTTATAAGAGAACATTTGGCATTCATTGACCAAGCAGCTAGTGCTACCTTTGGTTTAAATTTATAAAATCTTTCTCTTAAAACATTTTTTTATGAAAATAGGTTTCTCAAATCGAGTAACTATTATTTTTTATTTTCAGTACTGATGAGGGCTTCCTTCCTAACCTTTTATTTGAAGTAGTGTAGAATGTCAACATCTTGATTATCTCAGTATTTTCTCTTCAAGTGACATATGCTATCCATTTTAATTGTTGCTGTTGTTGAATGTCTTCAAATGATGTGGTTTCTGTCATCTGATACAGTTCTTTGTGATTCTGTAATGTCAATCCATGGTTTGAAGAAGGATGGTCCTCACTAAGACCTACAGCTAGTGGTTAGTAAATACCTAAATGAATAAGCTATTGTAACAATTTCTCTATACTGATATATGTTTAGTGAACCTCTCACATAAGTTAAATATGTCAATGCAACAATAATTTCTATTTTTACAGACTAGCAATGAGTCATGTTAACTTCATACTATGAATAAAATTGTTGTTTTGCTTAATCAAGAGAAGAGATTTCTATTCCATGGCATGATAAGAGAAACTGCCAGAGTTCCTTGAATGATCTTCATGAGTTATTGTTATCTGTTCTTTTAGATTCCTTGAATTGATGAATAATTAATTAATTAAGAAATGTCTAATTGGGTGTCTATGAGTTCAAATCTTTAGGCAGAATATTTTATGTATCTGGATTGAGTAAGAGATTTTCATTATAGGAACATAATCAAATACGTTTTTATCAATCCACAAGATGTGGTCACTAAAGAGACTTTCTTTATTTTACTTCTTCATTACAAATAATAAATCATTATTTATTCTTATTCTAACCATTTCTCATCTTGATTATTTTCTGTTGAATTCATTTTTACATGAGTACCTGGCTGTATCAATAAGTATTTTATGTGAGTACCTGATTGCATCTATAATTATTTTACAGATGTGTATCTATAGGTAATTTTTTTACATCTTTTATTCTTCTTGCTGAGGGTATAAATCAGACATGTTTTAGATTAAGAAAAGTCACCTTACCTATGAGACCGGTGAGCAGCACCAAATGCATCATTGACATAGACGTCTCCAAGTCTTGAAATGGCAGCACAGTATTTCATGATATCATCTTTTTCAGCTTGGATCTGTAACAAACAACATCATTTGTTTACTGATATTAACATTTCAATGAAGAACAATGCAGAATTATTTTCAATAATTATTGCAAAATATCTATAAATACAATATCAATTCAAATGGAGATTCAACGTGACAAACATTTAATCCTTTGTAAGTGAAAACTGATGTTGTTAACTAACAGTGTTAACTTCTCAATATCAGAAAAGCAATTTTAGTATGAAGCCTAATAAAGGTAAATCAAATTCTTTTCCTTTAGATTTACTTGCTGTAGACTTCATCTCTTAATGCATGTTTAAGAGGCTTCATCTCTTGACATGTTTGAAAGGGCCCATCTCTTGACACATGTTTAAAAAGCTTCATCTTTTGACACATGTTTAAATAGGTTCATTTTGACACATGTTTAATAAGGTACATCTTTTGACACATGTTTAATAAGGTACATCTTTTGACACATGGTTCATCACTTGCCATGTTTAAAAGGTATCATATCTTGATACATGCTTAAAAGAGTTCATCTCTTTAGACATGTTTAAAAGAGTTAATGCTTTTACACATGTCTAAAAAGGTTCAACTCTTGAAACATGTTTAAAAATATTAACTTAACCCCATTGAGGCATTAGTTTTAATAAAAAATGAATGAAACTTTGTCTATTAAAATGGCTACATTTTTATTTTATTTAACTCAACCATTTTCTTCATCAATGGATTGAGTGTGTAAAACTCCTTGAAAATTATAGTCTTCCCTCAATTGATAAGCCTCAATCAGTTCCTTATAGCCTTCTCCAGATTGATAAGCCTCAATCAGTTCCTTATAGCCTTCTCCAGATTGGTAAGCCTTAATCAATTCATTAAAGCCTTCCTCTGATTGATCAGCCTTAATTCATTTCCTTATAGCCTTCTACAGAATAGTAAGCTTGAGTCAATTCCTTACAGCCTGCTTCTGATTGGAAACCTTCAATCAATTCCTTAAAGCCTTCCTCAGATTGGTAAGCTTCAATCAATTCCTTAAAGCCATCTTTAGATTAGCAAAATTCAATCAATTGCTTAAAGCCTTCTACAGATTGTCAAGCTTCAGTCAATTCCATTATAGCCTTCTACAGATTGGTAAGCTTCAATTTATTCCTTATAGCCTTCCTCAGATTGGAAAGCTTCAATCTATTCCTTATAGCCTTCTACAGATTTGTAAGCTTCAATTAATTCCTTATTGGTAAGCTACAATCAGTTCCTTATAGCTTTCTCCAAATTGATAAACCTCAGTCAATTTTTTTTTCACACTATGAGTGTTCCTTTATTTTGATAATGATTTCTCAATAAATTTTTAATTTTTAAAATGAATTTATATAATTATTTTAAAGTGAAGGTTAGCATTACAATATGAAGTAAATATAAGAATTTTCTTGTTCCTATGACCCGACAAATTTACAACTTTTTATGAGTTATCATTAAAGTAAAATAATACTTTCAAAATAATGATACAATCTACTTATTAAAACACACTTGATTTTCTTTTCTTATATACAACTTGTGATGATAAGTCATGTGATTCAAAAGCTTGGGACAATAGATAAATTTCAGCCAATTTATTCACACACAACAACCACATTTGCAAAAAGAATATTTGTATCTTAGAAAAATGGTATTTACTGCCCAAATATAAAAGTAATTACATGTTTATCTGTTTTTCATATATCACCAGTATGACAAGTTAAATTGAAATAAAGTTTCATTTTCTTCAGCTTTTATTCAAACACTACATTTGAAATTTAGCCTTTTTTAAAAGATTGATTTTTCAATAATGACCCCAAAATGACACCTTTTCTCTCTCTTCATATCCATTAAATGATTCCATAAATTTCAGTAATATTGAAATAAATGACTTCACCTGGTGAGTAGCGACCGTGATTCTTTTTATCACTGAAATCAGTAAAAATATTTTATAGAAGATCTACAGTAGAATGAAAGTGATTTGTGAAGAAATAAAAAGAATGAGAAGTATTGGCCTCAAGGAAACAAATTAAAAGGTTCACATTCAGTCATATTTGTTTTTGAACAAGTCTTCGTCTTTACAGCCTTTCTACTTAACAATTTTTTTGAGTCTGACAAAGCAAAGAATTGCAACACTAATAACCAGAAAGGAAAAAAGAACAAAAACAGACAAGATGTATTCCATCCGGCATAGAAGACGGTGTCAAGCCTGTCTGTGAGCAAATGTCACAAGTTTTGATCAGACTCTATAGAAATGAATGGCTAACTAGACTTGAATTGTAAATAGTTTTTGCCATTGAAAGATTCATGTTTCAAGTGAATGATTTCAGTGACTATTTGTTCAGTGATGAACTATTCACATATTCACTTTTGCTTGGCACATAAAACACATTGAACATAAGAAATAAGGCTTTAAAATACATTATTTCGTTTGTTTTCTGGATGGAGTCATAAAGCCATGTATCGAAGTTAATATCTATAAGTTTGAAACATTTTCTATTATACAAGCATCTTCTGACAAAACTTTATATGAGCTTCATCTTGTGATTTTCTAGAAATACTACATTTCTAATTTAAATATATGTGTACCATAGACAAATAAAACCATATATGATAGTGCTTAATAATATGTAAGGGGTATATTGTGTCTCTTCAGAATGTTTATGACCATGGCTCTCCACAAGTTCCTGTCCTTTATTGTTAGATTGGTTATTCACTGTTTTCCTCTGTCTCTCTTGTCTTCAATATGTCCTGTGAGTGTCAAATTCTCCAAGCCATCTTTCCTCATTATGTGCCATAGAAATTTCAATTATAAATGTTCCTTTTGTTTCTCTTGTCCTTAAAACTTCCTAGTTGCTTCCATGCTCCATGCTATTCTCAGCATCCTTCTGTAGAACCACATTTCTGTTGCCTGAAGTCTCTTCTTCATCTGTGATGAGATTCTTCAGAATTTTAAAAAAAATAGTCCATTAAGGATCACTAAAGTTGACAGCACATGAGAATGAAGATATTATTAAATACATGCATTATACAGAACACATGTATATTCAAATTAAAAATGCATCATCCCTAAAAATGCTAGAAGAAAGCTCATAAAAACTTTTCTATATAGCAATTATAATGTTAATATCACTTGGAATGGATGTGTGACAACTTATATGCAAACTAGAAAAATGCAAAATAAAAAAAATGGACAGACCTTGTTAGTGGACATTGAAGTCAACACCAACAATTTGTTTCATGCTTAAATGCAATCTTCAGGCCTGAAGATTGTGTTTAAGCATAAAACAGACTGCTGCCACTTAGTATTGACATCATTTACACATATTCTATAAAGCCTTTTAATCATGCATATACATACAGACCTTTTCTTTAAATTAAAAACTCTGAAAAGAACATTCATTTCACACAAAGTTTTCTCTTTATCATTCAACTTAGCTGGCTGTTTTTGTATTCACAATTGTTTAAACCACACACACACATATATATATATATATATATATATATATATATATATATATATATATATTACAAGGTCTGATAAAAAAACAAAAAACAATGCTATGATAATAGAGCTGAAGTATGCAGAGTGAAGTTTCTTCTGTTGTACATACTAAGCTATAAGATTCATGCACACTTCCATTGTTTATAGCATTTCTTAGAAGGAAAGTGTGCATAGAGTGTGGTCGTCTCAACAGACTACAGTTTCCATCAGTCCCTATGGCATATGAAGCAGTTTTAGGCCAAGCACAAAATTCTCCAGGTTTGAAAACTACCATATTCTCTAGATGTTGATCCTTGCAACTTTTCCTTTTTCAATAATCCAATCTCACTTGAAATGAAAAAGATTTCAAGACAGGCCAGTGCATACTAATCCCTGACACCCCTGACCATGCAAGCATGATTGGGGCCCCCCTAGACAGTGCTTTGTGACTCTTGCTATCTTATCAATATTTGCTTTTGTGTACTTACATTTATATATATTACAAATTAAACTAAGCACAACTGACTATTAAAGGTGAAAAATGTTTGTGGATTTTTAAATCATTCTGACCTCTTTTTTTTTTTTTCATCCAAATCTGTGAATTTGTTTTACTCATGCTAAGTTTTGAAAACAACACAATATAAAATTTTCTATTTTTATTCATAATGTTGAATATGTCAAAAATTTTAATTACTCAACTTTTTAACAAGGAAAATTTCAAGCTGATGTTAAAAATTGCCACAAAACATTGTTGATTTTTATTTAAGATAGAATGATGTATTATGACGGGTCTCTAATTTGTATTTAGATACATTATATTTATTTTTTATTTTTCTAGTTGAATTTTCCAACTATATTGCATATATTCCATTAATGTAGATAATTAGGTTATAATAAAATGTGTATTTTGTATGAATACCACCTTATGAAAATTGAGATGTAGTAAAGTGGGGGGGTGGAGCTGTATCATAGATTCAGTGGGGGCCCACAAGGCACTTGTGCTGTCCCTATTTCAAGACATTCAGGAAATCCAAGAGAATGCAAGAAAGCAGCTGCTTACTATTCAAAAAAGGAGTTCCAGGAATGGTTCCATCAATAAAAACAACACCAGTGTATGGATTCAGAAGGGGGTCTACTTTGAAGGAGATTAAATGCTAAATTCATATGTGTTATATTATTATTATTATTATTATTATACTGCTAATCCATGTATGCATTGAATTTATTTTGAAGTGGTAATCATTTTCTGCCAAATGTTGTTAGGGAATTGATGGTTAATCTAAAGGGGACTACACTTAAATATTAACTTTGTTTTCCATTCCATATAGTATTCAGCTATCCAATATTCTTTAAAATATACTATTTGAAGCAACAAATATCTTCATTTGATTTTGTGATAATAAAGTTTTCCTCTTATATAACATTCCCTTGAAACATGGATTTCCTTTTATTAGCATTTTTCTGATGTTGTATTTGATATGTCCAGGTGAGAAATCAGTCACTTTTATCAAAAGTTGTAGAGGGTCTGGTAGGCCTATGAGGCCTAACCTTAAATTATCTTCCATTTTCCAGGGAAAAAAAAAGATTAAGGACATTAACCTGTAAACTTCAATTCTTATAATGCTGTTTGATATTAGAAAATGACAAATATGTAATGATTAATATTAATATTTATGGGCACATCACCGAATGGTTCAAGCATTCACATTTTGACCATGAGACCCACGTTCAAATCTTGCCATGGTCAATTTGTCAAGCAGTTTCCTTCCTGATATTATCAGATTGAAGCGGTCGATCCCAGCATGCAGCACCTTTGGAAAGTGCCTGGAAACCATACTATGGGTTGACACAAGGATTGTGATTGAAATTGGGTAACTGGAACCCTTGGGGCTGTCAATAGCTGTGCACAAAGTCACAAGTTATGGCCGAGAGCTTAAGTGTGCTAGCCTTGTTCAAATTGTTGATCATGCTAGATAATACTCTCTTTCCCAGAAACTGTAAATAAGGTAAGCTCAGCATAATTGCAGTATAAACCACAGGTGGGATCTGCAGGTGTTGAATAAATACAAATGTGCCTGAGCAAACGTTTGAAATAGGGATTGGCTAGCCACCCTAGTAGATGGGTATCCTCAAATATGAGTGGCCAGCTATACATATAATATTAATATTTAAGTATGAAAAATATCTACTGAGATCTACTATTTTCTTCTGGTTTATCAACAACACGCATCAATCGTATATTGTACAAGAGCAGTAGGAGAAGAGTTAAATAGAAAAAATAGACAATTTTTCATGCAATAATACTGAGGATAGATCTATATTAGCATATACTGCCTCATTAATACATTTGTTGCTTAGAATAAAAGGAATTATTTTTGTTTTAATTTCTTCTTTCTTCTCTCAAGCTTTACCTTTTTTCTACCTCCATGAATATTTGTCCCACCCAGTAATGCAAATGATTTTGCACTGAATTTTATTCAGAGGCTTAAAAACAAAAAAATAAAAGTGGCCTGAAAAATTGGGTAACTAATTAAAAGACTTGAGGCAATCAAAATGTTCAAGAAAACTATATGATGAATGAAGTTCTAAGAATAGGAGATAAAGAAATCATTGTTAATAATTAGAAAGAGATATTTTGGGGACACATGAAAAAAAGAATGCTTAGAGAATTTAACACTCACAATGAGATACATAAAAAAAAACAAGAGAAGCAGTAGAAAGCGAAAAGGAACCTATTAAATAATTTTGAGTGAATGAATAGAACACAAAGCCAAAGCAGGATTGTAAAGGAGCAAACATTGTTGAAAACAGCAAAAGACAGGAAGTTGGAGAGACTCATAACCAACCATCTTGAAAGAGATATGGTACATACAGAAAGATCTCACTTCTTGTATGAGACCAAACTAATTTTAGTCAGTATTTTTTAGCAAAATTTGTGGTGGGAATGCAAAGACTTTTCATTGTATTTCAATTGCCTTTTAGGCTTTTTATCTGATCAAGAAAATAAAATCTGCTTTCTTTAGTACAAGTTGATTTGTGGATGAGAGCAGAGAACATTAGTATGAAACCTGGATTTGAAATTCACCAGTGTTGATTGGTCAAGGTGGTGCCTTCCTGATAATATCTATATGGAGAGATGGTTCAAAACTGCAACACTGTTGGGAAGTACCTAAGAACCCCACTACAGGTTGATCGAAGACCAGTGAGTGAAATTGGGTTAGCAAAACTATTTGGAAACCATTGTTAGTTGTGTTAGCATCAAGTCACAAGTCATTATGACTGAGTAATGTAGAATATTTTGAAGTTCAAAACTGTTGATCACACCAAATTATGTGCTCTTTCCCAGAAGCTCTAACTAAAGTGCACTCAGTATAGTTGTAGTATAAACTGCAGGTTGGCTCGCTGGTTATTGAAGAACTATGTGACTGAGCAGGCGTTTGCAACAGGGATTAGAAAGCTGCTCTACAGATGAGCATTCTTAAAAATGCACTGCATTCCAACTCTTCACTATCTGTCTATATTTCCGAGATGAGGTATTATGTACACTATTTGCATTATTCAGACTATTGTCCTCATCTTTGTTGCCATATTTATCACACATATATCTTCAAGTGGTTGGAATGTCGAATTGAACCCTTTATTTCACTCACTGGGGTAGACTGTTCGAGTTCCATGTGCTGTGTCTAATGGATGTCAGTTATCTCCTGTTAATTCTCCTCTCAAAGTTCTCCACCGCCTTAACCAGGTATTGAACTCCCACTGTCACTGGATCTAACTAAACTTATCCACTGTGCCATGTGTCCTTGAGGACATCTGTGTATGAATTTCTGGGTATTATAAACCTAATGTCTCCAGCAACTTTTTTTACTAGTGATCATATTACAATTTTAGCTGTTATCATTACATGTTTTTATCAGAGCTCATATTGCAATTTTTGTTGTTATCATTGCTTTTCTCTGGCATTCCTTATTACTGGTTCCCACATTGTATTCATTTCTATACTTAGTCGGCTCAGGAGTCGATAAAGGCATTAGTTAGATCCAGTGACAGGACCCAAAGAGTGTGAGTTCAATACCTGGTTAAGGCAGTGGAGAACTTTGAGAGGATAATTAACAGGAGATAACTGATAACTGACATCCATTCGACATGACACATGGAACTAGAACAGACTACCCCAGTGAGCAAAATAAAGGGTTCAGTTCGATATTCCAACCACTTGAAGAAGGCTGGAGCGTACAACGGCTGAAACGTTGTGATAAATATGGCGACAAAGATGAGGACAGTAGTCTGAATAATACAAATAGTATACCAGCTCTTTTAAACCAAAAGTTATTGATGCCAAAAATGTATTACAAATTTAATTTTAAATTAACTTTTTAAACTTATTTACTAAGTTTTGTCAAACTGTTCTTGAGTAATTTTAATAACTTAATAGAGGATCAAGCATTGAACATTCTTCTTTTCTTATAATCCTAAGTTGCAAAGTAATTCACCTTGATACCAGAGACCTATCAACTTATGCACTCCCTAATGTCTACAGCTGCGTCAGATACTTTTTTTAAAAGTGCCAACATAAAATAACTGACTATTAATTCTTATTCATGTAAGTATATAAATATCCCTTTTCATTATGCTAGCAAATAAGAGTTTTATTATACTAATGGATAGCAGAACAAGGTTTAGGAGAGATAACAGAGAAAAGTTATTAAGACCTACAAAGGACAGGAAACTGTGGAGAGCCATGATTACCAACATCCTGAAGGGAAATAGAATAATAATAATAATAATAGTTATTACTTGATATTTCTGCCAAACATAATGCCTAAGAAATGCAATGTCTTTGAAAAGACTGGGTTGTGTCTTTACCAGAATGTTTACTCTCTTTCAGAATTTATGTCAATGCTACAATCAAAGAAATATTTGTCAAAAAAAAAAAAAAAGAAAAAAAGAATTTGCAAAAGGACATGGACAACTTCACTGGTGTTGGATTTGAAGTAGACAGCTAGACAGCCATCTTTTGTTCACAAAGGTCAAATTCCCTCATGAAAATATGCAATGCTTTCTCATGACAATATACAAATGGCAACTGTTCATTTAATGCACGGAAGTGTCAAACGTCTTTATCATTATTTTTCTACCAGAGTCTGTCTTTATTTTTCTTCTTTTTCTTAATAGTATTGCCTGTAAAAGTATCATTTTCATTATTATTCTCTTTTTAATGTTTAGAATGACAAGCCACCTGTTTTTTAAAATTACTATAGCATTATTTAATTCCAAAGTATTATTTATAATCAATGTTTATCATTATTACTTAGATATTATCAACATTATTAATACTCTTATTCTTACTTATATACATAAATATATGAATAAGTTTGTAGTCCAATAATGACAAGTATTTTATAAATAAGTATTTGTTTTACATCATAAATTTTTCAAAATAATTTCTTAATTTAATGGAGAAAATTATTCAGATAGAGTGAACATTATACATACGGTTAAAAGTTAAGGTCAAAATTCAGTTTATCACTGCATATCAGGTTTATTGATCTACCGATCATTGTCTATGATATTTCTCTGTATCCTTCAATGTCTAATCTAAATGAGAGAAAAGATAATATTTAGAGTATTTTAATGTTTTTTAAGTGATGAAACCATCATGGTTCAGTGATAAATACCTGATATATGTACAAGATTAAAAGTTAAAATCCTGCCAAAAGCAGTTTCTATGAAAGTCAGTCATTAATTTAGGATGTAGTATGATTGGAAGTTCTTTCACTTAATTCATTGAAGTAAAAATATTTGGTATTTCAATAGAAGTGGATGAAACTATGATACTTAAGTTTAAAATAAGGAAATTAGATCTTTTCTTGTCGATTTTTAAACTTCTGGGTTCATGAGGTTGGAAAAATATGATGCAATTTCTTTCCTTCACTTTATCCTCTACATAGAAATATATATGTAGTGGATACAGCAGAGATTATAAGCTATCCCTAGACCTGGGCAGTGTAATGAGAACAGTCTACCCCCATGGACTAAATAAAGGGTTCAGTTCAGAATTCCCTGTAAGCTAATTAGATCAATATACACCTGATGAAGGCTGGCAGGCCCATTAGCTGAAAAATGTTGTGATAACAACAACAAAAATAAGAACAATAGTATGAATGTACATAATGTTAATATATAATTTCCATTCTAAATAAATACTTTTAGTTCTAACTCTTGCCTTTACAACTTTAAAGCTGAATGTCCTCATTCATTTAATTGCCATAATTCCATCCAAATTGCTATACGACATGATACAGAAACACAGAAATTCCAATAATATAAAACATCTTCCTATGAATAACATAATAATACTGTAAAAAGATTACAAATGTTAGACAGATATAAAAATTACAAAAGAAGCTATCCATATTAAGTCAAAACAATCAATAATCAACAAAACCATTTATGATTATGAAATAGGCATTTTAAAATAAATTTAAATTCTCAAACTCCATATGATGTAAAAACAACAGAAGGATTTAAAAATTAAAAATACATCACATCAAATATAACATGACAAATATTGAAAACATGAAATTGAAAGTCATCCTAAAGATGCAAACTATCTCAAAATGGATTTTGAATTTCATTAAATTTTCTATTATTGTTGATGATGACTAAAGGCAACTGTAAGTTTGGAATGTGACCAAAGAAGAGCCTTTTATGATTTTACAAGTGTAACAGAAACCAAACTCTACCAAAAGTGTATAAAAGCAGTAGTGATCTCCATGCTCTTGTATACATTAGATTCCTGGAAACACATACTGTCAACACTATTTACATCATTTGGACTGTTGTCCTCATCTTTATTGCCATATTTCCAATGTTTAATATACAAACCCTTTATGTATACCACAAGAGTAGATTGTTCTAATTCCACATGCCATACCTTTTTTTTGGATATCTCAGTTTCGGTTAATGCCCTTTAGGAACTCAACTCTCCAAGTTTTTGTTTCCCTCTGCTGTGGTCAGGTATTGAACTCACAACTCTTTGGATCAAGTCACTCTTTTGGATTACTTCAACCAACACTTTTATCAACTAGGCCTGTATAAAAAGGATTGGTTGAGTAATCCGAATGATGTAAATAGTGTAAGTAGTTACAATGCTTTATCTCTGAAATATGGACATACTGTTGAGATAAAAATATAATTATCTGCCATCATATATAAAGTGTTTTGTGACAATCCTGAACAAACAAGAAAATAAAGCTAGCCAGAACTAAATTTCAGACTAGAAGGCAAACAAGATGGACTTCCATTTCCTTATTTTACATAGCTCCAGAGAGTATTGCTGCCATATATGGTTTGGTGCCCCTTATGTTTGTCTCAAGATTCTTGATAAGATCCAGATACAGATATGCAATGTAATTGGCCCTGATCTTGCATCTCGTCTGCAGTCACTCTCTCACTGATGTGCCGTCACCCCCCTCTGTCTTTTTTTACAAATACTTTCATGGTAACTGCTCCAAGGAGCTGCTTTTGCTGGTACCCAGACTTCATGAATTTAAGCATTCTACTATGCTGGCATCTCATTCACACCCTTTCACTGTCAAAACTGTCAACTGTAGCCGTTTCTTCTACTCCAATAGCTTCATGTCTCGCAATTCTCACCTGTGGAACTCTCTCCCCTTTTCCTGTTTCCCTGATAGCTATAATCTCCAACAATTCAAATGGAATGTCAATCGATGTCTCCAGATGCCCTGATCTATCTTTACTTATTTTTCTCAGTGTGTATTAACTTATTTGGCAACATAGACAATTTAGATTTTAATACTTTCTACTAACACTTGGCTCATGTTTGTCTACCTGTATATCAATGTTGTATTGCATGCTTAACAAGGAGTCCTCTAGTCTTTTTATACCCTTCTGTTCCTGTGTTAGTTCAGCCAAGACGCTCTACTAATGCCACCTAAGAAATGTTGAGTAGACTATTTTTTCTTCACCAATCTGAAGGCAAAATACATTAAAATATCAGATGGCAAAACAGAAGAATCAACATCAATATACCGAAAAATGGTGAAAAAAAAAAAAGCACTGGAGCTTTAGATAGTTGTTTAAAAGGAAGACAAATGCTTGTCAAAGCTAATTTTCTATCCCCAGCTTAAGTCAAACATAGACAAGGTAGATAGCAGAAGAAATTCAAAGATTTTCTTGAAAGCAAACATGAAGAAATGTAACAGAATCAACCATTGCCAAGATGCAAAACTTTGGCAGACCATCATTTGGGAAAGCATAAGAAATTTCAAAGCTAAAATATGCTTAAAATTAGAAGTAAAGCAAAGAAAGGCAACAACAACCAAAGTCTGATTTGCCATCTGAAACCACCTGTCTTGAATATGAAAGAACTCACAAAGCCAGGATTGGATTTATAAGCCACCTGAGATTCCATAAATAGATTAACAGAATCAAGATTACTTGCCTTGAGAGAAATCACAAATGAATTAGTGTTACAATATTACATTATTATGCAATTTTATGCTTTTTGTTCTAAACACTCAAATAATATGGTATTTATATGATCACTTCTTCACACTGACTTAACACGTTTTGTTGCTTTTTTGTCTTGCAATAAATTCTTAGATATAAACTTGTTTTTACTATGATGATGGCATATATAAAACTGATATAAATCTTTACTATCATTATTTTTTTCAGATGAATCTTTAAATATATTTGTTTTTGTTGTTGCACTTTGCTCCTTCATGGAGATTTAATTTTTCACCAGGTGACTTTGTAAATATCTTGGAAGAATTAGCTATTGTCACAACAAAGATACTGCCATCTGGTGTCACTAGTGCTATGTAAACAATTATAGTATCACAAAAATTTACCAAAAATGGCATATATATATATATATATATATATATATATATATCTATCTATAGACAAACCAAAACTGAAGAGACAGAAAAAGCAACAAAACAAAATCTTTGAGAAAAACCAATAGAAGAAAAAAGGAAAAATACACAAACAAGAAAAGACCAAAAGCCAAACACCTACATAAATAGTAAGATACAGCACCCTGTATCTAAATTACCAAGACACAGTAGATATACTTCCTAGTGTCACAACTCAAAAAGAGACACATTTTGGGCCACTACTTGAGTTTCTCTCTCTTTATCTATATATATATATATATATATATATATATATATATATATATATATATATATATATATATATAGTATATGTATATATGCATATATTAAATCCCAAACTGAAGACGCACAGATCTTTACTTTGGCTATTAGTTTCATGCAAAATGATCTTCCATCTCCTGACAGTTCAATGCACAAATGCAGAAAATCTAATAAAAAAAATATAAAAAAAATTTCAACTATTTTTTGAAGATTTACATATAAAACTGATAGTAATGGTGAAATTAGTCATTCCCATACAAGAAAAATTTGGCATTCATTAACCTAGTAGTTGAAATAAAAATCTGTGTATCTTTGTTTTTGGATTGTGTTCTTACTCTTTTTTGGGATTGGATTTTTCTGTTTCAGATTTTCTGATCTGGGCTGTTGAGCAATGTCAGTTTCGGATGAGCTTCGCTAGGGTTTGTAATGTTTTTTTCTCTTTTTTTGGTTACATTAGCCTGCTTTATTTTTGCTTGCCCTTACTTATCCTATACATGCGCACACACACACATATATATCATAGAATGAAGTGGTAATGTATATCATTATGGTAAAATTACTCCTCATCCTCATCTTTCATTCATCAACACTTTAACTCAATTTTTCTTTTCTTCTCTTTTTCCCCTTTATTTTATTTCTTTTAACTGTAAACACACACACACATGCATGCATGTTGGCCATGTTCCTATGTTCCTTATGCATCAGATTTTTTTGCTACATTTATTTTTTTTTTTTTTGGTCATCAATATTGATGATTATGTTTTTGACATTGTTGTTATTGATCTTATAATTTTTAGTAAAAATTATAATTTGTGCTGTGTTTTTCTCTTCTTTTTTCCAGTGACATTATCAGTGTCTCTATTTTTCAGTATTTATTACTTATAAAATCATTATATCTGATATAATAGTTCTTTTTATTTTCTTTGTGTTTTTCATTATTATCATCATAATATTTCCCCTTTTCTTTCTTGCCATTATTAATATGATTATAATAACTGAAAAGATAAAAAGGCAGAAAAACTACCGGAGTTATGGTGGTAACAATAGAATTAGAGCAACAATTTATTATTATTATTATTATTATTATTATTACCTTTCTTGTTATTTATGCCCAGATTTTTCCATTTAGATGAAATACCGCCTGCAGCAAATTACTTTGACATACATGAACAAACGGTTTGATATCTAAACATTAACTGTATACAATATATGTTCATAGCTTCATATTTTCCATTCTTGGACAATAGTTGGCCATTTTAAAAATAAAAACAGAAAAATAAAATATGGAAAATTAAAGAAATCAGCCATCTTTTATGTGATGTCTTCTGATGTAGATTTAACTGTGTTTGAGATCAAAGTTGCAGGTGCATTCAGCTAAATAAACTCTTTCCTACAGAGAATGATAAGAATATCAGCTGCAACAATAATGATAACAATATTCAACAAGAATGTGTTATCATTTATAGCAGAAAGATATCTTTTGAAAGATGGTTAAAAGAAAGTTTATTAATAATTTTTTGTGTAATTTAAATTAGAATCTTTCTTTCCGTTCTGATGTCTTAACATATTTTCTTATTTTTAATCTTGACTTGCTTTGTATAATTAGCATCAGGAAAATGTCTTGAAAGTTGAGCAAGAAAGAAATGAAAATCTTTATTAATATCTTCACCTACATAATAGTAAAAGTATGATTTTTCTATTGTTCACATTCAAACTAATATCTTCTTGTTTCAGCTCTTCTGCTCTGTTCAGATATCTCTTGATGTAATTAACTTTTAAGAAATTTTAATCTCTTGATTAATCTTCAAGAAATTCTAAAATGAATTTTAATTGTTCTTGTTCCACTGTCCATGTCTAGGGATATCTTATTTTGTTCTTATTTAGTACTGCTTAAGTACTTTAATTATTTAGTACTGCTTTAGTACTGAACTCACAATTACTATGTCATCAAATTTACAAACCAACACTTCAATCCACTTGCCTATTGTCTCCTGAGATAATCCTGAACCCAGAACAATGATTTCCACCAGTGGGGTATGGCAATATTTTGGTGGGGCATGCAAAAGGTATGCACCCTTCAGCTTACTATACCAATGTGGGCTCAAATTTCATTTTACATTATTATTTCATGATTAAAATGATCAAAGTATATTACGGAATAAACTTTCATTCAAATATTTTATATTTCTGCCTTTCAGTTCTCTATTATATGTTTTGAAACTATATATATATTTAACTGTTTCTCGTGGGGTGGGGGTTACATTTTTTCTCTTTCATGGACACCATGGTCTTTGGAGGCTTGTTTAGAGACCAAGTTAATGGCCTTTTAAGCTTCCTTCATGTGAATTGCAGTAAAACTTTGAATATGTAAGAATTAAAAATTGATGGGGGGCACCAGAATTTTAGAAGTACCAAAGTGGGGCATGGCCCCAAATCGGTTGGGAACAACTGACCTAGATCCTGGAGATTTAAGCCTGATGTTCTTTACTGTTGCAGATTTTGTATATCTGTATGTAATCTTTAAGTCATTGAAATGATGCTTTGTAGCCAAAAGTATTCAATTAATTTAAAATATTCTAAGAATGTAAAACAAATGGTTCAGATGCAAATGAATGACCTTGCTCAAATAGTGAAAAAATTAAAGAAAAATAATTATTAAATATGAATTCATCTATTTACTTATTAAATGCAAATGTACTTTATTTGCATATGAGTGCACAAAAATTAGCTCTTCTTTTCCATATAATATACAGAAGGTAGCACAAACTATGACAGAGCAAACTCAAAGTTAATCTTTTTGCCATCATAATGAGCCAAAGTGTCACAGAGTTATCTAATTGTTGTTAATGTTATTACAGTGTAGGGAGACAATCATTGTCTTCCCTTGGATTGGGATGGGACTTCTGACATCACGTCTGTTGGTCACGTGTAAATTCCCTTACAAAACTTTCTAGAAACTTTTTAGAAGTTTGCTTTCGTTCATTGAACAGTTAACATCTTTCCAATTTCCTGAAGTCCACACATGTGGAGAACGGACATTATGTTCACTGTTTTTTGTTGAGTAGGAAAGAGATCTTGGGTCTCCAACTTTGGTTAGGCATTTTATTTCCCCTTGTCAAGAACACTAGAGAAAGATTTGTGTCTATCTTTTATGTACCTCAGTTGCTTGTTCTTGGATCAATGCATACATTTATCTGGTTTGGAACACGTGCAGATTATTGCAACATTTTTGTGTAATATAATATGTATTTATTAAATGTTTTAATTGTGTATGGGTGTTTATCTAGTCTTTCATTTCTGTTTATTCAGTGTCAGTTTACCAATAGATACACTAATGTTAATATTAGTACCTAGTGAGCGGGAAATGATTAAATATCTTTCCTACCACCAGATTGCCAGTAAATTATGACTGGCACATAAAAATTATACTAATAACAGTAAACAACAATAATAAAATCATTTGAAACAGAAATATGAGGGTGAATCAGTAGGTTTTTAGTCCGACATGTATTTCATTCTTGTATTATTATTATTTGAAAATTTCATTGTATAATGTTCAATATAGAGAACCATTACATTAAGAGCCTATTTTTCAAAATATATAGTACTCAGGTCAGTAGATGTGATAAGAAGACTTCTTAACAGCAAAGGGACAAAAGCCAAATCAACATCCAGGAGCAGAAGGCTTTTGATATCAAGAAGTGAGTATCAAGAAGGCATTGGTTACCAACCAGCTGCAAAGAGACTAAAGAATTTTGAGGTTCAAGTGAAAATTCTTCTGTAGTTGTACAGCCAAGAATAAAAAAGAATTTAAAGAAATTTTCCCAAGAACATTGAACAATGTGATTTTAATAGGGACTTTTAGGTGGCTTTTTGTTTTTTTTTCTCAAAGGTTGTTACACCTTTGATTTTACTGCCTTCTTCTATTCTTTTCTCTTTTTTTTTTTTTGTCTTTTTCAATATCTGTGTCTTTTCCCAAACTTCAAATTTTTTTCATTTTTTTGATGTAATCTTTTTATCTGAAGATGTTATCCTGCCTTAATAGGTGCACAAAAGGAAAATTTTGGGTAAACTTTGTACATGTACCTATTTTGTAATTGTCTAATAAATGTGTTTTACTTTTAAAATTCAATACAGCACTTGAGTTATTTTTCTAATTTTGTTTCTATTTGGATTTGCTATTCCTACTCACTAAAATTTTGTTTGACTTGAATTTGGTAGGGAATAAAATTTTTATAATGTTCATAATAATAATAATAGTACATTATTTGCATTATTCGGACTATTGTCCTCATCTTTGTTGCCATATTTCAGCCGTTGTATGCTCCGGCCTTCTTCAGGTGGTTGGAATGTCGAACTTAACCCTTTATTTTGCTCACTGAGGTAGACTGTTCTAGTTCCACGTGCCATGTTTGATGGATGTCAGTTATCAGTTATCTCCTGTTAATTTCCCTCTGAAAGTTCTCCACTGCCTTAACTAGGTATTGAACTCACACTCTTTGGGTACTGTCACTGGATCTAACCAACGCCTTTATCCACTATGCCATGTGTCCTTCCAACCACCTGAAGAAGGCCGGAGCATACAACAGCCAAAACGTTGTAATAAATATGGCGACAAAGATGAGGACAATAGTCCGAATAATGTAAATAATGTACATAATACCTCATCTCAGAAATATAGAAAATAATAATAGTACCAGCATGGGATCATAGAAAATACTGAATGATAAAAAAGTAGAACTCTGACTATAAAACAACATTTTAGGAATAAACATATAATCTCTCTGATAAGTGCCATGTTTCTTCAGGACTATTAGCCAACATAGTTCCCCACAGCTTCCTTTTCTTTAATATCTTTAGACTGTGTATTGCTATAATTATTCTTTAAAAATATAGTCATATGATTTCTCATTGTTTTTCTATTTATTTTTTTTTATTTCAGAGTTGACCTTCTTGATTAGTTGCCAACTAAATATGGAGAGTTGTGCTTGCCCTGCTATTTAACCCATAGTTGGGAGAAGAAATGAAGGATTCATGTTTTTCCAAAGAGAACAAGTGCAATGTGAATAAAAATGTTTCAGATAAAATTTGAACTAGGCTTGCTGATTTCCATTTTCTAGTCCCTCAATATTAATAACAGTTAAAATGATATAAATCATTACAGAAAAGAAAGAGGTAAAAATTATATAGGATGCTCAATAATAATAATAATAATAATAATAACAAGAACATGAAGATGGATAAAAAATTAAGTAGAGGTGGTACAATAGAATAATCATGAAAATAGACAGTATCATTGTATAAATAATTGTAGGTAGACATGATGATGATGATGATGAACATAGGAAGGAGGAGGAATTTAATAGCAATCATAACAAGGCAATCATATATTTAGAAATGTAACAAAAGCTTTCATTTTCTGTCAGGGGACCTTGATTTATTTCAATAAATGACACAAGGAAGTCCACTGTAATATACACCATTTTTCTTTTAGAGAAAAAAAAAAAAATTCCCTTCTTCACATTACCAGTAAACCATAGCTTTTTTTTCTTTTTCCCATCTTCTTTAAGAATCAGTGTTGTGAGTGAAGAAAGGACAATAGGAAAGGTCCCCCACCCTGGAAAAAAAAAAAAAAAAAACTCCTTCTGGCTTTCTCTCCATATTTAAAAAAAAAAAAAAAAAAATGAAGTGAGGGAAAAGCAGATTTATGATCCCAGAAACTTGATTTTCTCTCCATAAATTGGCTTTTGGTATTTATTCTGTCTCTAATGGAAGTTGTCAGATTTTTAATGCAGATTTGCAGAAAGACATTATGTAATCACACACACATACACAAACATGCATATGTCTGTATTAGACCAAAAACAAGAACCAAAACAAAAAAACAGATGTAAAATATTCTGGTTGGTATAGATTTGTATTAAAATAGTGTAGCTCGTCCAATCATTTCAAGACAACATGAATAGTTTGCCATTTTCATTGATTCCAAAATAAAAATTATTTTAAGTAAGAGATAAAAAATGAATGAATAAGAAACATAATACTTTCTGACAAACAGTAGTAATCTGATATGTGTGTGTGTGTGTGTGTGTATATGTATATATATATATATATATATATATATATACATACACGCACATAGAAGGTGATTGAAAAGTAACTCCCTATTTTATGTATGAGTGGCAAACCAGGAGCCCTGACTTAACACACTGTGACTTTTTTCTTTGGGGTTGGTTAAAGGAGCAATTCTACAATACCAAAGCAAGACTTTGAAAGAACTTGAAGGGCGAATACAAGAAGTTGTCTTCTATATCAGAAAAGTTCCTAGTCAAATCAGTTGACATGATTCCTGGGTGGCTCGAGAAGCTGGTAGTTAAATCTGGTTCCCATATCGAATTTTAAATAAAATGCTTTCCTCTCCATTTCTTGTAAAACTTATAGTTAATAAGTAAAGTATAATTATTTTAAAATTTTTAATCATTATATATATATATATATATATATATACATACATATATATATATATATATAAGGTTGGTGCAAAAATAATGTTGTTTTCTCACATATGTTACTAAGTGAGAAAACGACCTAATATATATATATATATATATATATATATATATATATATATATATGGAAGAAAATGATATAAATTAAAGAAGGATGAAATATAACACCTAAAAGTTTTTCCACTTTGTCATTAATTATGTATATATATATATATATATATATATATATTATGAAATGGACTAAGTCTGACAGTTATTTTAATATATTTATTGTTTATAGGTTATTTTTATAGATACAAATATTAAGTAAATGCTCTGTTTATAATAAACAGTATTAACAACATTTACTGACTTGAATGCCTGAGAACTTTCATAGAAAAGTATGTATGTGTGTGTGTGTGTGCGTATATAAGAAAGAAAATCAATGACTTTAAAAAAAGGTGTTAATATTTATTCTGTATCTTTTCTTTATAAGACTTAGTACATGTCAAAAGTTGTTAATATATTTTCCCAGGTTTTTTGTATTGAATTAAAAGTAAATCCTCATCTCATTTTCAGAATGGTTCAAAGCAAGAAATTCATCTAGACTTTTCTGAAATGAATCCAAAGCAAATCCTCATCCAATCCTTCTGAATAGGTTGAAAGTAAAAGATTTATTTATTTTTTCTTTCTTTCTTTAATCACAAGAAACACCAGCTTAAGGATAAAGTATTATGATTCATTATTTTAGCATACATACAGATGCACATGCATTTCTTTCTTTCATTTTGGATCTGATGAAACCTAGAAATGTGAAATGTGTAATGAAATCTAGTTTCAATGAAATGTTTTCCATTTGTCAAACACTGTTTTTTCTTTTCTTTTTCTTAAATTGAACTCTTCTCTTAAGTGTAATAATAATAATATTCAATAACAAATAATTAAGTAATCAATAAATAACAAGTAAAAAGTTAAACCTATAAAATAGCTACAGATATCTACATTCAGATCAATAATTATTCCTACTCAATAACCTATAGAAGAATTTGAAACATAACTGTTACCATCTGTCCAATAACCATTAGGATAATACAATAGACCTTATTTCCCATAATGTACCATTGACCAACATATACAGGGTGTTTCAAAAAGAATACGCCAAAATTATCATGTGATGTGTCAATAACGAAAAAATTTACAAACCTCTAGCATGAACACATGTGTTGTATATACATTCAAGTTTCATTTCATGTTTTATAAGTGCTCAATGTGGCCACCACTGGCAGCGCAGACAACATCAAGCCGATATGAGAATTCCTCCCAAACGCGCCTCAGCATGTCACGGTCCACCGTGTTGATTACAGCTGTTATTCGATCTTTCAAGTCATCGATACTTGCTGGAAGTGCTGGAACATAAACTTGGTCTTTAACATACCCCCACAAGAAAAAGTCACACACAGTGAGGTCCGGGGATCTGGCAGGCCAAACACAGAGAGCAAGGTCTTTAGAACCTCTCCTCCCAATCCATCGCTGAGGCATGTTTTCATTCAGATAAGCTCTAACCCTGAGATGCCAATGGGGTGGTGTTCCATCTTGCTGAAAAATGAAGTCATTCGAATCTGCCTGCACCGTGACAATGGCGTTTGTTTTCGCGAACTCAAGCAAGCAAAACGCCTTCTGCTGAGGAATCGCCATTTTGATTGATCTTCCCACAATTCAGCTGCACCGGAAGTTATACTAATGACACCCAATCAAACTTTGATAACTACTCTATCAAATAACCACTGATTGAGTCCACTACAATGCTATAGACCTGAAAAAACAGCGTAATGATTTTGGCGTATTCTTTTTGAAACACCCTGTATAAATAATTGAGCCAAAACCCAACACACATGGGCAGAATATTTTACATTTATATATGCTCTATCTTTGACATTAAGCACTTTTACCCATAAATATAGCATAACTTAAAACTATATTTTTACCATATATATATATATATACATATAGGATTGGTGTATACAGAATAAAAACCAAAAATACTATTCTTATAAGAGTTCTCAATACAGAGTAGAGCAAATATAATATACTCAAAAATTATAATATGAACATGTGATGTTGTTGAATGTAGAAGCTACATTCAACACCATCACTTGATAAGACACCAGAAGTGTTGAAACAAAATGGCTATTTTTGTAGTGATTTTATAACATGTTTATGTTATAATTTTTTAATAAATTATATATATATATATATATATATATACACGCGCACACACATATGAAGAAATATAGTCTTAAGATGTACTATATTTATGGGATAAAGTGCTCAATATCAGGAGATAGAGCGTGTGTAAATATAAAAGTGAACATTGAAGTCAACACTTAGAGGTAACAGGTTGTTTCATGCTAGACACTATCAGGGTGGCCTGACAACTGCCTCTAGCATGAAAAAAACATGTCGCCTCTAAATGTTAACTTCAATGTTCACTTATATATATGTGTGTGTGTGCATGCTTGCAAAGGAGTGCTTAAAAGTTCTCAGTCTGATACTTCCCAACATCTGACTAAATGAGTAAAAATTAGAATCTGTTAATGTCTTTTGGTTATGCTGAGATTGTTTTCAGCATTCCCATATATATATATATATATATATATATGAAGAGAGAGAAACAAAGATAATAGGGGGGGGAGTAATTATCTGTTCAAAAACATAATAATGGTGGGAAAAGAAGTATTTGGACACTTGAAAAATAATGTATTTGTGATGCTTACATTGATTTTAATTGACAGGAATTATGTATCTTGATGTAAAATTTAGAATTAATAAGAAAAATAGATATTTTCAAATATACAATGCAGAATAAAATATAAACAAATCAAATGCAGAAAAAAACCTATTTGGCCATTATTAAAAATTTATCATAAAAATGTTATTTAAGAATGAATGCAGGCCTAAATTTTTATGCACCTGAATAGAAAGTTTTTCTAGCCTAACTGCACACTAGATTATGATGCTATCACTGTCCTCATTCACTTCATCATCATTTTGCAATGAGGCTGCATGTAGTTTAAATAAATTAGTGCCTAGATGTTAAATATCCTTGTCAATATGACTGAATTGGTTGTTCTGAAGTGGAAGAAGTTTAGCACCATCAAAAAACCTCCATGAGCCAATACTCCATGCAAAATTTCCTACTGAATTACTTGCATAACTTTTATATACATGAAAATATATGAATAAAGACATAAGAAATAAAAGAAATACCTATCTTAGCCAACACATTTTGTCCTCTGATGGACTCTATTAAGGCAAATGTAAGGATTTTATATTGTAACAAGTATTTATATACAAGGGCGAAAATGTTACTCATTTTTCAAAATAGTTAAATATAAGAATATATTCATCAGGTTAGCTGAAAAGTCAGGCAAACTTATGGAGGATTTCAACTGACACATTTGTTTAATAAACATAAGTGAGTAAATGATGTTCTTGATTTTTTTTTAATGCAAATTAGTGTTTTAATTATTTTAATTTGGGATTAATGTATGTGTTTTGAATAACATGAGGTTATGAATTTAAGTGTTTTCATTTAATTTTTTATCACTTTTATAGTCATGCATAAAATGCTTGCATTTGCCTTGATAAGGTCCCTTAGAGGACAAAACATATCAGCTAAGATAAGTTTTCCTTTTGTCTTTATTCATATTGTCCTTAAAAGATATACTTCATCTGAAATTTTATTATGAAAATATATGAATGTTTATGTTAAGATAAGATATAGTCCCTGACCAAAAGGCATGTTTGATTGTCTATCTTTGTCACCTAAAACCATATATGATAGTAAACTGAAAAGTTCATGGGGTTACTATGAAGGAGTGATGCTAGAGTCGTGAAACTTTGCATGCATTAATTTCAACTCTTCTTATTAATAAGTTCATTGTTTGTTTTCAGTGAAACTGATATCTAACTCTTCAAAGAAGACTTCAAGTGTAACTAGTAGTGACTTCTCTTAAAAATGGACACAATTTGGCATTTTGGTGTTATCAAGTATCTGCAGAAAAAGGGTTTAGCCACCAAAGACATTCATGCTGAGATGGTTATTACATTATAGGATGAAACTCCAGCTTTATCAACTGTGCAAAATTGGGTAGCTGAATTTAGGAAGGGAAAGGAGAGTCTTGAAGATGACCCAAAAGACATAGACATCCTGCAAATGCCACGACCATGGAAAACATTGATCGTGTTCACCATATGGTGATGAATGACAGGTGATTGACTATGAATCATATACCCAATGCTATAAGTATATCCCGTGTGAGAGTTGAGAATATTCTGCACAGTGAACTTGGCATGATGAAGGTTTCTACTCAGTGGGTGCCATGTTTTCGGAGACCTGATCAAAAACACAAAAGGCTGATCACATCACAGGAAAATCTGACATTGAGGTAGATCCAGCTGCTTTCCTTGGATGTTTCCTAATCCAGAATGAGTTTCGGGTTCATCACTTTTTATGCAGTGGAACCACCCCTCCTCACCTACTTCAAAGAAGGCCAAGATCGTTTTATCTGCAAGGAGGTCATGGCCTCAGTTTTTGGGGATGCAAAAGGCATTGTATTTATTGACTATCATCAAAAGGGCCACACTGTCAATGGAGAGTACTATGCCAACTTACTGAAGCACGTATGAAAGGCTATCAAGACCAATTGCCTGGGAAAACTGACAAAAGGGGTCTTGTTTCATCAGGACAATGCTCCAGCATTAAGTCCTTGGTTTCAATATTTGTTGTCTGTAAATATGGCTCTGAATTGGTAATCATCCTCCCTATTCTCATTTAGCCCAAGCTTACTATCATCTGTTCCCCAACATGAAAAAAACAATTGGCTTGAAACCAGTATTACAGTAATGATGATCTACTGTTGATGACTTTTTTAACCAACAAGATGAAAGCTTCTTCACCAATGGGACCCAAGCACTGCAACACCAATGAAAGAACTGTGTGGACCAAAGGATCACAAATAGGACTATGATGAAAAATAAATCTCAATTTGTCACATTCTATGAGAATACCTTACTCAGCCTATGAACTTTTCAGTTGACTCTCGTAAAAGCAGAATCTTACTTTATCATAGGTTAGTTTGTTATGCTTACCAACTGGGTTTGGAATCTACTGTTTGCTTTACAATGATAGAGTATATTTTTAAAAAAATATACCTGCCTATATTTGAGAGTACCTTTCAAGTTTTCATTGTCATAGTTAATGTGATACACATATGCATAATATAAAAAATATCATAAGCCTGTTGATAAACCTGATAAAGCTGAGATCTGACATGAAGACATGTACTAGCTTTTTTCTACTTCAAAAAAATAGTCAACTTTTTTTAAAAAAAAATGATCATTTTAATTTTCTTTTCTGAAGCAACTGGTGTAAGCTTTTCTCAGTTTTTGTTTTAATGAGATCATAGCATCATTTCCAAAAGAAAATTCCTTTACATAAGTGGAATACTTTTGTCTTGATTTAAAATAAGTTCTAAAAAAGAAAAAATAGAACTGTTTTCAAGAGCTTTGGTATAACCTATATTGAACTTATATAGGCACAAATCACAGAGATGTAATTATAGAAGATGGTAAACAATATTGAAACAAAGAACACTTACCGTTTTTTTTCTTACTTTGGAAAGTAAAGCTAGCAAGGCTGTGTTGAAGATGAATTTAAATGATATGAATGAAGAAAATGGAATGGAAAAAAAAACTTTATAAAAAATTAAACACTTTCTTTAAAGAAGACAGGAAGAAGTCTTCATTTATAGCCTATGAAAGATTTAAGAAATATTAGAAGCTCACAATTCATGACCACTTAATTGAATTTGAGTGTCTTGTAGCAAGATTAAGAAACTACAATATTAACTTATAAAAACCTTTGCAGACTGAAAATTGCTAATTAATCATAAGAAAATAAAAGACTAGTAAGTTTGAATGATCTAAAATCTTCAAGTAATTTTAGAATAAATGAGAGAGTATTCCAGTGATGATTCAGTCACAAATACCCAGATTAAAAGAAAGGATATTGTCTTCTGTGGAGTGAGTAACAATGGTTGAATCCAAAATAAGTAACAGAACTGTCTAACAAACACAACTGACAAAGTTTGCAATAAACAACAAAGAGAAAGAAGAAAAGAACAGGGTAAAGAAATTACATAAAGCAAGCAAACAATATATGTAAGGCAAATTAACAGTAATAAGGCAAAGCAACAGTAATAAGGCAAAGCAACAGTAATAAGGCAAAGCAACAGTAATATGGCAAAAAGTTTACAAACTAAGAATTATCGTTGACACAAAAAGCAATTTCGGACAAGCAAACACAGCGTTCTTGCTTCAAGTTCACACAGATCTGGACTGAGTCAGATGAAACCGAGAACTGGCCTATTTTATTGGCTAGGAGAAAAATAGAGGAAAACCAGAGTGAGCATTAAAAATGACACTGGATTCATGCTCAGAAAAAAAAAAAATAAAAAGTCAAATGTACAACTTCTGAATATTATTATTATGTGTCCATGTTTTTAGCAAAAAGATAAAGCATCACGTTTTTCTTGAAAGAACTTGCCAGAGAAAAAAGTAAAGGTTGGTACTTTTGACAGTTTAGTTATCCAAGTGAAAAGAAACTATTTTGGCCTGATTAAGGATGCAGATTTAAAACAAATAATTCATAAAAATATTAGAGAGCTTTCTAGTTCCTGTGAATATGTATAAGATACAAAAAGAAAGCTGATCCCAGACTGTATTGCCAGTTTTTCTCTGGGTATATATTTTTAAAAAAGTCTGGGTATGATATCAAGGAGATCCTTGATGTCAAGGTTCTATATCTTGCTGTCCATGGTACAAGGTACAATATGACAGTAAAACTAAAGACAATAGTGAAATTATTACTACATTTTTCAGACACTAAATATTTAGAACACCTTTATTTGTATTTACTCTCAATAGATTGGGATTCAATAATCAGTATTTTTGTGATATGGTCTACAATTTGAACACATTTGTTTGAACTACAGCAACTCAAATCCTAACAAGTTCAATAAAGTTAACAATTTTTTGGAGAAATATTGAAGAATATTATAGAATAAGCTTGAATGTAGCTTTAGTGTGGAATACAAATGCTAAAAACACCCTTCATAAGGTCAAAGAGTATAATCACAACAAATTGTTTTTTAAAAGAAACACAAATCTACCTACATATTATCAACTTCATTTGCTAACAAAATTGTGGTCAATAATCTGAATTCATTCATTGATAAAATCTTTTTTGAAATGTGAGTTATCAGAAAAAATGAGATGTACATTCCATTAAAAAAGTAAAAAAAAAAAAAACTATCACAGTTTGAAAAGACAATAGAAATGAGTGTAATTGTTGGAGACTTCCAGATGCATTAAACAGCAAAGATACTTGTCAGACATAACAGTTCATTCCTTCAATATAGCAGAAGATTATATTTGAAAGATACCAAAGTATGTATATAAACTGTCAGATGCTTCTTACTCCCATATGGTACTGAAAAGAAAGAAACCAATGAAACTCGACAAGCCGTTTTTACATACTATTTTAAACATAAATTACTTGGTATCAGCAGCATCATCATCACCCATATTGATGACTTCTGCTTAACTGGAACAAAAAATTTTCATTCTATGGATCAGATTTGTAACATTAATTTTGAAGAATCAACCAATTTTAAATTGTATTGGTTTGAATATAAAGAAAGTTGGAGAGAATATAATAGTCAGGAAAGATGAATACATAAAAAAAAATCTGGTGCCTATCCCAGTGGGAATTAACCAAAATGTTCAATATATTATAAGAAAAGATTACAAAATCTGGAAACTTATTGGTTTGTTAAACTAGATCAGATCTGAACTATGATATAAGTGAATTGATTTCCGTATTGAATCAAGAAAGCATTGAGTTCAACAAACAATTTAATAAATTTGTTAAAAAGGTTGAGAGAGAAAAATCTAAAAGTCATTACTGTTTTGGGAAACTTTGTTAAAATAAAGATTGTTGCTTACAGTTGTGCATTATTTGCTAACCTATTGGATGGATGATTCTCATAAAAAAACAAATAGGCAGCTAAATTGGCAAGCAACTAATTCCACATTTGAGTAATGTGAAGCAATTTCCGTATTAAATCAAGAAAGCATTGAGTTCAACGAACAATTTAATAAATTTGTTAAGAAGGTTGAGAGAGAAAAATCTAAAAGTCATTACTGTTTTGGGAAACTTTGTTAAAATAAAGATTGTTGCTTACAGTTGTGCATTATTTGCTAACCTATTGGATGGATGATTCTCATAAAAATACAAATTACTTTTAGTTGGTGAAAATGGCAAGTATATGCTTGTATTGTGGAAATATAATTGTATATGAATATTTATCAAAGGCACTTTGGCTGCTGAAACATTATCCATCTATTGACCTTGCAGAAGGAAGTACTTTCTGCACAAAGTTTATACTGGAACTCTTTGTTTTCAAAGATAAAACTAGAAATGTGCCCATAATCTGTTACATCAATAATTCTTCTCTTCCTGAAGCAGTGTATTTTTCAACTCAATTCATAGATAAGAGACTGCATATTAAAATTGTTAAATAAAGGCAATATAATTAACAACAGAGGAGTAGATTTAAAGTTTCTTAAAGAAAGGAGCTCCTTTATTTAACTTTGACACTTACCTTGACTAATAAAAGCTTTGCCACAATCAAAATAAAAATATATTGCATTACAGTTGTAAAAGATTTTTCAAAAACTAAAATTGGAGACTGTTAATATGAGTTATGGACCTAAATTAAAAGACATTTTTGATTGTTCCACCTTGTCAACCAAAGTGATAATAAAGCAGAATCTTACTTTATCATGTGTTAGTTTTTATTGTGTATGAACTGGTTTGAAATCTACTGCCTGTTAGTTTTACAGTTTATGTGTACACATATATGAGCTTATACAGAGTAAGCAAACAGCCTTTAACCTTTTAATTACTATTATTATTGTTGCAAACACAGTGAAATACTTCAGTAAAATAAATGGTTAAGGAATGATGGTCAGGCTTGTGTATAAGAAGACATGATTAATCAACTCAGAGAACAATATTTATAAATAATGAATATTCAATAATCCATTCACTTTCTCCAGAGACAATTCATGACTGTTGCCAGAATTAAATGAGTGCAAAATTTCTGATTTTACAACTGGCCACAAGAGGATAGATATTTAAAGGTGATAAACACTGTAGATAAAATGGCTCACATCTCATCTTGCTCTTTTTGTATGCAAATCGTCCCTGGCTGAGTTTTATGTTAAGCAAAAAAAGAGGTAAAATTGAATATTCAAAAATAAGACCATGAAAGGTGCTGTCAATATTTAAAGCCCCTGCACCCCCCCCCACGAGGGATGTATGTTGCACAAGGCTGAGTTTACCATGGGTTCTCCGAGCCCATAGGCTTGGACAAAAATCTTCCCTTAGAATCCGCATAAATGGGATTAAGGTTTGTCTACATCTCCAGACGAAACTTTGTCCTTCATCAAAGCATCATCCAGGTTCTTCTCTGCTCAAGGCAAAGAGTTCGACAGTTGAAAGATACTATGCACAACCAAATTTATCCACATAAAACATATCAATCTGTAGCGCACAAAATATATTTGACACTTTCAAAAAAGTATAGTTATGTATAATTGATAAAATTCTCAAACAGAATTGGTAAAGTTCACACACAATAAAAAAGAAAAAAAAAAAGAACAGGGCTCTATATATATATATATATATATATATATATATATACATATATACATACACACACACTGTGTGCCAAATTATTATTGAGATAAATTTTTTTTCTAATATTTCAAAAACTGTCCAATCAATTTACACAAAATTTTCACACAATGTTGGCAATACTGACCTGCGCAATCACTGAATTTTTCGTACTGATCTGCGTAATGTAAACAAACTGGCACCATATTTGTTATCAGCACAGTGATTTGAGAGTGCCAAATTATTAGAAAGGTTTAGTAAAATTCCCAGAATTGACCAAACAAAACGTTTATTAATGTTGTACGTGAATGTTTATGATCAAAAGAAGCTAATAAATAAGATAATCAAACAAATAATGACAGATACAAACAAAGGCACAGTTATAAATAAATTAATAGGGAATGTGCTTTCCCTGTTTTGAAATTACTTGAAGAAGTCTGCAATCCATAGAATTTGTTAATTGTAGGATGTCATCTGCTGTAATGCCACAAGATATGTCAAGAATTGCTTCCCACAACTCAGCATTGCTCCTGAATTGTCGTACATTGGCGTACAGTCTTTGCTTCATGATGCTCCAAAGGTTTTCAATTGGGTTAAAATCTGGAGAATTTGCTGGCCACTTCATTTTTCGAGGTCCATCAAAGCCTAACTGTTTCAAATATTCAGTAGTCTTGTGAGCAGCATGTGAGGGAGCATTATCTTGCATAAAAACAATTGCCCTTCTGAAGGCAGGTCTTTGTCTTTTCATCCACAGCTCAAGATGCTCCTTCATAAACACTATGTATGCATCAGCAGTCATTTTGATGCTATCTGGTACTCTCCATGGGCACACTAATGTTTTTCCAATGATACCACCCCAGATCATTATGCCTCCACCACCTTGCTGGTGTCTCAAACGCTGATGGCGATTCTGTTCGTTCATTACCCAGCCTTTGCACCATCTATCTGGCCCATCAAGTGTTGCTCAAGTTTCATCTGTGGACAAAACTTTATAGAAGTCAATCTTCATATTGTCCTCGGCCCATTTCAATCAATTTTGAATGTGATTTCTCATCAATGGAGGCTTCGATACAGGTTTGACTGTTGTTGCTATTTCCCTCAGATACCGATACTGAGTACTTTTAGACACAGTAGGATCCCCAATGCGACTGAAAAGCTCTTGACTGGTAAGTCCAGGGTCTTTCGTGGCCTCTCGTTTAAGTTGTGACATGAGACAACGTGAAATAACCCTCAGCTTGCCTTTATATGCCCTTTTGCGTACGTGTGTAGGGTTGGCGGTGAACTTTTTTTTTTGATGACACCTCCCTATCATTTTAGAAATTTCTAGGGTAGATTTACCTTTTGAGAGTTCTGAGGTGATAGTTTTCTTTTCAGCATTACTTAAACTGCTTTTACAACCGATCTTTTCACTAAATTCTGACACTTTTCTAATAATTTGGCACTCTCAAATCACCGTGCTGATAACAAATATGGCACCAGTTTGTTTACATTGCGCAGATCAGTACGGAAATTTCCATAGTTGCACAGGTCAGTGTTGCCAACATTGTGTGAAAATTTTGTGTGAATTGATTGGAGGGCTTTTGAAATATTAGAAAAAAGTTATCTCGATAATAATTTGGCACGCAGTGTATATAAAAGTGAACATTGAAGTCAACACTCAGGTGACAGGCTGTTTCATGCTGGATGTAATATATTCTTCTTATTGTTATTGGATTATAGGTTCCTGAAGATAATCACAGGCCGTGCAATATTTGAAAGGCTCTTCCATTTTATTTTTCCTCTTGATTTTTAGAGGGACAAGACATGTTTCCAATAAAGGTGAGGCATGTAAGTACTTCAGACATACAGACTGAAGATTGTATTGAACTGACCAACTTCATTTCTTTCTTTATCCACCTGAAATATGTCTTCTTAATACATTTATTAATTGTTATTTGTTTGAATTCTGTGTCTCTCTTTTTTACTTGGATTCACATGAGTCCAACAAATACATTTTGCAGAACAAGCATACCAGGAGGCATAGAATGATAATGCTTTCCATTCCCGTAATCATATATATATATATATATATATATATATATATATATATATAAGAAGATGGAGACTTTAATTATCCATTTCGTTTATAATTTTTATTTTGTGAACACCAAGACGTTCAGCTCATCAGAATGAAACCTTCTCCACAAAAAAAAAAAAAAAAAAAAAAATGAAATGGATAATTAAAGTCTCCATCTTATTATTATCATTATAATGCTCTGTAGTCTACATTGAGCTCTCCCTGGATTTATAGCCTCCTTGGAATTCTCCCTTTTAGTCACAAAATGGTAAAATGTTTAATTACATATATATATATATATATATATATATATAATGCGATTAAAAGTAGGTAAACCAAAGCAACAGTAATAACGCAATAAAAGTTTACAAGAATGGTGTTCACATTCAAAAGGGATGCAGTAAAATGATTATAGCATTCTGACTTCAGGGCAAGAAAGAACAAACATGTGGTGGATGAAACCAAGAACTGTCCATTTTTATTGGTTACGAAGGAATTCTAGCATGCATATGTAGCATTTGTCTATAAATTTGGGGAGTGTATATTCTTAGCAGTCATTCACAGAGGCTGTAACCAACAAGTTGAGATATTTTTGCAATATGTATTTTACAACAATTGCAGATCATCAGACAAATCATTTAATTGATCTCGATGCCATAATAAACCACCATGATACCCACATCCAACTGCCCTGCTCCACTAAAAAAATAATTCTTGATAACACCAGTATTCAAAATAAATGTAACATCTTATAATCATAGGGGCACTTTATATAAAAACAATTCAAGCAAATTTTAAACCTTACCTTATTTAACAATGGTACAAATGTGGTTTACAAAAGGATACTGAGAATACCATGGGTCTAACATGTGAGCAACAATAAAATTTTAGAGAAAATGGAAACAAAAAGGATACTTAACTTTAGAAAGTGGCATTTGAAGTTTCTAGAGTACAAAATTAGGAGAAAGGGCTTTGAAGGCACAAAAGACAGAAAAACAACACACAACGTACATAGTGATCTTGAGTAAATGAATAGCGGAGCAAGGTTTAGGAAAGACAGCAAAAAGACAGAATTTATTAAGCGCTAAAAAGGACAGGAAATTATGAAGGCTCCCAGAATTGACATTCACAAAACAATATGGAAGGCAAGAGGGACAGACAAAAGCAGTGAATAACCGACCTAACAAGTTTGTGTAAATAATTAACAGAACAGGAATTAGGCGAGATAGCAAAAACATAAACCTTACTAAAATGTACAGAAAATTATGGAGAGCCATGACCACTTGAAGAGTCATAGCATATAGAAGACAATTTTTTTCAGTTTTTACTGAGCCAATTTATTACAAAATATTAAAAAGAGTTGAGTAACTGAACAAGGGATTAAGAATATTTTTACAATATTATCTTTTGTGAAGTGGCAGCTTTTCAAGCTTGGAATTATATAAATTAATAATTAATGAACGGTAAATAACATTTCTTTTTTGCATCTAAATAATATATTGTTCTATTGCTAAATTAGAATTTTACAAGTTGATATAAATTGTTTTGTATTTTTATTGTAAAACCATAAAATCATGATATCAAAGGAACCTTACCTTCATGCCCCTATCATTCACACCTTGACCTTCTTCTTCAATGTGGAATTTCAAGTTTTCCAGAAGGAAGACACTACCAGGTGTTGGGTTGGTACAAGCTTTCTCTGTCTTTTGTCCCACACCTTCTGGGAGAAATATGACTACTCTGAAAGGGGAATGGTGCAGTGTTATCAAAAGAACTATTGTTTAGCTTTTAATGCATAGAAATCAAATTCTGGAACATTGAAGATGAATTAAAAACAGAGTTTCAAATACAGAATAACTAAAAAATAACTAACGCTAAAAACTTTCAACACGAGTCTAGAGATAGTTTTTAAATTTCAATATTTTTGTGTTTCGGAATTTATACAGTGCAATTCTGGAAACAATGGTTAACAGTATAGAAAATGGAATCGGTGAGCCAAGTTCAAATTTTGGCTAAGACAGTTTGGGTTCACTTTTGAAAAAGCATTGATACATTTCCTCTCTCTCTAGATATGTGTAAAATAGTGGAGTAAACTAGTCTAACCTTGGTTGGCAACCAGTCTAGAAGATGGACAAATTTAAAGTAAAACATCTTCTACTACCTTACAGCCATGTCTTCATATAGGAAAAAGAATGGATTCTGAGCACAAATTAAGAGGGCTCTCAACAGAAAATACTTTACCAACCTACAAGAATAGCAAGCAGAGTATTAAACAAAGATCTTGATATGATAGGCTGTAAGATAGCTTCCTCTTTTAGGAGTAAGAAATGATTCTTTTTTTTTTAAATAAATTCATATGAATAAAACTCATTGATTTGAAACATAACACCAAGTAAAAGGATTATTGTAATGTCCTACTGTGATAATTGTAAATGAATGTCCAAATTATTCAGAATATAGAATGATTAAATTGAATTTCAGTCAGCTACTTTCAAAAGAAAGCAGTTACGAAAAGCCTGGATTCAAATTTTCTGGCACAGTGTCAGTCATTTTGATCAGAGATTTCTCATGCTATATTACAATTGTAGACAGAAAAAACAAAGAGGTTACTAATTTTTGTATCATGAGCTATCCAGGTAACAGAAGCTAATTAATTATCACATCCATTTTTTACCTTGACAAACAGGTCCCACCGATTCAAATCAGTTTTAACAGTCTCAAAGCAATCTTTATCTATAACAATTGTTTGTGACATTCAAGTTTCTTTACCAATGGAAGATAATAATATTTAATTGTATACAAATACTAACAATAATTATGATCACACATCTTACAATACAAACACAAAAGTTTCTTTTGTGTAAATAAAATCCATAATAATGACATTTTAACTTTAACAATTTATTGTTTTCTGTCATATAATCTTGTAGGAAAATAAGTCAAAATCAAAAGATTTTAGTTATTTCAAACTAGTTGAGTTTTGGTATATTTCTAGGTTATAAATATTAGTATATCTGATTCATCCCACCTTGAAAGCAAACAAAATGTCTGAACATTAAATTAAGTCTATATTTTGACCTCAGGACAAGCCAGTGAACAATCAGAGAAAAGAGTCATTGCACACAGATATTGGTTAGTACAATCAATGGAAAGAAACACCAAAGCTGAGAAAATGCTTCAAGCAGTAGACAGAAGAATCTTTGTTTAGAACAGAAGCAATCAGAGAAAAGCAAAAATTGTTTTCATAAGGATTTTACACAACAAAATGATTGGGGAAAAGAATTTTCTCCTTAATTTCTGGTCAGAATCTTTTTCATATTCTTTAAGACTCTGTGCTATATTAAACACACTGGCATTTGCAGAATATGGCTTCAAATACTCAGTATAAAAGTGCTTGCTTGTTTTCATCTCAGGAATTAAAGCTACAAGAATTATTAATAAGTCAAATTATAAAAGAAAAGGAATTAAAAATGTTATGATATACACTGGTGGAAATAAGTATAAGACAACCCATGAAATTGTTAAGAATTTTCTTATTACGGCACAAATTCCTCTGAAAATTTCTGTGTGGAACCTAGATTCGATGGGTATTAATATACATATTTGATCTTATAATAGCTTTCCACACAAAAAGTTATTAAGAAAAATACATTTTCAAGGGGGGAAATTAGCATAAGACAGTTTTGAAAATTTGTATTTAACAGCAAAATTGTATAAAATTCAATATTTTACATTTATTCCCTTTCAATTGTAATACTTCAACACACCTGTTTTGCATTGAATCAATAAGTTTTCTGAGAGTTTCAGATGGAATTCCATTCCAATACTGTTTAATGCAAGATTTTCAAATTGACATTTATTTTTGTATACTCTTCTTGACAAAATTCCCGACAAATTTTCTATTGGGTTTAAATCTGGAGACTTAGTGGGCCAGTCCAACACTTCAATATTTTTTGTTTTAAACCAGTCTTCTCATGAGCTTAGAAGTGTGTATGGCTGTGTTGTCTTGTTGAAAAATAGCATTATTGGTGTTTAAATGATTCATAAATGGAACAAGACTTTTTTCCCTTCCATCACTACTAAAGCAGCCTTTCCAGACACAAAAAAAGCTCCCCAAACCATAGCAGATTCTCCTCTAAATGGTCTTTTTGAAAACAGCTGCTTTTCCTTTCTTAAATCATGCCAATAACACTGGTAGCTGTCAAGCCCATCCAAATTAAACTTTTTGTCATCAGAAAACATCATGGTTCCCCATTTCTCCTTTGTCCAGGTTACTTTTTTCTTTACCCAATCTACGTACATCTTCTTGTGTTTAGCAGTTACAGCAGACAAAGTTGACGTCTAGCTGTATTTGTAATTTTAGGTGGACGACCTGGACGTTTTCTGGTGTGATACAATTTGGGGTCCTTTAGATAATTTCTCACAACTGTTCAGGACCTTGACAGTTCTTTTGCAATGAATCTTATAGATTTTCCTTCCAGTTTATAGGCAGAAATTTGCCCTTTTTCATTTTCATTAAGCGGGGAGTTCCTAGGCATTTTGCAGTAACTGTACTCAGTTATGAAATGTTTAAATAGGACTCATGTGGCTTTAAATCATCATAAGAGTCTTTTTATAATCTGTGCATGCACTTATTCTTCCTTTGGCATTCTGAAGTAAACCAGATATGCAAATTTTCAAAACTGTCTTATAATTATTTCCACCTTAAAAACAAAGTTTTGTTAATAACTTTTTTTGATGGAAAGTTGTTATAAAATCGAATATGTATACTAATACCCATTGGATCTAGGTACCACACACAAATTTTCAGGGGAATTTGTGCAGTAATAAGAAAATTATTAACAATTTCATGAGGCGTCTTATACTTATTTCCACCAATGTATAATTTTGCCTTTCATGATTACACTTAAAAAAAAGACCAAGTCTGTTCTGGCAATAAATGAAATATGTTGAAATTAATGTTAAGCATCTGTAATTACTTTTTCATAATAAATGATTCTTATTTTCAATAAGATTTTGACATCAATAAAGAAACATGGCCAGTTACATAATTATGTAAAACAGAAGGGTTCTTTTGAAATAAAAATACAAAAATTTCATTTTTAGTTCAGATATTTTGTTTAATATTCTTACCATATCATTTAAAGTTTCAGAGGTACACAATTATATTTGGAATGTTGTTTACAATGTCCTTTAATGCACAAAAATATTCACTTTAGGATATTAAAAAAATCTTTTTATTAAAATAATACAGTATACATAATTATATTTTCATATATGCGTGTGTACATGTGTGAAGTAAATATTTAGATTATATATATTAAAATTACCTATAACATATACAAATCTACATGCTTATAACATTAAAGGTTCTTGTATGCATATGTGTATATATATATATATATATAGAGAGAGAGAGAGAGAGAAAGAGATATAGGTGGCATGTATATATATATATATATATTAGAGAGAGATATGGATATATCTATGTGTGTGTGTGTGTATATATATATATATTTTGAAAAGAGAGAGATATCAATATATGCGCGTGTGTGTGTGTATATATATATATATATATATATATATATATATATATATATATGTATGTGAGAGAGAGAGCAATAGATATGGATATATGTGTGTGGATATATTTAATTATCTATCTATATATATATATATATATATATATATATATATATATATATATATATATATATATATATAAACACACATTTAATCAAATGTACACAGGTTAAACTTATTATAACATTTTCTATGGAACCAATGATGTTTTTTAAGTATATTTTGAAAATAATAAGTCATTAACTTTTACAAATTGAGTTAATCTTATGAAATCATAACTGCTTCTTTATTTGGGTTTTATTTAGAAATTATTTCTATTTAATAGAATTGAATAAAGTGAAGTGTCTTTATTTCTCCAGACTTCACGGATATAAATCTAATAATAATGTGTAGCATTAGAATTAATTTATCTTGTGTATACTTTGTTACTTACTGAAGTCAGAAAAAGAAATAAAATTAAGAATTTAACTGTAATATCTATGAAGCATGTACCATTTCTCCTATAGTGACAAATATAAGTATATTTCATAGTTGGGCACATTGCCAAATGGTTAGAATGTTTGCTTTTCAACCATGAGACTTTATGCTTAGTTTATCAAGAAGATGATTTCCTGATATTATTGGCCTCTAGTGTGCGATTTCCTGTGTAAAATGTCTGAAAGGAATACACCATGGATTGACACAAACATACTGATTGAAACTGGATAGATAGAATTTTTGTTGATGGTTTGTGTAAGTCACAAGTTATCACAAACATGGGTTTGAGATTTGTTTGAGTTTTGCTTAAACTGTTGATCATACCAGATTATGTGATCTCTCCCAGAAACTGAAACTAAGGCTCAAACTTTGCTCAGAATAGTTGAAGTATAAGTCACTGGTGGGCTCTGTGGGTGTTGAACAAACACAAATATGCCTGAACAGGTTTTCGCAATGAGGATTGGCTAACTGCCCGAGCAAACAGACATACTTTGATATAAGTGGCCGGCTATGATATTTGATATTTACTGGCATTGAGGACTCTTATCATTATCATTTTTATATTTTTCTCAATATTTCAGTTTGTCAGTTTTCCTGCCATTTTTTAATAGATATAACATCCAGTGAATAGCCATGTATATATTAGATTATTCAGCAATTTTTAACCTTTGGGCCTGTGAAAAACAGTGTATCAAAATGACGGTTATTCCTTTGACACCACTATTATTGAATACTCTTTTGATTCCCTTGGCAATGTTTATTTACAAGATTATAAAAATATGTGAACCAAGTAAAATGCAATATTTATTATTTACCATTTTATAAAGAAATAAATATAAAAAGAAAGCTTTTTATTCAAAAATTTATAAAAAAAATTACAAAAATATGTAAGAGAAAGAGATGCTTTCAATTTATTTTAGTGAATTTATGTGGTGAGAGCAAATAAAAGAAATTCCCTGGAAAATATATTTTTGCAAAATTTATAATTACAGTTATTTATTTAATTTTTGTCTAATTATCTCATTCACAGACATTTTTATAAATTTATGAATAAAAAATTTATTTTCATATTTATTTCATTCTAAAATGGTAAATAATAAGTATTTCATTATAGTTAATTCATATATTTTTATAATCTTGTAAATATAAAATTATTCTTGTAAATAAGAAAGCTAATAAATAAATAGTGTTCAACATTTTGTTGTCAATTCTCAAGAATAATGAAAATGTATAAATCCACTTTCATATAGTTGTTTTTTTTTTTAAATTCTAATCATCGCTTTTTAAAGCAATAAACATTGCTGAGGAAGTCAAAAGTGTATACAATAATAGTGGTGTCAATGGAATAACTATCCTTTTGACCCACCATTTTTTCATGGGCATGAAGGTTAAACATTGCTGATTATTCCTACTATGCTCTATACACCTGAGAATGGTTGGAGAGTTGACGAATGAAAGCATAAAAAAAAGTATCAAAGATGAGCCGTCTGAGATCTCATTCAACAACACCTCATCAATAAATTGCAGACAAAACTTACATGTAATATTGTTTGGGTAAACATTTTTTTTTTTATTTTGATAAATGATAATTCAATAAGTACAGTGAAAGAAAAAGGAAGATAGAGAATTGGTTAACACATTCACTGACTGACAATGACAATTTATCTATCATGGACAGGTTGTCTCTGAATAAAGTGAAGAGAAATTTTGGTGCCACTTTCTGATTTACCAAATCCCCTGACACTACCATTGTTTCCAGTCTCAGAACCCAAAAGGAAATAAAAATATCTTTGTTATCTTATTTATTTCAAAATCAATATTCTTAGTTTGGTTAAACAGCAAAATGTATTACTAGACACATCACACTGTTCTGACTAATGCTTATTAGTTTATCACTGTGTTTCCCTAATTTTTGGTGATGACTTTGTGACATTTTGTAGTATATTGGAGTAGAAAAACATTTGGATACATTACGGATAACATGATCAGTGTATAGTTTATTCAAATGTGTATTTTGATAAGAATTTACTAAAATTTGGTTTAGTTTGGTTTGTTTTACAGTATATCAACCTCAATGGGTTATTTAATGTTGACAAGATTTTTATTTACATTATTTGGACTATTGTCCTCATTTTTATCATCACATTTATTACAACGTTTCAGCCATTGTACACTCCGGCCTTCTTCAGGTGGTTGGAATGTCAAATTGAACCCTTTATTTCACTTACTGGGGTAGACTGTTCTAGTTCCATGTGCCATGTTTAATGGATGTCAGTTATCAGTTATCTCCTGTTAATTTCCCTCAGAAAGTTTTCCACTGCCTTAACCGGGTATTGAACTCACACTCTTTGGGTCCTGTCACTGGATCTAACCAACACCTTTATCTACTGTGCCATGTGTCCTCAACGACATATGGCACAGTGGAGAACACATGGTTAAGGCAGTGGAGAACTTTCAGTGGGAAATTAACAAGAGATAACTGATAACTGACATCCATTAAACATGGCACGTGGAACTAGAACAGTCTACCCCAGTGAGCGAAATAAAGGGTTAAGTTTGACATTCCAGCCACCTGAAGAAGGCCAGAGTGTACAACGGCTGAAACATCATAATAAATATGGCAAAAAAGATGAGGACAATAGTCCGAATAATGTAAATAATGTACATAATACCTCATCTCAGAAATATAGACAGATACTGAAGATTTTTATTGCTGGTAATTTTTTTTCCAAAAATGTATTGCTGATAATTATTATCCCTTGGAAAAAAATTTATTGCTGGTATTAAAACCTATTTCTACACCTTCATAGTGCTTTGTCCCCAGTTTGCGGGTCAACTATTTGCCCATAGTTGGGACCCTAACAGGTGCTACCACTCTGGGTTAGGGTGGACCTGGGAACAACAGCAATTAAGAGGTGGTTCCATGCTCCTGAGAAACTCCTGATCAGAGATCTTGCTGTTGGATGTAGTTTATTGTCTTACCCAGGACGCGGATATAGTTTATCATCTAAAATTTGGGTTAATGGCTACCAGTACAGAAAGAGGAATTTGCAAGCAAAGTTCAAATTCTAATCTTCACTTTCATACTAATGACTTTGAAAACAGCATGAATGAACCACTTCTCCAACAGCTATTTATTAAATAACAGGGTACACTGGGCTGCCTTGGACAGCAACTAGTCTAAAGGATGGGCTACTCTGAATTCAGATCACCTTTAATACACTGCATTATTCACTACTTTCTTTTCCACTACATTGTTTTTCAAGGCTACTTAATTTCAGTCATGGTTATTTTCTGTTGCCATAGCAGAATATGTCAACACAACTGCAAAATTCCAACACGTTATCACTTGCTTTTACATGACTGTTCATCACACTCCCCCTGATCTCATGATCACAAAAAATACAGTTGTGAGCAGGTTGCTTTTGCTGGGTACTTCACTGAGGAGGTCGAGCAACACGAGCTTCATCCTCAGATGAACTGTCACTAGGGGAACTTGCAAGATGTATTGCATTAGTATTTTGGATGCTGACATTTGGGGAGTCATCCTCTACATTTGTTTTGTATTCAAGGGATTCAGTATCAAGAGAGTGATCAGTTTCTGCTAATGGGGTTTATCTCAAATTTACTAACCACTCACTCTCTTCAGAATCACTGTCCTATGTAGCCAATGGGATTGATCCCATGAATGTCCTTCATGTGACGTGGAACTCCATCAATGTGCACTGACTATGGACTATTAACCCAAGTCACATGACCCATTCTAAATTTAGTCATTCATCTACCATGGGGAGTTTTCACCCAAACAACATCTCCCACTTCATATGTTCCTTGAGTATTCTGAGGTTCAGTGGGGGCATAGCCTCGATGCCCCATGTGCAGGTATGAAGTGCATCAGTTGATGCATTAGTAGGTGAGTGATTATCTTTAGGCATGAGGTTATACTATTAGATTGCCGGTATAGAGCACTGCTTTCTAGTCCTAAGGCTTTTCATGCTTTGGTGACTTCTTTATACTATGCCATTCTCGGCAGGTGCATAGGCACATTGGAATCACAAATGTACACCCCAGTTACTCAAAAAATTCTTGAAATTGTTGCACATGAATGCTGTGTCATTGTCGGTTAATATCTTGAGTAGTGAACACTGTTCATAAAAAATTGACTCCAACTGACGAACTATACTGATAGAATCTTGTTGATGTAGTGGTCACCATATCACGAACTGAGATGGTCCACAATCAATGATTGTTAGAAAGTGCTTACTACCATGGTGGGTGATGTCCATTGCTAACCTATTCCAGTTGTTCCTCATGTTCAGCGTTCCTTTTTGTCAATGCACTGGAGCCAGATCAATGGATTGGCAAGCCTCACATTCTTTGACAAACACTTTTACAACTTCTGACGATACTGAAGGGTCCATAAACCAAAATACAGGGTCCTTTTTATGCCTGGGTGTCAAGTTTAGCAGTGGATACTAGCCACTTAATGTGCATCCAATCCAGTCTTTGTAGTGGTGCATACTAAGTACACTGGCTTCATTCCCTCCTTGTGTAGGTTTAACCACCTCTTTGGCACCCTGGTAAGCTGGTTGGCCAGATTCATATTGGATTTGACCAGTGTTATGTCCACTGTCAAGCCATATTCAGCTACAAGCTCACAAAGTGTGTTCAACTGTCTTCACGCTAGCATTTCCCCAGACACCTTCATATTTATTCGTGCCTTGCCAGTTAGGGTTTTCAAAATCCACTGATGGTCACATGGTCAATCGGTAAAAGGATGTACTGTCAACACCCGTCACTGAAGAGCCAAATTGACACCCTTTATTGTTATATTTAGCTCAGCCAAATTGATGTGCTTAGCATCTCCAGCTGGGTGCAGCCACAACACATCCTCAATGACATTTTTATTTACCTGTAATACCACACTTGTGGCTACAGAACTCACATCTACCCACACATTCATCTCGCAGCCACTCACACACCCGTCTCCTCCTACTGGATTGACCTCGTGTATTCTGGCCATTATATCAGCTAGCATGCAATCAAGAGAGGCATCCTCAACTTCATCATCCCATCCTGTGGTTACAGAGTTTGCTTGTCATTTCACAAACACAGTGGCCACTTGTAGCCAGCCACAAATGTGAAAGTGGCCCACAAGCTTTCCACATAAAGAGAACATGCGCTGGCAAGTTATTTTCATAGGGATATCGAGGATCTCTCTACCTTGCCTCCATCGGAGAGTGCCATTATCACTCCAGACCTGCAAGTCCAGCACCTTAGTTCTGTCTTCTAATCAAGTCAGCTCCTTGCATAGTAGTCCATACTTGGACAGGTTCTCTTTTACACATGTGACAGGAATCAAAACCTTCTTTGACATAAATGCCATCAATATATGCCAATGTGGCATTCACAATGTCTTCATCTTGAGACATTACTATGTCAATTACAGCTTTCATGATGAGAGGTGCCACATTTAAACCAAAGCCCAGTCGGGTGAGGCAGTATCTTTGACCCTTCAATATGACATTTTGATAGAGCCACAATGTCTTCTCAACGTTATCTGCAGATATGCTCTTCATAAGTTCTATAGGGATACATACTAATTGTCACCATTCCTGCAACTTATGTGCACACACTTTTGAGTTAGTGGTATTCAAATCACGGTAATCAAGTACTGGATGGACTTTCTGCTTGCTCTCTTGTATCACTGCCATTAATGGGATGAGACACTTAGGTGGGCCAAGTTGTCTTCATTATCCAGCCACAACTGAATCTTCATCTCATATTCATCCCGTGCATAGTTGGGTACTAAATATTCTACCACTCTATTCTTTAGGATTATAGGTGGTTGTCCATTTGTCCACCTCCATGAGGCCATCTATACTTTGTTATGACGGTCAAACTCTATGCTAAAGTCAGGTTAAGTGATGGAAATATCAGCACATTGGGGCATATGCTTTCTTCAAAAAAGTGAACTTCTCCTGAGGGATTTATGTGTGACCCTCCTAGTTCTCTGATGGCATCAATCCCAAGAAGATCGAACCCAAGTAGTGGTCCATCCACAATTAGGGTATCAATGCACATGGGTTGAGCATGACCAATATTCAATGTAATACTGCTATGTCCATGGCATGTTAGGATCTTACCGTCAGCAGTTAGGACTTCCATCTTTATTGGTCGCCAATTGTGGCATATGCATTTGCTCACCAACATCTGTTAGCAATCAGAATCAACCAGGGCTGTGCACTTCTTTCCATCTACGGCTACCTCAATGATAGGTAGTGCCATCTTCTTTAGTCACTTGGGGAGACGTTTGTTCCCTGGATCCATTTTCCTGACACTCTGATGAGATGTGTTCGACCTTGTTGCACCGAAAACATTGTATCTTGCAGTGCAATCTTCGTGTCCGTGTAGTCCTCCTCTCCAGGTAGCCTTGCCTGCATTCCTTTGCCAGGTGGTTGGGACCAAAACACTTAAACAATGCCGCCTGTTCATGCTGTAATGTCAGTATTTGTCTGTTGAGCTGCTGTGGCAAGTGACTCATCTGGCTCTTTGCTATCAGACATAACAGCCCGAGCCCGAGCCAAGATCTGGTCCAACATCATAGTGTCAATTTTGGATGATGCTCGGAGAAGTTCCTTAACTTGTTGCAGCAATACAGAAACAAATGTGCACATCATCCATTGTTCAGGCAGTTGACTACCAACCAACAAAACTAACCATTTCAACTCTGCTAAAAATTTGTCTACAGTTTCTCCTGGCCGAAATTGGTATGACACAAGCGGATCATACACAGTGAATGAATCCACCGCATATGCAGTTATAAGGGCTTGTTTAATTTGCTCTGCATCTGACCTCTGCTCCTTTGTCAGCTGCTGATACACAGAGAGAGCCCCGGCTTGCAAGCACAGTTGCAGTAACTGCTCAACTTTCTTCATCTCGCAGAGATCACAAACCAACTCCACATTTTCAATCCATTCTACAATTGGTAGATCAGTAGCAGCACCACTGAATTCAGGTATCAGCCTAATATTGAAACTTCTGTCTGCCATGATTGGGAGGAATGCCAAAATAGCTTGTAGTTTAAATGAGTCTATCACTTAGACGTTGTTCAAACAATTCAAGATACTGCTGGTTCAATCTGACATTCTTGCCTTCCACACATTTCAAAACGTAAAACTGTTCTCCCCTTCTCACTGCTTCAGTCCTCTTTTGTCAGGCCAACACAGCGGCTAACCAACCAATCAGCATTCTTTTCTTTTATTCACAGTTACCCTGGCAAATAGCCTCCTCTAGTCCGACCAATCAGCATATGACTTGATATTGGTCAAAGCATGCCAAACTGTACAAAAACCCTCATTTCTGCACATACTGCTGCAATAGCTAGATGGGAGAATAATGTCATTTTCAAAGAGCAAAACTGCTGATGCCATGTGCTGCACATTGAGATAAGACCTTTATTTTCCTTTGCACCAGATGCAAACCATTCTGGCTCACTTGCTTCTATGTTACTGTTCACCACAAAGTATTTTATTTTTTAGAGAAATAATAGCTTTGCTTTTCTAAAATTTACTAAGAAAAAAAACCTTTCAGAATCAGCCAAAATATTGCAATGCATTTGCATGTAGCATTCATTTATGTGCAACAATCTGGGAAAACAATCTTTTTACATATAAAGAATAATTTTAGGAGACAAAATAGAACAAAAATTCATGTGACATGTTTCATTCTTTAGGACTTCATTGTCTCATGAAGTCCCAAAAGGACAAAAATATTTTCCACTTTGTCATACTTCTTTCCCCTAAAAATGCAACAATCTAAAACCAAAAAGACTGTGCTGACTCTAAATTAGTGATTAGAATGAGAAAGTTAAAATTTAGGGTTCCATCTGAGAGATTAGAGTAACAGATTGGCAGATTGAATACTGACCTTTTTACAAAGCGTCTTTTAGAATCAGACAATATTGGAAACAGGGAATAGCATTCTGAAATTTGGTGAAAAATGGTTGAAACCCACCACCTTAATTGGATTTGTTAAATTCTGACATACAGATATACCTCAATGTAACTACTAAGATCAAAGATCCATTAATATCTAATACTGACCTATCTACCAGTCATATATGTAATTAATAAATATTTTGGTAAGGAGCAATCCAATGAGAAAAGTATTTAAATATAAGGAAATGTATTTCAGATTATAAACTTGATATCTGTAGAAAGTTTTAAACAATGATCATACAGTACTCACCAACCACTTATTCATTTGTAAGCCTTTTCAAATATTTAAGATGTATCTATAATATAGCAACAAACATGTCAGAAGAAGTTTGAATAGTGTTCAACATTGCCCCCTGGAGACCTAGAACTACATACTGTATATACTCGCATATAATGTTATTTTTGAAGATTTAATTTTGAAGCTAATTTTAAGAGGGTCACATTATACATGAAATATAAAATTAGCATATGTACTGCTGGCCCTGGCTATGTCATTGACCAAACTATATATCTGTTTACTGTAGTCAAATTAGCTTCAAAATTAGGTCTTCAAAGGTTGCATGATATGCAAGTATATACAGTATATATGTGAAGACACATTACACAAGCTTTTGTAGAGTAATTAGTAAAAAATTTACTTTCAGTAACTGAAGGTTTTTTTGTTTTTTTAAAATTCAATAAAGCCAAGATTAAAATTTCAAATTCATTTTTTAATCTCTTTGGAAATTGACTCTTTCTTATTTTGAAAAAGTGTCGCTGTGTGTTCAAATCTTGGCTTAGCTTAGTAAATACTAACAGTACTGCTTTATTCTACTTCTTATTTTATAACTTTAGAAATGTTTACTAAGCCTAGCTTACTTCAGTAATGAACCAAAAGGATGAAATATGAAGGTGGAAGATTTCATCACATTAAGTACTTACCTTGAAAATCAGCATTCAAAACATTAGCTTTCACCTGTACTTGAACACTGAGAAACTATATAACTACATCAGTCACAAAACAGACTATGCTATTATTTAAGATCTTGGCTGGGCCAAGTGAATACCAATAAAAAAAAATGAAGATACCTTTGTCTGAAATAAGGGTATACTATGAGGTCAACAAGCAAGCTTAACTCATCATTAACACTAAGCTGTTTGATTATTACTGAATGCCATGCCCTTATACCAAACTTGGTAGCAAATACCTCCTAACAATGACATTATTCCAGACTCTGTCAAAGCCAAACAAATATTAAATATTATTCTGTATGACTGTTCTAAATTATGGCTTAGCCAAGTCACCATCTAGATCAAAGCTGCAACTCATTGGCCATGACTGTAAAACATGTCCCTATTTTGAGTGATGAGTTCAACAATTTCTTTTCTTGTGAATCATTTTCAACCTAACATTTCTTGAATGATCCTCCAGGTTTCGTTTTTAATATTATTGTACATATAATTAATATAGAGATAAGCAATTCACATGTCATTTACATATCTTTATTTATTATTAATAGTATTTCTGGTCCCAAACCTGAGTGAGAGCTGCAGAGAATTCTTCGATGGTGCTATTGATTCTTGTTTGTTCCCTCCATGATCAATACACACATCATAAAGATCAGAGGATACAATCTCGGCACATTTCCAAACACAATTGCAAAGTTTGCTTTGAACAGTCCAAGAATGTAAACCTAGATATTAGTAGAAAATGTGCAAAACGAGGCTTTGCAGTCATTTTTTTTTTAGCATGAGAATTCATTTTAGTAATAACCTCTTTGTAGTTGATACCTTTATTATATTTTTGATTACTACAACAAACAGTAAATCTACAATTTGATTGGTTAACTTGGCATCTTTTGGTCCAAGCCAGAGTTCAATTGGTCTGCTTTTACCGTACGAAAAGTCTTAAGTGCAACCAAATTAGGACAGAGAATTGAACATAAAAAGATCAGTATAAAATGCATTTTTTATAGTTTCTTGCATATTCCAATCTTTGTTAATAATTTTTTTTTAAATAAATGCTATTTGCATTTATTATTATGACTTCAAAAAGATGAATTATATAAAACGAATAAATTACGACAATTTTTACATTGGCATGTCTCACAAGTACAAGATGTAAGCGTTAAAATTACACATTTCTTCATTAATTAAAAAATTCTTATTCAAGGTTTAAAGTCAGAGTTTGCTTTTTATTTTGCTTATGCAAGCAATGAATTGGAAACATCAAAATCAAATAATTACCGAAGTTTGGATATCTGGGGACTATTTTAACAGATGATGGAAAAAGTGACCTCAAAATTTGAAGGCACGTTAGAATGGCAAATAATGCTTTCCAAAAAATAAATGTATTATAAAACAGGAAGATTTTGTTACAAAAAAAAAGAAGAGAGCGCTGAAGTCTTCCAATAACGCAGTGAATGCTGGACAATCTCCTAAATGATAAAGTGATGACTTGAGGCAACAGAAATATGGCTCAACAGAAAGATGCTGAGAATGATGAATAGTTGTATGCTCCTTGCATTAGGACTGAAGCTCACTCCAAACCTCAAATGGAACTCATATATACAATCCATTGTTAAAGATATTGAAAAAATGTTTAGTTCCTTGTAGTGCTCCAGAAAGTATCTGACTCAATCTGCCATATTTTATCTTTACAAGAGTCAGATCAAACCCAAAATGAAGTATTGCTGCCATAGCTTACAAATCCTCAGTTTCCAGCCTCGAGAGAATTCAAAAGTGTTTAAGCAGCCTTGTGGGTGATGGACTGTTTTTCATCCTACAAACCCTTTCTCACAGACAAACGTTGCTAGCCTCTACTCTATCACCATTTTCATGGCAGATGCTCAGAAAGCTGCATTCCTAATAATCAGCAGTCCAGTCCTTCACAGCTAGGACCCATCATAGCATGGACACAGTGTCAACTCATCTTCATTCTCTTCATATTCAATTGATAAGAGTAGGGAGTTCTATTCAAATTCTTCCCCAGAACTGATATTTTATGGAACAGACTCTGAAAAGGATCCTTTCTTCACCACTGTAATCTTAATCTCTTCACAACATCCTCATTCAGTATCCCTCTACCTTGAGTGGTTCTTGGGCCTTGTATTGGATGAACAATAGCATAAAAATGATTTACTCTTTGAATATCAAAGAAAATCATACAAAAATCATAAATAGAAAAGTTGCATATGATTTTTTCCTTCATTTTATTTTTGTTTTTTAGCTGAAACCTTGCCATATATTATTACTACTTTTGATTTTATTGTTATTGTTTTTTTAGTGCAATAAGAGTTAGAGGTGCTTTACTACACCAGAAGATCTTTCTTTGGTCATCCATTTCTGTTATGTGGTATATTTTTTCAGGGCGTGATGATCCCATTACTCCATAACCACCTATCTTTTATTACTCTTGCTTCTTTTTCCATTTTTGTGCTTATCTATTCATTCAAAATCTTTTGGTTACTTAATCTTTCCCTTGATTCTCTTTCCTTATGAGTGTTAAATTCTTCAGGCCCTCTATCCTCATTATTTGTCCCAGACATTTCTGCAGTCTCTTTCTGATTGTCAGTATAAGTTTTTTGTATTTCATATTTCTCTTTACCTAAGACTAAAAAGTAAACGGTAATACTAAATGCAGAAAAATATAAAAGTCTAACCAAAATGTTTTCATGTTTCAACCAACAGTTGTTATTCATGCCACCAACTGATAACAGCACCTCACTGCAATGACCCATGAAATTTGAAATTACTATCTAGATTAGTGTTGAAACTGGATTTTGGTAGTTGGGTTCAGCATTCTAGCTCTAAGAGATAATCTACTTATAGTAGTGGAGTTTCATCAACACCTGGGAGAGCATTTTAGCCGATCTGGCATTTCTTCTGCAGAATCTGTTATAAATCTAGCATTGCTGACAAATAAATGGAGCAAGCAATTCTTTTTATTACTTTGAAAAATTTTTAATAAAATAATCAATGTTATCACTTTTTATAAATTTTACACAGACAATCAAGGGGAATCAATTTGGCAAAAGAAATAATTTATAAAAAAAAAAAATATTAAAAGAAGAAAAATTCTCAAAGGAAACAACTGATTCACTGAAAACGACAAATATTATGGATTAAGCCTATGAAAGTATAGGAAATATTTTAATCTCTTTTTATGATTGCTATGATCAAAACTTCATATTTTTGCTGATATCCAAGTGAAAAATTTGTTTATACCAATTCCATAAGTAACTTAAAGCTGAAATTTGAAAAAAAAGAAATGAAAAGAATATTTGATAAATGTCTCAAGAAATCAATAAATAAAAATTTCTTAAAACAATAACCTAGACTAGAGTTTACATATTTTATAAAAAAAATGCAAAAATTTATTTATGAATTGTGTTTGCATTTATGTCAATAAAATCTAATCTAACAACAATTTCTGAGGCAAAGCAAAAAATTTGATTAATTTTACCAAGTCATTTTAATTTTTTGATGGATTGCAAAACAAAAGAATGATATATCATACAGATTAAGAACTTATATAAAAAGTATCCTGAAAAACAATATTTTTATTGAAAAGCAAATCAAAAAGAATCTTGAACAAAATTTTAGATTAAGACTTTTTATATTAAGAAATCCAGGGTAATAAGTTTACAGTAAGTAAAAGCAAAAAAAAAAAAATTAATAATTTAAATTCAATAAATTCTGAGAAAAAATAGGAAAGAATTTAAAAACATATTTGAAACAAATGTAGAAAATGTGAAAAATATGTAGCAGAAAATAATTTTCATGAAAATAAACAATTTTTGTTTTTACATTATGAAAGATATTTTTAAAATAACATGTTCAAAAATGTGGTTTAAGAATTTAATTTAATATGACTCACCTTCCTAAGCACTTCTCAATTTCAGGAACTAAGATTTGAAGAGACAGTTTTCTGTTTTTTCTCCCAAAAGGTTTTCCAAGATGGGTAAGAATTACAATACTTTTAGCACCTTTTTTAAATAAATAGTTAAAGGTGGGGATCGTTGCCACAATTCTGTAAGATTAAGATAAATTTCATTTGAAACAAAGAAAATTCAGTTTTGTACTATTTTTGATTTTACTGGTTTAATATGCTTCCATTTTTTCTTTAAAAATTATCCTGTCAGTTTCAAAAACTTTGTAAATTCCAAGAAATTATAGAATAGTTGAAACATAATACACAAATACAAATTAGGAAACCTTATAAATAATGATACTGTATATTTAGAATAAAATATCTTTAGTACTAAATATCTATCTATCTATCTATACATAGACCTGACGATTACATCTAGCATGAAACAGACTGTCGCCTCTAAGTGTTGACTTATATGTTCACTTTTATATTTACACATGCTCTATCTCTGATATTGAGCACTTTATCCTATAAATATAGCACATCTTAAGACTATATTTCTTCATATATATATATATATATATATATATATATATATTTGTGTATTTAGGCAGCAATCCTTCTTTCATGCACATTTCATTAAAAACGACAGACAAGTTGTTTTTTAGTTTTTTTATACAATTTCTCATGCTATCTAATAATTTTTTTTTTTTCAGATGATAAATTATATAATTGCATTGTTGCATTATAAACCACAGGTTGGCTCTGTGGGTGTTGAATAGATACAAATGTGCCTGAGCAAGAGTCTGCAACAGGGATTGGCTAGTTGCCCTAGTAGACGGGTATCCTCGCATACGAGTGGTCCACTATTATTATTATTATATATATATATATATATATATATATATATAGTGTTGACATAGGACTCAGTATTGAATGGTTACAGTCAGTTTCATGCCCTAATTCAATCTTCAGACCATTATATCCACACTGTCTATTTCTGATATTGAGTACTCTTCCCCTATAAATATAGTAAGTTTTACACCTCCCTCACTAATCTCTCATGGTCTCATGGCCAGAAAACCACTCAGCCAGGCTCTCATACTCCTCTCTCTCTCTCTCTCTCTTCATATATAATGTGGAAACATTTTGGTGTGACGTGTTTCATACCTTAGGACTTCAATTCAACTAAAGTGAGCCGATTCTAAGAGAATTAAAAGTTCTACCAGGACTCAATCTTAGTGGGTACAATCTTAACAATACAAAATATTTCAGATGATACAGAGTTTATAGCAGATACAGAAAGGAAACTACAGGAGGCAGTGAAGGAAAGAAAGAAGAAAGGACTAAACATCAATTGCAAGAAGGAATGCATGGTTGTTAGCAAAAGGAACAACTCAACATGCAGATTACAAATTGAAAAGGTCAAAATAAAGCAAATAAAAACATTAAAATATCTGGAAAGTTTGATACTGAAATCCAAAGGCACATTGGGATAGCAAAAGAGCCTTCCAAAAGGTAAGCAAAGTATTAAGAACCAGAAAAATTAGCATGAGAAACAAAGAAAAGAGTACTGTAATGTAATATCAGTCCTCCTATATGACAGTGGATGAGGGACAATCTTGTCACAGATAAAGAAGAAACTTGAAGCAACAAAAATGTGGTTCTACAGGGGGATGCTGAGAATATCATGGACTGATCATGTGAGTAATGATAAAGTTTTAAAAAATGGGAACAAAAAGGACACACAATTAACATCAGGAAGGAGAGTTAAAATTTCTAGAGCAAATAATGAGGAAAGAGTTCTTGGAACATTTAATACTCATAAGGCAAGAAGGACAGAGGAAAACAATGTATAACTTACCCAGCCAACCCAAGTAAATGGATAAGAACACAGTTTAGCCAAAAGCCAAAATTTATTAAGAGCTACAAAGGAGAGAATGCTGTGGAGAGCCATGATCACCAACATCCTGAAGGAACATGGCACACAGAAGAAGAAACTATAGTGAAAATATTGTATGCAGGAATAAGATGCGTTGTTTATGTGCATACATCTACATTTATTGATCATAAGTATTTTGAAAAATATATTCTCCAGCCAGATGACCCCCCCCCACTTCCTCTACTCCATGAATTCTTTAAAGCTTAGGTACTTGTACTGACAATTCTGGAACTCAGCCATGATGAAAAATCATCATCATTATCAAAAATATGCCTTCCATCCACCAGAAATGGCGGCAGGGGGGGGGGGGGAGCTCACATATTCAACTCCGAAGCTTTTCAAGAAACCTATTTAAAAGAAAATGAAAATATGTACATCGTGAGAGTTTCACATTTCCAAAATTTACTACCTTGAAATTTTGGCAACTACTAACAGATTGATAAATATTACTTTTTATCTGTATTTGAGAATTATGGAATCTCTACAAGTCCCCATTGGCAGTAAGGCAACAGTATTTTTCTCCCTCAGCATCATGTTTTATAGTGTCTGTTTCATCAAAATAAATCTGCAGGCTTCAGCTCAGATCATAAATGTCATCTTTGCTTTCTACTCTCTTCATCATTTTTCTTGCTTTCATACAAATTATATCAAGCTCACACCAGATAATTCATATGAGCAGAAATCCTATCAAGGTTTGGGAATAAATATTAGAATCAAATGATTTTAATATTTGAGACGGAACATAAATTGACCTTAAATATAATTAAACAGCCAAAATCATTTAGCTCTTTGACAGTATAAAAATAGTATCCAAATATCACACTATATCTAATGAACTGGTATTATGGATGGGATGCTGAACTCCAAAAACAGAGAAATCACATGAGCAGTAATTAAAAATATTCTTGTAAAATAATTTACCTAATAGATATTGGATTTTATCGACAGTGTTAAATAAAGGTTAATTTCATGAAGCACCCATTGAGGAACAAATTCATTATCATTGATTTGCAAGACTAGTATAGTAATCCCAGAACTACAGCAGGTGTTTTAAATATATTTTAGATTTTTTTTGTCTGAATTTCTGGGATGAGCAGTTATCATTATTTACACTATCTATATTCAGACTATTGTCATCATTTTTTATCACAATGTTTCGGACATTGTGCCATCCGGCCTTCCTCAGGTGTATATCAATCTGAGTAACCTACAGGGAATTCTAAATTGAACCTTCTATTTAATTTACAGGGGATAAACCATTCTTGTTCCATTACCCATATCTAGGGATATCATCTAATTCTTATTTTATTTAGCACTAGCAGAATTTGCCCGCTCGCTATCACTTCACAAAGTAAGATATATCCACTACTTGAAGTATTTGCAACAAAAATTTTAAATGAACATTTCATTCATAAATTGGCTTGTTATAATTAAGGAAAGTTTTACAAATAGATGCCAACTTGTTGTAGGCCAAGTAAAATGCAAAACACTTTTCTGCACTATATAAGACAATACTCCTAAACAGAAATATTTTTGATATGAAAATCAAAACAATCCTTGAATAAAAGAATAGTAATGAAGGATAGTTAATTAATGAAATAAACTTTTTTTTAAATCAATATGCAAATTAGTTAAACCTGAAGAGTGATATCACCTAGAAGTAGATAATATAAAGATATTGAGTAATATTTATGCTGTACAATACAGAAATGTGGCACATAACTGAAGCGGGGATTAGGGAAAGGACAGTCTTCTTCTGTCTTAACTATAACTGAGCTAGCCACAAACATTGACCCAATCATACCAACAATATTCCTTACAAAATAAATTACTATAAAGTAGAATTGGGGTTTTTAACCCCAGAATTCGTTGAATAATTGTGGTCCAATTTTGCATTTATTCATACAGATTCCTTAATATAGGTTTTACTTAATTAGCTATTATGTTTCTCTAACTCTTCAAATGTTGAATGTATAACTAATTCTAATTTCTATTTTCCCACCTTTAAACTATATTAATTTTATCTTATAAATTGTCCCCTCTTCTGTTACCTATGAAATAAAATCGTTTGTATGAAAAAATAAGGATCTATGTACATCAAATTGTCTTTAAATTAAGTGGCAGCAGAAGAATTATCATTGAACTTTTAAAAGGTAAGCTTAACCATTAATTCAATACTTAAATACAGTGATCAATTTTGAGTTCTTCTGTAGTTTATTGATGCCTATTACATTCACTCCTCCCTATCTATTGTAATGATGTCTAAACCAAGAGTCCTCCACAGGAGCTCGCTTAAGTATTGCCCAATAGCTAGTTTATAATAAAATGTGCACTGCAATTTTGGATACATGAAAGCAATAATAATGGCTAGTATAATATATTAATATATATTTTTAACGTCACATAATCTGGCAACCCTGAATCTGAGCTCAATGAAAATCATTCCCTGCACCTAACTTTTCTAGGGCTTTTGAATGAGCTATGAATCATTGAAATCTGACCAGTGGGGGTGGAAGGGTTGCTTGGAAACACACACAAACACACATACACTGTACTTTATATATAAACTTGTTCAGTTATTGCTCATCCATTTCCACTGTGTGTAAGTACAAACTACCTGAGCCAGGGATTGAACTCACAATCACTACATCACCAAATTCACAATGGCCTGGTGGATAAAAAGTTCAATCGCTGGGTCGGGTAGTGTGTACTTGCACTCAGTGGAAACAGATGAGCAATAACTGAACAATGCTAAATAAAATAAGAATTAGATGATATCCCTAGACATGGGCAGTAGAACAAGGACAGTTTACCCCACCATAAATTAAATAAAAGGTTCAGTTCAGAATTCCCTGAAGGTTACCCAGATCGATATACTAAGGCATTGTGATAAAAACAACAAAGATGAGGACTATAGTCTGAATATAAATTGTGTAAGTAATTTTAGACTTTGTTGGTAATAATGCAAGGCTGAAAAATGAAATATTTTTTTATTTTTTATTTTAATCATTTCACACCAAACAATGTGATAATGCCACTAGACTGCTGGATGGGAGGTTGGGGGTGGGTTTACAGGAAGTGAAAGGGAATAAAACTTTAGTGGGGAGGAGTTAAGAAAGGACAAAAAAAGAACAGGGTTCAAGAAGACAGAAGATGGTGATTGACATTGCATTTAAACTTTTGAAGATTGTAGTTAAAGGAAAGCAAGAAATCAAAAGGGAGTTCCACAAGCAAGAAGTGTGAGAAAAGAAACTGCTAGAGTAGAAATGGTGGTCACATCTAGCTAGTTCAACAGTAAAAAGGGTGAGGCCTAGTTGTGAATCTAGTAACATGCTTAAATTCATGTAGTTGTGGCACTAGGGGAAAAAACGTCCATAAGAAAAGTTCCCATGAAAATATTTGCAGAAAAGACAGAGGGGAAACCACTGAAGTTGAGATGTCTGGATTGATTACATTACAGCCCCTTCTTTGAATTTTGTCAAGAATCTTGAGATTTAAAACAGTTGTTGAAAAATAAACAGTATTAATGGTTTGCAAGACTGGTGCCATTACAAGAGATTTACTGGCACATGCACAATTTCCTAAAGCTCATTCATTGCTTTGCAAAAACCAGGATACTAAACAATATACAATGAATACTTTATACCATTAATATTATATCAACTTTAACTGTGAACATGAAAGGTTTGACTCTTGCTTGGATGCAAGCTAACTACAATACAATACTTGTAAATCTATTTAATCAAAATATCATATAAACTATTGTATAAACTTGATATAGTACTTTCCAAATAAACTTTAATATAGACTTACCGATAATTGTTTGTGATTTCCCCATCCTGAATTGGTACATTATAATCCACTCTGTTTAAAAACAAACAAAAAAAAGTGAAATCATTTTCGAAATTTAATATCTTAAACAAAATATTGTTTTTAAAAATTGGTATAAATGAAATAACACAAAAAAGAACCATTTCTTTGACAAAAGAAGTAACAAAAAAAAAATTATTATGTAAATACTAAATGAGTGACTATTTTATAATTCCAGATGCAAGTAAGCAAAAAGAAAAAACAACCCCCTCTCTGCATTGCTGTTCCACCTCTCCACCACCATCTTCAGAAACATCTTCATCACCACAATCTGAAAGAAATACAGCCATTGCTATCCATACATAAAAATACCCTTAACAGAAGACTTGTGGGTAAATCTATGCAATACAAAATTGCTCTAAATAATTATAGTGGAAGCAGAATTTGCAGAATCAGCTTTGCCAACGGATAATGAAATACTGACTCAAAATTTCTTTGTATCGAATCAGTATTCACTAATTTTCATTCTTTTACGGACTTCTAAATTATTGTTAATGTTGTAATTCCTTTTATGTTCCTAACTACATGGGTCTTTTTACACAAGGTTAAAAATTATTGTATGCTTCATTAATCAAACCTATCATGTGGAAAAGGGACTGAAAAGTTAAGTAATGACTGAATGCTCCCCCACAAACTGTCAGCGAAAAGTTGATCCTAAATTCATAAATGTTTATTGTTAAAATAACTAAAAAAAAAAAATAGGAAAAAAGAATCATGTTAGCTGGATATTTGCTAAATTTTTAATTATTTTTACAGTTTAAAGGTATTTTTTAATGCAATTTTCCTTCAGGATGTAAGAGATCATGGCTCTCCATAGATTCCTTGTCTTCATTATCTGTAAATTGCAATGTCTTCTTGGAAAAAATGCAGAGTGGTTTCCCTGCACCTGTTCTGTAGTTTTGAATTTCTTCTCTTAGACTGGTTACCACCCAATGCTAGAACCCCCCCCCCCAAAAAAAAACCCAAAAGAAAACAACAATCTGCCCTGCTATTTAACATAGAGCTAGAGGAAGAAGTGGATATGTGGGATTTACTCTACCTGGTCTACTAGAGGACTTTAATTAATGTCTTCTAGATGGTATGGCAGTAAGCAGTATAAAAGGAAAGAGCATCAACTCTCTTTCTTGCTTTCTCAAGTTCAGTATACAATAGTGGTAGGATGTATTGTCCTCTCGGGGGACACAGTTCTGAAGTCGCAATTTTAATTTCAACCAAGCCACATGGCAAATACACACACACATACAACATAAGTGAGTCTCCATTTTTTTTTCTGAACTCTGTTTATATTTATAAGCATAATTTTTCTGTCTCTTTTCTGAGTTATGTTGTTCAGGAAATGTAAAAGACAAGGTCAGATTTGAAATCAACATGCTGGTTCTACTTTCTATGCTGATAAGTGTTAATAAAAGTTAATCTCTAAAATTAACAGATTTTCTAAATAGCTATTATATAGTAAAATATTTTTGAAAAATTTTTTTTACAAATATTTGTGCAAAAATTGAGATATATAAATACTGTAATTCCCCATTTATAATACGCCTTCATCCATAATACGCACCCCTAAAATTGTGCTGAAAGTGTGGGAAAATGTTACTCATGCATAAAACGCACCTTTAAAATTGTTCTGAAAGTGTGGGAAAATGTTACTCATGCATAAAACGCACCCCTAAAATTGTGCTGAAAGTGTGGGAAAATGTTACTCATGCATAAAACGCACCACTTGTTTCATAATCAAACCCTATAAATTGTACCTCTCCAATTTCATTACAGCCAGCATTTCCTACTCTTATTTAAAAAAAATGGTTTTAAACATAGAATAATATTATTCTAACTTAGTTTTATAATTCTTATTTTATTTTACAACAATTTTTAAAGATTTTTTGTAGTTGTGTATAATACGCACCCCTGATTTTGTTTATTACTTTTTAGAAAAAAACGTATATTATACATGGAGAATTATGGTAAATAATAAATTACAAATTACGGTTTTAATTTAAAAAGAATATTAAGAGTTAAAAAATCTAAAATATACATTAAAAAATAACAGAATCATTCAAATATCCAGCATATTGGAGACAGAAAATATTACTTCTGTCCCATAATAGTTGCTATATTCAGTGCATGAAACATATATACACATGTAATAAATGTTATGGGACAGAGGTAGTAATTTTTTCCAGGCAGTTCCTCAAAACTTTAATGTAAGTTTTCTTGGCATCAACTTTCCATTAATCCATATCTGATATTTTTTTTGAAAGAAATTTTTTTCCTATTTTCTCTTTTTTTTTCTTTACTTTATACAAACATAGTTGAATGATGTACCTTTATCTTTGATCTATTAGTATTTTTTTAAGCTTATGAAATGAATAAAAAAAAAAAAAAGAAGAAACAGCTGAACAATATTAAATCTCATTATTTAACTAACCATCATCCAAATCACAAGACACATTTTATTTATTTTATTTTTTCCTCTTCTAACATTGAATGAATGATGTATAGACTACTCGTTTTCTTTTTTTTTAATAATAGGTGGACTAGATTACAACGCAACGTCTCATGATACTTGTGGATATTGATCAACCAAAAACACTGTGCTAAAAACTAATATAAACAAAAATATACACTTGAAAATTCAGAAGCTATTTTAAATTGAACCCAAAACTAATTTGCAAAAATAAGAAGACAGTATGGTAATTAAAAAAAAAAAAAAAAAAAAAAAAAAAAATCAAGTTTCACTTTTCTTTTAATTCAATTAAAAAAATAAATTAGTAAATTTCTGTCAAAAATCCGCTGTGTTCTCTTAAAATAAAATTAATCCATCAAAAATTGTTACACGTGAAATCAGCCACTGATGGACTTAAAAAAAAAAAATTGTCAATCAAATTATAAAATAAAAAGAACAAAATCTGCTAAAATTGATCAAACCTCACAAAAGTATGGCTCTTGAAATATTTTTAACTGCAGCCAAAAAATGATGAATAAAAAATGTGGAAAGCAGTCTGGAAAATTTAAAAGCTATTTTTAATTGTGCCAAAAACTGATGCCTAGAGATAGGGAAAAACAGTTTTCAACAATTCAAGAACCATTTTTAATTGTCAAAAAGTGACAACAAATATGAAAATACTAGTGTTTTTCATAATATAACAGTGTTTCTATGTTGAAAATAATATCAGATTTTGTCATTTTTGGTCATCCATATTTCAGCTGTCTCCTGAACTTCTCAGATTTAAGTGTATTTTTGTTATTCTTGGGTAAGAAAATGTAACTCAACATCCACTTGATCGATAATTGTTTACCTGCTGTAAATAAATATATTTTTCACTATATTTTAAGTAAAATGTAAGTAAAATATTTTCAAACTCTGGTTAAGTAATCAATACATTAACTGATTTTTGTGGAATTGTATTTTTATAACAGCTACTTTATTTTTTAAGGTTTTTAATTGTGGAGTTTAAATTTTTCTTTCAGCTGATATCAATCATAGTATAATCAATATGGCAAGTTAATATGATGTTGAGTTTGTGAAATTCATCTGCTCCTATATACAGAGATTGGTCACATATTAGGTGGTCTCTCATTGGTTAATAAAACCATATAGGTTCAGAAAAAGCTGACCACCAGTAGAGAAAGGACCGGACATGCTCCAAAGTAATGCAGAAGAAATTCTCTCTGCTGCAAATGGTACCAGTTGCCAAAGGTTTTAAAGGTACAAGCTACCTAGACCTATTGCACTCACCAGATGGGTAAGCCAACAGTTACTGAGGGTTTTAAAGGTACAAGCTATCTAGCCCTATTTCACTTCATCAGATTTGTAAGTCTGCCTGACATATTCCCTATATATAAGAAAGCATATTGTGTATATGTTAATGTATTCATGTTTAGGTGTAAATAAATATCTTTATTACATGTTGCTAAAGTATTCTTCTTATTCATGTCAGTCCCAAAGTAAAGTGAGGGCTAGCACAATAATAACAACATATTAAATGAAAAAAATCTTTAAAACTTGTTTAATTATACAAGAATAATTTTATGACTAAATTCATGCTCTTTTTCTGCAAAAAAGATATTTAAATTATTGCAGTTTTAAAATTTTTATAAAAATGATCATTTTTCTGTTTTTTACTTAATACAATCCTTCACTTTATCAATTCACTACTTTGCATACAGAAACTCCCAAAAAATTAAAGCTTGCTTTAAATACTCAAAGCAACTTCGTTTCATATTTTATTTGGACATATTTTGGGATTATATATGCAAAATCTGAAAGCTATATGTGTTCGATACTCAGATATAAACAAAAAACGCAGCATATGTTTTGCGAATGAGAAAGCAACAGACATTGACATTATATATATATATATATATATATATATATATATATATATATATATATTCTCTTGACTCTCCTATTGAATTGAATACATGAGGGTCAAGCAGATCAGTTCCTAGGAAACTGACAGCCTGACACTAGCACATGAGATTTGATTATCATGGTGAAGGTTTTGTGCAGAACCATCCACACTTTTTGAAGGGCTAAATACAGAGACCTGGTGCACTACGTGCCACATGGTGCCCAAATGACCCTCTGCAAGATTTGAATTCAGAGTTGTCCTTCTCCTAGAGCAGTTGCCATCAAAGGCTATAGAACCCAGTCTGTCCTGCTATTTTACCCATAGCTGGAGGGAGAAGAGGAGGATTCACACTTTTCCCAAGGGTGTTAGCATGTAGGTGAATGTAATGGATTTGACTGGAATTCAAACTTGGCTCTCTGATTTCTCAATCCAAGCCACTGTCCATTACTCCACCATATATATATATATATATATATATATATATATATATATATATATGTATATATATATATATATATATATTGAACAATAAAAAATATTAAAAAATTAAAATCTTCAGACACATTGGGTTGTCGATTAATATTCTTTTGTTTTTATTATTATTATTATTATTTCATTTAGATTCCTCGACTAGTTTCAGCCTAAATGGCCATCATCAGGAGAAGAAATATTTCTGCTTGCTGGTAGCAGTGAACTACAGAAATGAATGTCTTGATGGAGAAAATGAACTTTTGTCTGTAGTTTTCATTTGTTTTTTTATTTTTTTATCTTTTTAACATGAATCTTATATCATTCATTGTATTGGTCAGTCTCTTAAGTTGTTATTTGAGATAAGAGCTGGATGGATCCATGCTGCTCTGAATTCCCCTGGTCTGTTTGACAGTTTTATTGGTTCTTGGAGAGGGGATGTGTCTCTGTTAAGTGTGTGTGTGTGTGTGTGTGTGTGTTATTTGGTTCTTAAGAAGTCAGTGAGTATGATGTGTGTAAGCGTGTATATTGCTGTTGGTGTGTATTATTATTTGGCTCATTAGGGAGTGAGTATGATGTGTGTAAGTGTGTATGTTCATGTGGGTGTCTGTATAAGTGTGAGGCTTCATCACTTCCATAAGCATGTCTGTCTTGTGTGGGTGAGAAATGTGGGTAGGTTTTGATTGGTAGGGTTATATATTAATACTATGTATATTGTTAAATTTATGGCTTAGCCCAGTTGAATAGTGTGTTTTTAAACGTGGTATCCACTTATTTTCATGGAACTCTAAAATCTTTCTAATGTTATCTGCTCTGAACTTTTCTATTCTCTCAATTATAGTGAATTTGGCATGGGTTTTGAAATCGTATTTTTCTAGGCAGAAATGTTGTTCTACAGGTAATAATTTTTCATGGGGAGTCGACTTATATATATATATATATATGTGTGTGTGTGTGTGTGCATGCAATATTCAAAAACTATCTGACTTTATTTTTTCCCACCAAAACTAATGGTATGTGGGTAAAATCCTTTGGGTTGGAGGTGATGGCAATCTTCCTGTGAATGCATGAAGATCTTTGCCCTGGTCGGCCACATCAGTTCCTGGCTGTTATGCCTAAAGTACAGATATGTAGTGTGCTCTTTTCAGATTTTCATTTTCATGCAAGATGATTGAATTCAAAATATTGCATTATGTTTTGTCAAAAGCTTGGACATACTCAAGCTCAAACCATCCAAAGGATTCAGCAGGTCTTTGGTGATGATGCCATAAAACTCAGATTAAGGAGTGGTACAACCACTTCAAACATAGCCACACCTCAGTGGAGAGTGAGGCACACTCAGGCAGGTCATCCACAAGTTATAACAAGGAGCCAATTGAGAAGGTTTGGCAAATAGTCATGGAAGATCGTTGTGTACCAATCCAGGAAATTGCTCACAAAGTGGGAATAAGCACAAGATCAGTGCATTCCATTTTATTAGAGGATTTTTCTGCATGCAGAAAGTGTCAGTGAAATTCTTCTCCAAGGTGCTGACAGAACAGCAAAAGCAACTCCATATGGAAATTTCTCAGAAAATACTGAATTGTTCAAACCATAACACACACTTCATGAAGACGATCATAACTGATAATGAGACGTGGGTTTATGGTTACAACCTGGAAACCAAGCTCCAGTGCTCCTAATGGAAGCACCCGTCATCACCAAAGCACAAAAAAGCATGACAAGTTCACAACAATGTGAATGTAATGTTGACCTGTTGTGTCAAAAATGTATGGAACAAATAGGCAGTGAACAATTGGTAACTTTATGATGACAATGCACCCACTCATTCACCTCACATAATGCAAGCTTTCCTGGTCAAGAACAACACACTCTTTCTATACTCCCAACTTGGCACTGTGTGACTTCTGGCTCTTCCCCAATCTAAAAACCATGTGGAAATGGAAGCGATTTGAACTTCAAGAGCAAATTATAAGAACATGTTATATACCGTACCTATGAACACTAAAGGGTATGTTCCAATCCTCATAAATACATTGGACACTATGCTGTATAAGTAGTCCACCACTAGCAGTGGTTTACCTACTTCATACTCCTGGTGAGTTTTGTATTTTGTTGATGCTATAAAGATTATCATTTCATTTCCAATCTTTGTTTTGGTTATTCTGCATTCAGTAATCTTTCCTAGGTTACAACAGAAAAGTAACGGTAGAATTCCATAGCATTCCAGAGAAGATATTCCAGAAGAGATGTTACAAGAGGAACTGCTGGGAGAAGAGTGTGAGCTCCCAGTAGGAGTATGTTGAAGGTGATTAAATAATGTACAAAATTTATTTTTTTATGACCAAGGGTCAGATAATCTTTGAAGGCAATTCATATAGTAATGGTAATACTAGTCATTTTCATATAAGTCCTCATGAATTCTATCTTTTAATTCCACCAGTTCAAATGAATTCTATCCTTTAATTCTATCAGTCCACTCCTGTGATGCACCATGCTATTTTCATGTAGTTAAATCGCACTAACTTTCTTCACATTCCAAATAGTAGAAGAAATTTCCACTCTGCCTTTTCTCAATAACTAATATTTTGTGGAACAGATACTTGCATTGGTACTTCCTTGAACAATTCAATCTTAACCTTTTCAGTCTCGGGGCAATCATCATCTTTCCTCTTTATCCTCATATCTTTATTTCTTATCACCTCCTCTCCCATTCATATCACAAACCTCATACACATTATCATATTGACTGTAACTATCTAACTTGAGTGGCTTTCAACTGGGTCAAATCTAGTATTGTAGTGAAGGCAACCATAGTTGTCTCTCCTTTGAACTACTCAACTATAAAAGACATGGTTGAATCTTATATATAGTCAAATTGCATTGAATAAAGTTTCACTACAAGCTTAAGCATTGATCTATTTTTCTTTACAAGTATCAGAAAACTCAGGAATGAACTAGAGATCTCTGGTGAGAATAGGACAACCATGGCTGAGTGGTAAAAAGAACAAACGTTCTAAGCATATGATTTAAAGATAGCCATGTTTGCCCAACAGGTGTGGGCAATCATTGACTTGAATCCAGCAGGTCAATGAAGTTCATCACCAAACAACTCAGTGTGGTAGAATCCACTATCAGATATGGGATGTACAAGAACATCAAGTATAAGTCCTGTGTTATTAGGAGAGGAGAGTTTATGTCAGACAGGATCCAGGAGAACTATATAATTGAATCTAAGTACTTACTGAACAGGTTCACACAGTGCAACATGACTTCAGCATACACTGGTTCTTCCCCAGGACCAAAAACTGATCAGAAGGTATGACAGTTATAAACTATATAAATGTATAACCATGAATACTCTGCAAGTTGCACTAAGTCACCTTCCAAAAACACAACAATAGTTTATGGATAACAACCTTTGATTTCTTTTATTTCTGGTTATCAAAAAGATATGGACAAGTTTTTGTAAATATTTTAATTTAATATCCATTTATGTACTTCATAAATTAAATGATAAATTTTCCAAAGTCATAAAATATTTTAATTGAAGGTCTTTGGCTAATAGAATCTCAAATATCATTATCATTATCATCTAGTCAGTCTTGAAATGTTTCCTGTTTACTTTAGAAAATGGGAAATTCCCAATGGACAAGAGTCTGGGAAAAATAGAATGTTTATTTGCAACAGACAGGAAGAAAATTTAACCTCTCTCAAAAGTGGGTGATGGAAAGATAAAAATATGTTCCTCCATTATATCTGCTTATCTGCTACACAAATCAAGGAAATTCATTGAAGGAAAGAAACTAGACAGAAGTCTTTCTTCTCATAAATCATTTAATTAAAATGAGGATTGGGTGTGGAAGTGCTTTATGATTATTTGTTTAGAGAGAACAGAAAATAAGAAATATAAAAAACAGACAACATGAAATTTCTGCTTGAGATTTTAAGGTTCTTAGGATTGTAATGTTAAAAATAATAATATACCTACAATGTCTGAATCGGCTGAAGCAAAAGATGGTAAGATCCAGTTGTCATCTTTTGTAACACGCGACAGATGAAGGAAGAATATCAAAGCCTGTTTTTCCATAATCCATTAAAATTTTAATCAGTATTCCTGCTATTTGTTCCAGATAGTAATTCTTTGAAATAATCTAACTTTTAACAATTGTTATTAAGACAAATATGGAATGGTTAAAATATTTTTTGGGAAGTTTATTTCCAAAATTTCCACACAGATAAAGAGAAGTTTTCAGGCACAAGGATGTGGTTCTACAGAAGAATGCTGAAAATTCCATGGACAGAGCATGTGGGTAACAAGGAAGTTTTAAGGAAGATGTGATCAAATAGGATATTTTTGCTTAAGATCAGAAAGATACAGTTGAAAATTCAGAAACACATAAGGAGGAAAGGAGGTTTGGAGAACTTGACACTTGCAAGATATATTGAAGGCAAGAATGAAGGAAACAGTGAGCAAACTATCTAAAGAGTTTATGCAAATAGACAGTAGAACAGAGCCTGGAAGGGATAGCAAGGGGACAAATATCACTTAGAGAAACAAAGGATAGAAAATTGTGGAGAGCCATGATCATCCACATAGCATATAAAAAAAAGAATAAGAAGTGTTCATGCTAAATGAAAATGGGGAAAGGTTGGCCTCATAAAACTCAAATGCTGTTTATGTTTTAATGAAATTTGAAACAATATATAATGATCTGCCTCGATAATCTAAACATGAGGAATTCATTCATTATTCTTGTTATACATTCACACAATTACTTTCTGGGGGATGCTTACAGAATATGCCAACAGAGACAAAAAAAAACATAAAAGTAAACTAAAAGAAATTTTTTGAAAACAATACAAAGATATTACATTGATGAAATCTTTGTATTGCCTCCATTTAAATCTGAGACAATATTGGATGACAAAGAAATTATCTCAAAGCAAGAAACAAAGTGTATTTACAAAAACAAAATAAAAAAGAAAATCTTTTGATAACCTATTTTTTTTTTTTTTTTTTTTAACATATTTTTCTCCTTTAAAACAAATAGGATATCTACAATTCCTACTGTCATTTTTTTCAACAAAGAAAAAATTTAAAAGTTTTATTACTTTCTTTATTCACCTCTGTCTGTCAAAAATTGAAAAAGTCTTAAAAACTTTTCTTTAAGGGCTAAATCTTATAAGGTAGTCTGCTTAGAATAACAAAAAATATTTTAGACATCAAGGTTTCTAAATTTTTTTCTAGAATATTCTGAAAAGAGAAAAATTCTTAAAACAGCAAAGAAGTAAATTTCAAACCAATATCCACTTCTGAAGCCAAAACACAGAAAGAAAATTATCCTCGTCTTATTTCTAGAAGGTTCTGTTCTTAAAATTGCCTTGAGAAAGAAAGAAAAACAAAAAAAAAAACAGGAACATATTTGGTGAATAAAAAAAAAAATGAAGATAAAGTAAGAACACAAACTTTTCTTATTTATTGAGAGAAAGCAAATAAATATAATAAAAATAGTGAATAAAAAGGTAACGTTCCCCTTAAATAACTTCCACCACCAACAGCGATTTCCCCTGTCACTCTTTAAACCCAGTCAAGCATTGAATACCACATTGCAACTCACATTGCAAAAACCAGATCCTTATTTTTGTTCTTGCTAATTCCACTACTGCTGAGCTGCTTCGATCGATCGATGAGGTGGATAGCTAGGATAAGAAAAGGACATTGAAGATATAAGCAAACATAGATTTCTTTACAGAAGGTAAAAAATAGGGATGTTGGAGATGAAGGTAAAGAGGAGAGAAAAAAGGGAAAGTCACAAGAGAAAGAGACTAAGATTTGTTTCCAATGTTGGTCAGCCATTTTTTTTTATTTCTGCATCATATTACAGCATAAAGAACAATTTTTTGAAAATATCAATGGAGAAGAAAAAAAAAAAAAAATGGGAAAAATCCCAAATAAGCAAGTAAAGATAAAGAAAAAAAAAACATTTTATAAAGAATTTTCAAATTATATGAAAAAAATAAACTTTTTTAAAAAGAAAAGTGGATGCCATCATCACTCTGCAGTTGTTGGATAGTTTCCAATTCAACCTGAAAAAATTATTTCTGACTATTTTTAAAAGTATTTTTTAACAATTTGACACATTTAATCTCAAGAGAGTGCAAGCACTTATTTTTTTGTTTTTCTTTTTTTAAGGTATCTTTTGTCTTGACTGCTTCTACCTTGGAAAAATGACAGGAGTAAAGAACAGTTAACTCAGTCAGTGTATAGGCAAGTCTTACAGGTGATTAGCAGCGAAGTAGTCTGCCTTTGCTCCGGGGCTGGGGTTAGGAAGATGACGTGGATATATTTTGGGAAAAATCCACAAAACACAGGGGTAATGAGAGGGAGTGGTGATAGAAAGATGGATGCGAGGTTTTAAAAATATTCAGTGAGGAATAAACAAAGCAAATAATTGAAGTTGAAGAGAAAAGAAAAATGAGAGAGAAAGAAGAATAGATAAAAAGCAATAAAAGAGTGGGAAAAGAAAACCAGATGGAAAGAAGAAGTAAGCAGGAAAAAGAAAGAAAGAGATGAAGGAATAATGAAAAAAGAAAGAAAGAGATGAAGGAATAATGAAAAAAGAAAGAAAGAGATGAAGGAATAATGAAAAAAAGAGAGAAAGAGATGAAGGAATAATGAAAAAAGAGAGAAAGAGGAAGCAAGAATGAAAAAAAAGAGAGAAAGAGGAAGCAAGAATGTAAAAAAGAGAGAAAGAGGAAGCAAGAATGTAAAAAAGAGAGAAAGAGGAAGCAAGAATGAAAAAAAGAGAGAAAGAGGAAGCAAGAATGAAAAAAAGAGAAAAAGAGAAAGCAAGAATGAAAAGAGGGAGAAAGAGGAAGCAAGAATGAAAAGAGGGAGAAAGAGGAAGCAAGAATGAAAAGAGGGAGAAAGAGGAAGCAAGAATGAAAAGAGGGAGAAAGAGGAAGCAAGAATGAAAAAAAGAGAGAAAGAGGAAGCAAGAATGGAAAAGAAAGAAAGAAGCAAGAATGCAAGAGAGAGAAGAAGCAATAATATAAAAGAGAGAAAGAGGAAGAATGAAAAGAGAGAGAGAGAGGAAGCAAGAATGAAATAAGAAAGAGAGAGGAAGCAAGAAAGAAATAAGAAAGAGAGAGGAAGCCAGAATGAAATAAGAAAGAGAGAGGAAGCAAGAATGAAATAAGAAAGAGAGAGGAAGCAAGAATGAAATAAGAAAGAGAGAGGAAGAAAGAGTGAAGTAAGAAAGAGAGATGAAGCAAGAATGAAATAAGAAAGAGAGAGGAAGAAAGAATGAAATAAGAAAGAGAGAGGAAGAAAGAATGAAATAAGAAAGAGAGAGGAAGAAAGAATGAAATAAGAAAGAGAGGAAGAAAGAATGAAATAAGAGAGAGAGAGGAAGAAAGAATGAAATAAGAGAGAGGAATCAAGAATGAAAAAAAACAAATAAAGAAAGAATTAAAAATAGAGAGAAATAAATCAAGAATGAAAAAAGAAAGGGAGCAATAAAGCAACACTGAAAGAAGAAAAAGAGAGAGAGAAGAAAGAAAGAAAAAGCAGAAATGTAAAAAAGAAAGAGAAAAAGTATGAATAAAAAAGAAAGTGAAATAAAGGAAGAATGTAAAAAAGAAAGAGAAAGATAAATAAAAGGAATGGTAGTAAAAAAAATGAAAACACGAAAAGAAAAGAAAGAATAGAGTGTAAAAATAAGAAAATTAAAATGAAAGAAGAGCATAAAAAATAAGAAGAAAGAAGAAAAACTGTAAGGGATAAAAAATAAAAATGGGAAAAAAAAGAAAGAAAAATGAAACAACTAACAAAAAGAGACAGAAGTAACAAAGAAGAAAAAGAAAATAGACATTTTGTCTTCATCTGTCAATAATATAAAAAAAGAAATCAGCCATTTGCTTGGGTTTAATTATAAAAGTATTAGATGAAGAGAGTTGAAGCAACAAAAATGTGATTCTACAGAAGGATGCTGAGAATATCATTGGCTGATAGTGTGAGCAATAATGAAGTTTTAAAGAAAATGGAAACAAAAAGGAGACTTATACTTAACATCAGGAAGAGAGAGTTGAAATTTATAAGGTGCATAATAAAGAAAGAATGCTTAGAAAATCTGATACTCACAGGGCATATTAAAAGCAAGAACAACAAAGGAAAACAATGCATAACCAACTTTGTGAGCTTGTGTAAATAGATGGTGGAACAGTGTTTAGGAGAGATAACAAAAAGATAAAATTTATTAAAGGCTACAAAGGACAGGAAATTGTGGAGAGCCGTGATTTCTAGAAGCACATAGAAGAATCTTTTGTATCTGTCTTTTCTCTTTATAAAACAAACAAAAAATAAGATGGCTACAAAATTATGAATTAAAGAGATTATTAATTCACACCTTTCATAAGAGGAAGAGAAAGGAAGTAAAAGAATTTAGGTAATGATTTACAAGTTTCTCACACAACAAAATAATAAACATTCTAGCCTTCTAAACAAGCTTGATATTTTATAACTTTCAAACAATATTTCAATGTCTGTTTACATTGACATCAGTACAAACAAATTTCTTCTTCTATGTACCATGTCTCTTAAGGGTATTAGCGAAAATGGCTCTCCACAATTTCCTGTCCTTTGTAGCTCTTAATAAATTTTGTTTTTTTTTGTTATCTCTCCTGATCTCTGTTCCAGTATTCATTTACACAAGTTCACTAGCTAGGTTATGTGCTGTTTTCACCTATCCCTCTTGTCTTCAATCTGCCCTGTAAGTGTCAAATTTTCCAAGCCCTCAATCCTCATTATATGTCATAGAAATTTCGACTACAGGGTGCAATGGATAAATTGTCATCTAAATTATGCAAAAATGAAAATAACACTGACATCTCACTTTAACAGATATATCTACCAAAGTTACACAAAAATATCTTCAAATACTAAAGAGTAAATTTTCTCAATAAAATCGCCTGCAACTCTTCTGGATGGTGTCCTTGCCTTTAGTTCATCTTTTGTGTTACAAGGAGTTTTGTTGGTCTCTTGCTCAACTACACCCCACACATAATAATCAAGGGGAGTCAGGAGGCTAGATGTAAGAGGTGATGTGGTTACAGAAATTATCTGACAGCCATGAATGGGTTCTCCTGGTTGTGTGGCATGGTGCAGAGTCATGTTGACAGATATAGGGGCTTCCAGCAGCCACCCTCTTGACCCAGCACAGCACTATCTCTTCAAGGCACTTGATGTTGAGTCTAAGGCCTTGTATGAAGATGAATGGTGGCATAATGTTGACATCACTAGTGATCACTCCAAACACCTTCGTAATCACCATTAGACACATCCAACTCTTTCTGAATCCTTTGCACTGTCCTCATGAAACCCAAATGCTCTGAAATGTTTGTATTGGAGTTTCTGGTGCAAATGCCAAGCAATACAACATGCTGTTTCCAAATTTCTGGCAGAATGAATTGCGTTATGGTGCTCTTTTTCTCACAGATGGTCCCCAACTGACCCTACTATACTGTGCATTTGACAAAATCAAAAACAAACATGCATGGGTGAAATTAAAAATATAAAATGGCAAAAATTTACCCATCACACCCTGTATCTCTTTCTGATGTTAAGCATAATTTTCCCTTTTTTTTTTTTCCATTTTCTTTAAAACTTCATCATTGCTCATACATTCAGTACATGGTATGCCCAGCATCCTTCTGTAGAACTACATTTCGGATGCTTCAAGGCTCTTCATCTGTGAGATTTTCCAGAACGCAAAATAGGACACAAATGATGAGAATAACGCAAAATAGCATTTTATTTGCCAACAAGTTGGTACATTTAGATAAGAATCCTGATTGTTATATAAAATTGTTTTCTAATAAAGATAAATTACCAACTGATTCTACAGAACATATTGCATATAAATTTAAATTTTCTATCTGTAAATTTAGCTATATTGGTGAGGTATGTCATCATTTTTCAATGAACATGCAATCAAACATTGTTAGTAAAAAGTCCTGTATTTTCAAACATTTGTCAAATAATGGTCAGTGCAAACAAAAATGTAATTTTAAGTTTTTCTCTATCGTCGAAAGGGAAGACATTCCATATAAATTGTCTATTAAAGATAGATTCTGGATTGCTTAAGAGGAGCCTTATTAAAATAAACATCTTAGATTATATATGAAAGCTTTGAGGATATGAAAATCATTTTGTAGAATTAAAACAACTGTATGTTGCACATACTCTTCTTTTTTCTTCTCTTTTTAAATTATCTGTTATTTCTTCTACAGAAGATAGTAAAGGAAAGCAAGAAGAAAAGACTAAGCATCAATTGTAAAAAGACAGAATGTATGGTTGTCAGCAGGAGGAAGAGACCAACATATAGATTATGATTTGGAAACACCAAAATCAAACAAGTACAAAAATTTAAATATCTAAGAAGTATTTTAACATAGGACAGAAAATATGAAAATCCAAGGAACATCGTGATAGCAAAAGATGCCTTCCAAAACTAGGCAAACTATTAAGAATCAGGAAAATTTCATTAGAAACAAAGAAAAGAGTTCTGAGCTGTTATGTAATATTGGTCCTCCTGTATAGCATTGATTGCTTAACAATCTCACAGATAAAGAAATGATTTGAGTCAGCAAAATGTGATTTTACAGAAATATGCTGAAAATAACAGGGACTGAAAACAACAAGAACAAAGTTTGAAAGAAAATAGAAACAAAAAGGATACATCCACTTAGAATCAGAAAGAGAGAATTGAAATTTACAAAGCACATTATGAGGAAAGAGGGCTTGGAGAATTTGGTACTCACAGGAAATATTAAAGACAAGAGAGACAAAAGAAAGCAGTGAATAATTTACCTCATGTGCTTGTGTAAATGGTTGACAAAACATAGATTAAGAGGAAGTTGTGGAGAGCTATGATCACCAACGTCCTGAAGGGACATGGCACATAGAAGTTAAAAAAAAAAATGTAGCAGCATTCAATGAAAAAGTTGTAATACTTATTATATTTGTTTATGTGTTATCTCATCATGATTGCAAAAATTTAAACATTGAATCTTAAAAAACAATTATGATCAATAATTAATTTTTTTTATATACATTGTTGGAAAATGATTGACTAAAAATGATCCCAAATCTTTGAAAAATTCTGATGTACATTAATCACTCAGTTACATTTTACATGGAAACAATGAAAATTAAGTAAAAACAAGTTGTTTGTCTGTGACTTTTATCCAAACATGTAACAATGAAGTACTATTACCTAAATACTCATCATTTAAGATGAGAGAAGCATATAAATTTTAATATTATGGCTTAACCTATAACTTAAGCAGGGGAAGCATATTTCAAAGGTCATTTAAAATAAAAAAAGAATCCATGTCAAGCAAAACAAAAGAGACAGACCAACAGACAGATTGGTTGGTTGGCTATTTAACCAGCATATCAACCACTATGGGTCATTAATGCCAACAAGAAAGACAATGTAGAAAATAGAATGAAACAGTTTTGACAAGAGATTATTTATATGCACTGAATTAATTCAGGCAACTTTGAGATTGTAATGAGAATGTTTTGAAACTGAATATCAAAAGAATTCAAGATGAAAGATAAAGAAAGCAGAAACTGTTTCAATATCCCCTTCAAAAACAAAATATAAACACTACAAGCATGATGGAACCATAAAGATGAAGGATATAATAAACTATAACAATCAAGTAAATGCCAATAGTATTAATAATAATAATAACAATATGAAATACCAAGCAGCTTCAGTTACAATTTAAAAGTTATATATATATATATTATAATAAAAACATTTTGAATAGGCTACACAAAAGCTTTCATGTTTGAATACTTTGATTGTATTTCTTGAGATGATGGTAACGGTCACTTACTATGATCTGAAGAAATACAACCATAGTACTAAAACATGAAAGCTTTTGTGTAGTGGATTCAAAATGTTTTTATTATAATCTCTTATAATATCTTCTTTTACTTATATTAATTATATATATCTTCTTTTACTTATATTAATTATATATATATATATATATATATATATATATATATATATATATATATATATATCTTCTTTTACTTATATTAATTATATATGTGAATATAAAATATTGCTTATAAATAAAATGGATTGCTCCACTATCACTATAGTATGGCATATATATATATATATATATATATATATATATATATATATATATATTTAAATTATGCCACAGTCAGTTTTCAATCTACAACTGAAGATTGTGTTATGCATGAAACTCAGATGCTACCGCTGAGGAAAAAAAACATATATATATATATATATATATATATTACTATGATTGTTATTTTTTAAGCATTTCACTCTAAGTAAGGCCAGGATGCCACTACTACATAGGGGGAGGGGGTACAGAGAGTGAAAGTGAAAGAGAAGACTGAAAACAGGGAGGACAGAGGACAGGACAAATGATAAACATGATTCAAGAAGACAGAAGATGGCGATTGATGTTGCATCTTAATTATTAAAGAATGTAGTTATCAGGGAAGCAGGTAAACAGAAGCAAGTTCCACAGGTGGGAAGTGTGAGAAAAAAATTTGGAGTAGAAGTAGCAGTTTCATTTAGCTATTTCAACAGTAAAATGGTGCTACCTAGATGCCAATCTAGTAGCACAATTTATGTAGTTGGAGCACTAGTCAAAAAAGCTTGACAGAGGGAAGCCACATCACATCAGGGAGAAAGTGGCTGAAGTCAAGATGCCTGGTTAGGATCAGTAACATTGCAGATCCTTCTTTGGATTTTGTCAAGAATCTCAAGATGTACAGCAGCAGCACCAGACGAGATATGGCAGCAATTTTCAAGGCATGGACGAATAGTAGATTTGTAAATGTGCAAGATGGATTCTGATGAGAAAATTTTCTGGCACAACACAGTGAACCAACTTTCCTGCAATAGATGCAGCTATTGATTCAATGTAGTCACTCCATGTAAAAATCAGTGGATAACGTGTGGTGAAGAAGGTGCAGTGTGTTGCTCTCTTGAAGTCTAGCCCCAGCAACTCTGAGGGCAGACAGAAAAGAAAAATATAGTTTTAAGGTATGCTATATTTATAGCTTAAAGTGCTGAATATCCATCTGGGATAGAGAATATGTAAATATAAATATGAAAATGGACTTGAGGTCAACACTCAGCTGCGATAGTCTGTTTCATGTTAAAACACAATCTTCATGGCCTTAAGATTGTGATTAAGCATGAAAATCTTCATGGTCTGAAGATTGCATTTAAACATGAAACAGACTGATGGCATGTAGTGTTTACATCAGTGTCTACTTTTATATTTACATCACTCTATCTCTGATATTGACCACTTTTACCCATAAATACAGCATAGCTTAAAACAATATATATATATATATATATATATATATATATATATATATATATATATGCTGGACTCTTTGATCGTTTTTTCGACATACGACGGTCAAGCAGATCAGTTCCTAGGAACAGCCAGCACATATGATTGGATTATAGTGGTGAAGGCTTTGTGCAGAACCAACCACACTTTTTGAAGGGCCGAATACAGAGACATGGTGCAATACGTGCCACAAGGTCCCCAAACAAGCACCTGCAGGTTTTGAATTCAGAGTTTTCCTTCTCCTAGACCAGTTGCCATCCAAGGCTATAGAACCTAATCTGTCTTGCTATTTACCCATAGCTGGGGGAAGAAGAGGAGCATTCATACCTTTCCCAAGGATATTAGAAAGTAAGTGAATGTAATGGATTTGACTGGAATTTGAACTCAGTTCTCCAATTCCTCAATCCAAGCCACTATTTATTACTCCAACATGCCTCCATATATATATATATATATATATATATATATATATATATATATATATATATATATCGATGTTATGTGTAATGGATATTGGTGCAGAAAGTTAAATCAGAGAACTTAGTTCAAATTACAGGCTAATTAGTTTTGTTCACTTTCGTACAAATTCCTACAGGGAAGGTATGAATACATCTCTTCTCCTCACATCTATGGGTTAAATAGCAGGGTAGACTGGTCTTTCTAGCCTTGGGTGGCAACCAGTCTAAGAGAAGGAAAACTCTCTATTTTTACAAAGAATTCATCATAATCAGTGGAGAGTCATGTTTATCTGCATCCTGAAGGGACATGGTATTATAAGCAAGATTATCATATTGATTTTATAAAAATATTACTAAGATGACAGAATTTCTTGCATTGATTAATTATGTGACTTAGTCATTCAAATAATAGTTAAAAACATAAAAAAAGTGACTTAGAGAAAGATAATGAAAGAAATAAGCAATTGTAGTCAGGTGACTGAAGAAATGAGAAAGAAAGAGCATCTTTGAAAACTATAAGCAAAGAATCATATTGTATTCTTGATTGTTTTGTATAGGTCCAGTTCCAGACTCTTTATCACATAGCACAGAAAGACCAACTCTTTCAGGAAAGATGAAAAAAAATTCAAGAAAAACAGAAAGATCTCCCATCATGCATTTTAACATCCATTCTGTAATCCTTTTGCCTAAGTAGGAAAGCAAACAATGCACTTTACACAAAATGCTAACCTCCAGACACTCAGAAAAGATAATATTTGCTTATATATATATATATATATATATATATTGTGAACCATTGTATTAAATCTGTATTGAATTCTAAAAGCTAATATATATATATATATATATATATATATATATATATATTGTGAACCATTGTATTAAATCTGTATTGAATTCTAAAAGCTAATATATATATATATATATATATATATATATATATATATATATATATATATATATATATATACTGTGAACCATTGTATTAAATCTGTATTGAATTCTAAAAGCTAATATATATATATATATATATATATATATGTGAGAAGAAAGAGACAACACTACCAATATCTACAGGTGCAAGTATATTGAAAAAAAAAAGAGAAATTGCCAGTAAATAATATTTTCTATTCTATTCATGATTGAGTTTAGATTAGTGTTTGTGTGAACACAAATGCAATGCTAGCATCCTCACAAATTCTGCATGAATATTTCTGGCAGTCACTAAATTGCTGAATAGATAAAATACAAACTTCTTATTTACATATGTCTTAGCTAATACAGGATTAAATCCATGGTGGAAAAATTTGGATAAAACCCATTACCAAGTTAGTTTGTTGTATAATTTTCTTTCCTTTAAATTTGCACCATAAAAGTCGATCAAAATAAACCAATAATCAACATTATTTCGTCAGAGTTGTGTGTGTGTATGTAATGTAAAGTTTTCAAAGCAATCTCTTTCAACTGAAAAAATATAAAATTTGTGCATAGTATGTACAAAAATAAGAGTAGAACTACATTAAGGATACCATCTAATGTTCTATGCTTGACTAAATACATCTCTCTTTCTCTCCTTCATATATATATATATATATATATATATATATATATATATATATATATATATATAACCAATTGTTGGATATAATTTGTATGAAAACTGTAATTTTATAATATTGGAATGGTAGTATCTATTGCAGAGTACAGATTAGACGCATATAAGATTATGTGTATAAAAAGATCAGAGATTGCATTACTGCATAGAAAATTATAAAAAAAATATCAACATATTTAAATGAACATACATATATCCACACAGACAAGCTTGAAATAGATGAGTTCTCTCACTTAAATATATATGAATAAAAAGAAACAAGAGGAAAAACTATTCCTAGATGACACATTTCATCCTCAGAAGGACTTTATTAAGGCAATGTAGGATTTCTTTTGTTGCACATATTTATATACAAAAGCAACAATGCCTTTAAATTTATGAATCTTCATCAGGTGGTTAAAAGGTCAGTCAAAGCATGTGAAGGACAAAAAGTGTCATAATTCAAAGTCTAGCAAAAAATAAGTGAGTAATATTAAACAAATTTATTTACATATACATATATATATATATATATATATATATATATATATATATATATATATATTTTTTTTTTTTTCTTGTAATCGTACAAATGTCTTCTTTTATGGACATAGAATATTTAAATTTATTGTGAGTTGGCTTGAATAATATCAACTAGGAACATGCCCACAAAGTGCTGAAAATATTTGGTAAATAACAAGCCCCTTCATCTCCATAAATACAGGCATATAAAAATAAATAAATATATTTATGGATTAAATATAAAAAAACAAATAGATTTTTCCATAAGTAAATGGAATGCTCCACTATTTTAACAGTAGATTACAAATATTAATATTAAAATGTTACAATGGTTAGTTTTCAATTTATGCCTGACATTTTGCCACATACAAGAAAAAGTTGTATGAAACAATGAGTAACAAATGCATATTTAAAATTAGTATAAATTTTAGCTCCGTCATTTTACATGGAGTTCTGTTTTATTACCACCGATACTCACTATGAATGAGGAGGAAAAATTGGAACACTATTAAAATACATTTTAATTGTAAATAAATTGACAACTAAAAACAAAATAAAAGGTTCCAAAGGGAGTATAAAATAAAAAAAAAAATTACTCATATTCCCTAGATCAAATGTAAGGAACAAATGAAGTGTTCCTTTTGCTTACATAGGCTTAGCTGATGATAATTTAATATACACAGCCTCAAGAACCCGAAGATGGTAGACTGAGCAAACTATGTAAGATTGAAAATAATTCGTCATTGTGATTGGCAGCACAGTCAGGATTATCCAATAAATGTTGCCCAATCTAAGAGTCATGCACATAATGAATGGTTCTTTTCATATGACTGACCACCAGAACACAAATAGGCAGGTGTGTGCTGTGTAATGCGAGTTTCCAACTTTTGATTGGTCCATCCTATGTATACTGCATCACAACAGCATTTATATTTATATATAACAGAACTATTCTGAAGATAAGATAACTGATCTTTGCTTTTCCCTCATCATTCACTATTTACAAGTGTGTCATTGAGTGTTTTGTCCTATACGATAACATTCTCCTTTTGATAAAGTGGTGACTGAAAGAGTCTCCTAAAGGTAAAATGACATCCTCTCTATTTAAGCCTATTTTCTCCTTCTGTGGGTATAGGTCTTATATATATATATATATATATATATATATATATATATATTATTTTAGGACATTAAAACATACTAAAAATCACTACATAATGGCAATTATGTTTCAGCTCTACAAATGTGTCTCCTCAGGTAATGTTAATCTACTGGCAAGTGAAAGATTAATTTTTACTCATGAGTAGTTTAACATCACCTGAGGTGACACATTTGTAGTTTTGAAACATTATTGCCATTATGTAGCGATTTTAACATGTTTTAATGTCCTAAAATGAATAATATTTAGCTTTACTCTGTATTGAAACCTCTTTTAAATTAAATATTATGTACAATTGAATTATACCCCATTTGTTCTAATTTAACTTGGATATATATATATATATATATATATATATATATATATTTAAACATATATTGTTAAATATAACAGACAATGAATGTCTATTATGTTTGATCATGAGCCGTTCAAAACTCAGTGTATTTGCTTTATTTTCGGGTGAAAATAAAGACAAAAATTATCCAACATTTGAATATTTTTCATGAAGCTGTTCCTTGATCTAAGTTTTTGGCTCACATGAGCAGGGGTGGGGGCGGAACGCCCGGGTGCCAGCACAGGAGGGGTGACACAATGTCACCCCCAACAAAATTTTTCAACCAAGCTAAGGTGCCAGAAATAGTCTGAAAATAGTGATGGAGATACAGGGTTTCGCAGATGGGCATATGACTCCACCCCCCACCCCCCCGAAATAATTTATGACCACCAGTTTTGTCCCTCCACCCGTCAGAAATTTTCTAATAAATTGTCGGGAAATTTGTGAGTAGGAAAAATAGAAATGTTTTCAGCTTTCATATGTTTCAGTTGCTACAATCTTGGTTACTAACAAGAGACATTGTTGTAACATCTTATCGGATGATATGGTGTTTTTAACTCTGCATCATTAATAACAACAAAGCGAAATACGAAGCCAAAAGTGCAACAATTTCAGTCTTGCCTGCGTATCAATTCGCTGAGATACAATTTTCCATTGAGTGAGCGATATACTTTTGAATATATGTACTTGTGTTGGGACGATTAATCGGAATCGGAATTGAGATTTGGGAAAATTGGAACTTTTTGGGGTATCGGAAATGGTATCGGAAAAATTTGTGCCTATTTTCCGATTCCAAAAACGATTCTTTTAAATTTTTAACTTAATTTTCCATAATTGGTACTAATGATAAATATTTATTGTTTTTAAATTATCACTAAAACTAAAATCATAATAACATCAAAATATGATGTAAATTTATTTTACTTGTATAAAGAAAAACAAAAAAATAATCTTTCCATAAATTCTCCAGGTAACCTTTAAAATAATGTAGTTGATTTACAATGTTCCGAAAAATGCTTAAAAATTAAATAGAACATTTTTGTCAAGAAAAATACTTTCAAACATCATTGATAATTAAATGGTACCCAGAAAATGATGCAACGGAAAATTGGACACCGGAAAATTAGCAACAGAAAATTACGTCAACCATGAGACTGTCGGATCTGGCTGTGCTGTCCATTGAAAACGAGCTTACAAGACAAACAGATTTTAACGATGTCATTGACCAGTTTGCCACAATGAAAACAAGAAAACATTCATTCTAAGACCATAGTATCAAATGTCATTCTTTTGTGTATTGCCGTGTTTTGTATTTAGTTGTTCTGAAAGTGAACAGTTGCATTTTAAAAATCTTTTGATTTGAACTGATTATTTTTTGGTATTGGATTTTGTCTTGGATCATACATGCAAACAGTAACATACCAGTCAGTAGAGTAAAGTAGAGGTAGAGCATGTATGAAAATTTAGCTACAGCTAACCATTCAGCATAGGGTGAATCGGGGTCATTGGGATGACATTTGAGCGGACCGCCCCGGGTGACATTTACTCTAGCTACGCCACTGCACATGAGCCATCTTCAAATTGCTTATTCAGACATTTAAACAGATATTCACCATTGAAGATGATATTCTGGTATGTTGACATAGAAGATTGTTATGTGATGATAATGGCTGCAGAATAGCAGACGTAGGTTGTAAATTCATGATGTGGTTCTATGACACCACATGAGAGAGTGAAATAATTACAACAGAACCCATGTCTAGATGCAATGTAATGCGTTGATTAGTTTGAAATGTAATTTTGTTGAGTGCCGGTTGGTTTATTTTAATGTAGATGGCCTCCAATATCTGAAGGTTCTTTTTACTGTGTGTATGTGTGACTATTACTGCGTTATCAACTAATATCTGTCTAATATTATGTACATGGCTATGTTTTTTCTAAGTCTATGAGAGAGCATGGTTGTAGTAAAACCAATATATATATATATATATATATATATATATATATATATAGAGTAGGCAAACTGGCCGAAAAGGAGTGCTACCTCACCCTTAAGGACCACAAACACGGTTTTGAGGAAGACCCCACTACCAGAATGATAAACCCTACTAGACCCGACATAGGAAAGATAAGCAAAAAAATCCTGGAAAGGATCACTAGCCAAATTAAAAAACAACTTGGATTAACACTCTGGATTAACACCAAAGAAGTCATAAACTGGTTTACCAACATCGAAAATAAGCCCGAATGCACCCTAATCCAGTTTGATATTGTCGATTACTACCAGTCAATATCAAAAGACCTCTTCACGACTGCCCTGGAGTTTGCTACAGTATATGCAGACTTAACTGAAGAAGAAACAAACATTATTCTCAGTGCAAAGAAATCTGTCCTCATCCATAATGGGGACCAGTGGATAAAAAACACCAATGACAACTTTGACATTACCATGGGATCTCTAGACTCTGCAGAATCTTCGGACCTTGTCGGTCTGTTTATACTGTACAATCTAACCGCCCACCGTGAACTGGACGTTGGGGACATCGGGCTGTACAGAGATGACGGGCTCATGGTAGTGAGGAGCTCCACAAGCTTTAAAACAGAGAAAATTAGAAAGGCAATTTACAATGAATTCGGGAAACTAAATTTAAAAACAATAGTCAACACTAAATTAAAAAAAGTAAACTTCCTAGACGTAACCCTAGACTTAACTAACAACGTTCACCTACCTTACAGAAAACCTAACACTAATCCCTTGTATGTACATCCTAAGTCAAACCACCCTCCATCTATAATTAAGCATATACCCACATCAATAGAGAAAAGAATAAGTATGAACTCAGCAAATAAAGAAATATTCCAACAGCACAGTAGTTATTACAACACAGCCCTGAAAAACAGTGGATACAAAAACTTTGACATAACCTATAGAAACGTTAGTACCAATAATAAGAGAAACAGGAAAAGAAAAATCATCTGGTATACCCCACCGTACAACCAAATGGTCAGCACCAAACTAGGCCATAAGTTCCTAGCTTTAATTGAAAAGCACTTTCCCACTAATAGCAAACTTAGCAACATCTTTAACAAAAACACATTGAAACTGAGTTACAGCTGCACTGAAAATATAGAAAGAATCATAAAAAGACACAATAAGAAAATCCTAGAAAAACACGCATACCAAAACAGTAATAAAACACATAAACTAAAACTAGATAAAAATAACGAAAAATTATGCGATTGTAGAAACCCTAAAAACTGCCCGTTGGAAAATAAATGCCTCACAAAATCTGTGGTATACCAATGCACTATCTCATCCATTGAGAGCCCTAACACTGATAGGATATACATAGGATCAACAAAGAATAATTTTAAAATTAGATGGAGACAACACAAGAGCTCTTTCAACAATATTCAAAATAGAAATCAGACATCTCTATCCCAATATTTCTGGCATCTAAAGGAAACGAATAAAACACCAAAAGTAAAATGGAAAATAGTAAATAGAACAAGAACCTGTAGAACCTGGGATGACCCATGCCTCTTATGCTTACAGGAAAAACTACACATCATTAAATTCCTAAATAATGAAAAATTATTAAACCATAGGCAGGAGTTAACAGTTTTTTGCCGACATCAACAGACTTTCGCATTAGATAATTAGCATAAAAAAAAAAAAAAAAAAAAACATAGCTAAGTAAAATTCGAAAAAGCTCAGCCAAACCTTTAAATAGGAAAAACCCTTTTTGTCGTCGTCAAAAAAACTAAAAAAACAAACTGAAATTCAATGCAAAGCGATCTGTATATTAAACACCCACTTAAATAAACAAATAAATAAACAGATAATCAGATAGACAATAATAAAAGACAATTCTCCAGACACATAACGACTGTAGGCGCGCCATAAAAATATCCTTCACTGGGAACCAACTAAAGGATGACCGTAAACATTAGCCTTGAAATAGATACCCTACCCAACCTTAGCAAAACCTCTCAGAGGATGATGAATCTACTGATAAGAATTAACTCCCTGACCACTTAAAGAAGGAAAATAGTCTAGCCACTCCCACAATAACAAATTCTGTAAAAATACACGTAAACCGAGAGATAGCTTATTCCTAGAATTTCGCTTGAAGATGAAACGGGACTACACACCACAATCCAACTTAATTTTATTAATTATTTGGATGATTTCGGCTCTCGTTTTTGAAACATGAGAACTCTTATGTAGCGAAGGAATCATATTTTTAAACAAAAATATTATTATAATATATATATATATATATATATATATATATATATATATATATATGTGTGTGTGTGTTTATTATTAGTACCAGAAATACAATCTCTGAAAAGTCATGTAAATTGATACACTGCATTGTTTTGTTTTGGGTTTTTTTTGCAGACGATTTAGTTGTGTGGTTGTAGGATTATTAAACACTCTGAGGTCAATTGTTTTAAATGTTTTATAATATATGATGAGCCTAACTTTTTTATTATTATTAATGGGTTTAAAATTTCTACCTATTATGTTTTTCAGTGCTGTTTCATCATGTTTGTAATTTTTATGCATTTGATTACAATAGTATAAGTTAATAGTGTTATATCTATTTTGATGTACACTATTATTATTAATATTATCAATTTTGTTAGAGGTATTATTAAGTTTATTGAAATACATTTTGTTTAATGTTATGTAAATTCTTTATAGAATATGGTTTTGGAAGAAGATATCATTTATGTGTGTTGGTCTGCCCTACTATTTACTCCTAGATTAGAGGGAGTTGAACAGATGGATTCGTATTTTTCCCAAGGGTATTTTTGTGATAGTAAATGCAACAAATTACTGTAATTCAAACTTGGCTCACCAATTGTACATCTTGAGCGCCTAACAATTACACCACATGTGTATCAACACACACACATAATTTTATATGTTAGAAGAAATTGATTGTTCTGAACATGTCTTTATGGGTTAATGTGCATATATATATATATATATATATATATATATATATATATATAAAAACATACCTGTAGATAATTTTCCCCATTTAAGTTTTATATATATATATATATATATATGAAATAAATTGATTTCTAAAGCACTTCCTATTGTTACAAACAAAAAAAAGAAATGTGAGAGTAACAGAGAAATAATAAAGAGAGTGGAAAAAAATAATTTCTCCATGATTGATTTTTATGATGATATTATATTTCCATTCTTATATGTTTATATACATGTATATAACTTTAAGAAAATATATCTAAAAAATAAGAAGAAAAGAACATTCTTTGAAATTATTTGATAAATTTTGGTATACATGTACCATCCACGGGAAAAATTTTATAAGTGTGAAGAAAATTTTGAAAATATATTAAAAAAAAAAAATCATTTAATTTTTTTTTTTTCTCATGAATGTGATGTCTGCAATTTATATTCAATATGTTCAGATTTATAAATTAATTTCTCATAGAAGCAAGAAGTGTTCCAAAAATATTTATCTGGATGTAGGGTTTCCATATTTATATATATAAAAAAAAAAAAACAATCAACAAGTCAATATACATGTTGCTATGTATATTGCATTCACAAACAATTTCCTCTATCTCACACACAAACACAAGGTTTATAGCCATATTATGCTGTAACACGAGTTCTCATATGATCACCAAAGTTAAGCAATATTGAGGTTGATCAGTACCTAGATGGATGAACACTTCAAAATACCCAGTAACTTTTTGTTTTTTTAATAATAATGTTCCTGTAAAAGGTACAAGAGCCACTTGAGGAAGAGGGTTACAAATTATGGTGTACAGTTTATAGGGACATGTGCGGGAAGATAGCAGTTAACTCTAGATTTGAACAGATTAAGATTACAGTGATTGGGGAAGCATCCTCTTTGAAGTTGGTTCCACAAAGCAGTGATTCATGGGAAGAAGCTGCTTGAAAGGAACCAATGGAATATGAAAGGAATGTGAATGGCATGGAGGGGGTCTTAGACATGAAGGTTAGAACTAGTGGAACTAAGGAATGTAGTTTATCTGAACACTTTCCATGGAAATAGCAATAGAGTAATGAGCTGCTTGTAATGTTTTGTTTGGATGTGCAGTTGGCATAACAGATAATAGCTGAGTTCCAAATTCCAGTTGGATTCGTTATATTCACTTATAAATAAGTTCATGATTAAGGTATGAATCAACCTCTTCTCCCCCCAGTTATGGGTTAATTAGTAGGACTTGTATCAGTAAATCAGAAGGTGTGCTGAAATTCTCTTAGCTCATCCCACTCTCAAAAACTGACCAATGAGAAAATCTTAGAATGTTTTTTTTTTTATTTAATCCTTTTATTTTGTTCGACAGAAAACCTTTCACGACAACCTTGTTTATATAAATGTCAGATTTCTTTTCATAGAAGAGCTTCTTAGTCATATTGAGAACCTCAGTATCCATGTTTATGTATGTATGTGCATGTATATATACATTTATAAAGCTGAGCATGTGGCTGAATGGATTGAGGAATCAGAGAGATGAGTTCAAATTCCAGTCAAGTTTGTTACATCTATTTATATGCAAAATACCCTTGAGAAAGTTATGGATCTTCTTCTCCAGCCGTAGGTAAATAGCAGGAAAGACTGGGTCCTATAGTCTTGGGTTGAAACTGGTCTAGAAGGAGGACAAATGAATTAAAAAAGCTGAATAGTCAAGTGGTCATTGACTATACTGGCTCCCTATCAAACCCAGGTCTGGTGAGGAGGTTAAGAAAAAGCCCAACAGTGCAAAAAACAAGTCCTGTTAAAGGGCGGATGAACTTCTCAAAGTCAATAGCCAAAAATGGTTAAATAATCTCACCAACCTGCAATTGGCCAAGTGGGGTGAGTACAGCTATACCCCTGAAGGGAGGTTTTCTTCTAACATAGGTACTTCCACAAGGTTGCTAAAAAAGAGCATAGCATGATGAAAAAGATGCCAAAGTTGATGAAAACATAGTTTTATTGTCTAAATGTTTATGTTATTATGAAGAGGAAAGACCAAAGTTTATTTTAATTATTTTAAAAAATTTTTCCTTCTTTTTAGAATATTCTAAATTTTGATTAAAAAAACCTTGTTTCTTTTTGTATCACCAGAACTAGTAAAATAACAGACAATTTTTAGCACATCTTTTTGGTATGACATACATTAATTTGGAAAATCTTGCAAAAATAAAAATAACTGTCTGATGTTAATGAAACTTTCAGAAACTATTCACAGATGATCGAAATTATTATAAAGTCAAGGCAGAAATATTTTTTTTATATTTATTACCACCCCCATAACTAATTTTATGAAAACGCTAGAAATTCCGTCGAGTCCACTTTAGTGATTACAATAGTTAAAAAGCACAAGATTCTAAAGTAGTTTCTTGTTATCTTTTCCACAGTTTTGAGGAATGCAAATCATGTTTTTTTTTGTTTTTAATTGGACCACACACCTGAAAATCAGCTCTGAATTGTAACATACAAAACTCAATAAAACAAAGATATTATTTCATTTCAAATGTTTTTATTTGCTTTTAGCTGTTTTTATGAATATGGACAATGTTTTCTGAAAGCAAAAAATTTTTCGATAAAAAATGAATTTTTAATACAATTATTTATTATTTCTTTAATTATAATAGATTTTTACATTGAAGTTTTTAAAATATCAAAAAGCCGCATCCGTTTTCGTAAGTGTCCTTATGAGATAGATCTTTTTTAGCGCGTTGTAAATTGTATCTTTTTGACTAATCAGAAGACCCCGCAGTAATTAAGAAATGTAATTTTGTGTTTATAATCAGGCTGTAATTATAAAGTATGGAAGACCAACCAGAATACGATTAAGTTGCGTTATTTGAGTTAAGCATTGTTCTCAGCTGTTAAGGCGAAACACGTGTAGAGAAGTTAATTTGATTTTTCAATTTCAACTGAGAAGGGTACCTACAAGTATCAGTATCGTCTTATAAAATTTATATGATCTTATTTTTATATTAATCTCACTTAGGACATTTTTCCATAAATGAAATATCAAAAGTAATAATAAAATGAATGGAAATACAAATTACACAGTAAACTATAGTAAATGTACATAAAATACTGTACATAAAATTTTATGTACACTTCTGATAAAATTTCATAAGAGATTAGATACCTTTCTTATGAAATATGAAATTTAATCTAACTCTTAACAGTCTTATTTTAATTTCTTTATATTTTCCATAAAGCATTGTAAATGTAAAGGTGAAAGCTAAGTACAAAAAAAAATTAGAGCGCTGAAAGTTTTCCTTAAAAATAACGAGGTAAATAATTTGTTCATTTAAATGTAAATAACTTCACTTCTCTCCTTCCGTAGAAGGTATTATCCTCATGTAATCTGTCAATATGTCATTCATCACCTTTTAAGTGACGCGAAAGTTTATGACCTGCTTTGTTTTATTTTCAAATTACATCTTTTCGGCGCAGAAACTAAGTTAAGCTTGGTTCAAAATATTTTAAATAAACATTATAATTTCTGATTTTCTTAAAATAAGTTTTGAAAAAATGATAATTGATTTTTAAAAGAATTTCAAACTGAGATTTTTATTTTTTTATAAAATGGAAAAAAATGGTTGCCATGATCGATTATCTGCCAATTTTGCCGACTCAAAAAAACAAGATTTTTAATGAAAATTTCGGAAGTGCTAGAAACAATTAAAAAATGTAAAAAAAATACCCCCAAAATACTTTGATCTTTCCTCTTAATAATAACAAACATTTAGACGATAAAATTTTGTTTTTGTCAAGTTTGGTGTCTTTTTCATCATGCTATGCTCTTTTTTTAGCGATCTCATGGAGGTACCTATTCTAACAGGAGTCAGTAGGTCCAGGATTTGGATACTAATAGGTGATAACATAACAGTGTTATTAATGATAAAAATAAAGTTACCATCAGTTGAAAAATAAAAAGTTAAGTGACAAACAGAACTACTTTATCAGTAGCAATGAATTTAGAAGAAAACTAAACATGTCCTTGTATCCACAAATACCTTTTGTTTTTTAGACATGGGAATTACTTTAACTTCTTAGGGAAAAAATTCTAAAGTAGTTTCATGTTGTCTTTTCCACAATTTTGAATTCAAAGTAATACTTATTTTAGCCTGCCTGCCACCAACGGCTAGAGAGTCCAGTTTTTTCTACTATTTATCCCATAGATATAGGGACAAGAGATGATGCGGATATACTTAAACTCTTTCCAAAGGCTGTAAGTATATACTAAGACAGAATTTGAATTCTTTCCTCTTTCCATACTGACAACTGTTATATGACCTAAAGGAGGGTGTTCAGAAAATATATGGTCAGTTCCCCACTTGACCAAGTTCAGATAACCCAATTGAAACTGAAAGCAACAACTAAAACAGTGAGTAACCTACTTACAGAGTTTATGTGAATAGGGGTCAGAACAGAGATAATTAAGGATGGTAAATGGTCAAAAGTTTACTTGGAGCAACAAAAGACAGGAAGTTCTAATGATCATGATCTCCCACCTCACGAAGGAACATGTCACATAAAAGAAGACGTTTTTTTTCTATAAAATTATCAACATTCTGTAAACTAGCAAAAACACAGTTCACTCAGCTTTTATAAAGAATTTGGATAAATCCATTGGATGGGTCTTTATGCAAACAACTTGATCTCAAGGGTTTGGGGAGAATTTTTAGAGAAACACCCGAGGAAGTGATTTATTACTTGTAATCATTTTCACCAGACTTGGTGAGTATAGTGGGTAAATACAGAGACACAACCCCAAACTATATTTAAGTTACAAAGTTAGTAGCAAGGTAATATTCAGGTTCAATTCCTTAGGAACTCTTCATCTTATCTAATTTCTAAAAACTAATTAACTTTCTTAATTAGTTCCTTTTCTACATTTTATTCCAATACAAATGAAATGGAATCAAGCTATCTTTTATGCTTTTACCGAGTTCTTGGTCATAAAGATGGGCACTTTTACATTTAACTATGCTTGTTAAACACTGCATTAGTTTATGCTTGCACACCAAAGTATCTAACCTCTAAATTTCTTATTATTATGGTTAATCATTATGAATTTGGTTTGACATTGTGAATTGATAATAAAGGAGAATTAATGTTATTTTATTTCCATAAGGATCAAACATTTATTATAACATTTTCATAAGTATTTGGTCACCTCAACTAATATTTAGTTGACACCTCGTTTAACACAGATCACAGCTGACAGATTTTTTTTTTTTTTTTGCATTCAATAAGGCTTCTGGCTTTCTTGACTGGTATTTTCAGCTATTGTTTTATAAATAATCATTCCAGATTATATGACATTCATTTAAAAACAATCATTTTAAGTATATGTCTCAAATGTTTGATTGAAATTAAGTCAAGTGATTATAAAGGCCATTTAACAAACATGAACCTTAAATTTACAAACAGTAACATATTCTATTCTTTCAAATGACCAATGGGAGTTGAAAGCACTTCACATAAAAGTGCTTTTTTTACAAACATGAGAATCAAAAATCCATTATGTTGCATGAAAACAAGAAAATGTTAAATAAAAATGATAAAAACAAGCTTAATAATCTTAAATGAAAAGCAGACAAGGTTTGTTTTGGTCATTTATTTATGGTTTATTTTACACAACAAAATTACGCTATTTACATTGTTCGTCCTATCTTTGTTGCCATATTTATTACAACGTTTCAGCCATTGTACACTCTGGCCTTTTTCAGGTAGTTGGAATGTCAAACTGAACCCTTTATTTCGCTCTCTGGGGTAGACTGCCATGTTTAATGGATGTCAGTTATCAGTTATCTCCTGTTAATTCCCTTCTCCAAGTTCTCCACTGCCTTAACTGGGTACTGAACTCACACTCTTTGGGATCTAACTAACGCCTTTATCCTCTGTACCATGCGTCCTTGAGGACATCTGTGTATGAATTTCTGGGTATTATAAACCTAATGTCTTCAGCAATTATTTTTTTACCAGTTCTCATATTGCAATTTTGGCTGTTATTATTCCATGTTTTTACCAGAGTGCATACTGCAATTTTTGTTGTTATTATCACTTTTATCTGGCACTCCTTATTACTGGTTTCCATATTGTATTAATTTCTATGCTTGGTCAACGTTGTAATAAATATGGCGACAAAGATGAGGACAATAGTCCAAATAATGTAAATAGTGTACAAAATACCTCATCTCAGAAGTATAGACAAACAAAATTACAGTATAATCTCTTTTGTCAATGCACTTAATTCAATGATGAATATTAAATCATATTGAATGAAATATACAGTGAAGATTTCAGATCAAATTTTAGTTAATAACTAGACTTACTTACAGGCTTATATAAGGGGTGCTGAAAAGTTATCAGTTTTTCCATAATTTGACCACAAAAAATTTGTTGGAAGAACTTCATGGTCAAAGCAAAAACTTTTCAGCACCCTCTTGTTTATCTTAGCCGAGTTGTAAATATGTACATGTATTAAGATATGTACTTATCTGGATAAAGGCTTTTCACAAATTTGCAAATACAATGGGTCTCTGAAAAGTTCTTAGCCTAGCCAATTTCCTGAATGACCTAATATCAGACAATTTTGTTTTCTGTGCAGTATGAGGGACTTATTCAAAAATATTTTTGTGAATGACCTGCTCTTTTATAAAGGAAGTGGGTCTATATAAGTTATGATGGGACACTTGTAAAACTTTATATAATAAAAACACATTTAGATTATATAAAACATTACTAAAAAGAGGAATGTAAAAAAATAATGACACAATAGACTAGGTCTGTTTATTGCTCTTCCTTTTGAGATAAGTGTTTAAAAAATAATTATAAAAAGAAAGCCAGACAGTTAATAAAAAAGACTCAAATAAATTTAATGTGTAAAACTTTTATGTGAGGTTCAAATTTATGTTATAAATACTGTCAAAATGAAACCTGACAGTTTATGAAAAAGATACATGTGTAAAATTTGATTTTCAAAAAAAAAAAAAAAGAAAAAAAAAGAGACTAAATCTAACAGTTTGAAAACCAAAATAAATTTTGTGAACTGGTGTAGTTTAAAAAGATAAATTTTTTTTAACCAATGGTGAAAGTAGGTAATGCCCATAAATTTCAAATTTTGGGTTCAAATCTGGAGCCTGTTTTAAGTTATTTCAGAAGTCTAGAAGTAAAGGGTATTGACTTTCCCAGGTGAAATTTGATAGAAGCTGTTAAGAGAGCAAATGCTCAAAGGCATTTGACATACACAAAGATGACATGGACAACAAAATGAAAGAAAAAAAAGAAGAAACAGAAGAAAAAGGAAAGATCAAGAAGTTGAAAGAAAGCAGAAAGAAAATTGAAAGATTCACAAAATTAGAGGTAGCAGTTCAGATTTTGAACTTTAAAAAAAAGAGATTCATCTCAACTTTGAATTTTAGTTTAAAAACTGAACTACTGTTAAAATTCTCAGCAATACTCATGAATTTACCATCCTTCTTGTGTGAAACTGACTCAAATAATCTCTTTCCAACTGACAAAGTCTCTCCATACAAACAACACCATGTTCACAAGCCAACAGTCTATTCTCTCTCGCATGATGTTTTTATGCCAAGCTGATCTTGCAAAAAAAATTGCATACACTCAACCACTCTTGCCAATTCTCCTCACTCTGGGACCATGTCTTTCTTAAATTAATGTGTCAGTGCAGCCATATTTTTTTTCCTTTCCTTCACTCGTTTTGCACACCAGACATATATGTGTTCACTTTGCTACATGAGGTAAGTCATCTCTTCTACACTTCTCAAAGATTTTGACTGTTGAATATATGAAAGTAACTGAAAATTTGGTTGAAAATTTTTTTTAATTTTTATGAGCCTAAAAAGTTGTGATTTTAGAGCTTGTTATTTTACTTAATTGTAAGGTGCACAAAAGAAAATTTTGTGCAAGCTGCGATTTTCAAAGCTGTTTTTAATATAGGTTTTTTTGCTTTCCATGTGACTTTGTTGATTATTGTGATATCACTACCAGTGTCTAAATGCATTTTTACATCCATATTATTAATTTTCACATACACAAGTTTTCTTTGGTTTTCTGTAATTATTTTTTCCTGTCACAATGCTCTGTATGAAATTTTTTCTGAGATAACTTTTCCTTGCTTTAGTTTTATAGTGTGACTTTTTTAAGTCCTATTTTTCACACTTTGAATTCTTAAAGGGACAGTCGACTCCAAGATGTAACCTTCCACATTTGAAACATGGATTAATTTTTCTTTTTCTACCATTTTTCTTTAGCTTGTATGTATGTGCATTCTTTTTCTTCAATTTCTTCCATATTGCATCTCAGACTTAGGATTCTCTGACATTTTTCTGATATTTCTTGAAGTGTTTATGACTGTTAAAGTTTTGTTAGAATTCTAGCACATATTTCTGTGTCTTTTTTTTTTGCCATTAGCCCTTGAATGAAAATTAAACCTTTAGACATATCCGAAGTCAGTAAATTTAATTTGTATCTTTCACATTCGTTTTTAATGATTCCAGCATATGTGACAAAATCTTTGTCTTCTTTTTTCAGCAGATTCATACACACTTCCAACAAGTATTGAATAATGAACTTTTTTCACAAAAATTTTAGTCAAAATGTTTACAATTTCTTCAAAACAAATTTCTCCTCTTTTTTAAATGGTACAAATATACAGTATTTTTCATGTTCTACTGGTGATAAATTTCTCAAAAAAAGTTGTTCTTTTTTTTCGTCTTTTCAATCACTGTATTCTTTTATGAAAATTTGCTCGTATCTTCTAAAATAAGCAGAAAAGGTAATTCCATCATCTGAATGATATGTGAATTCAGTTATGACATTTGCCACCTCATCAGGAGTGAAAGAACTGGGGAATTTTAATGAAGGCTGGAGGACACAACAGCCAAAATTTAATAACAAAGATGAGTACAATAATCCAGATATAAATAATTCTTTGATGGGTGATGATATCTGGTAGTGAATATAAACTTAACAATGAATTAAATCATTCTAGGATTCTAATATTCTTTAAAAAGGACATGATTTCTTGGTTTGTTTTTGAAAATGAAAATTGAAAAACATTGGTTACACACAAACACTATAAAAAATAAAACAAAATAAAACTTGCACCAATGAAAAAAAAAAAAAAATCAAGAATTATAATCAGTCAATTGGTGATAGCCCCTGAAGAGTAGACAGAGTGATTCCCAGAGGGTCCATTTACAAAACTTTGGAGTTAGGATGCTGAAGGTAACATCAGTCAACTGTGACAAACCTTTTACTTGTATTATATATATATATATAAAATCCATGTTACATTTTTACCATTTAGCTCCCTTACATTGTGAATGCTTGTTTCCAAAAACATCATAGCTATTATTGATTATAATTAATTAATTTTAATTTTAAAATAATTATAACAGAGTGCCTTTAAGCATGTTTACATCACATCAATCACAGTTACATTAAATTTGTCTTCACAATTCACTCCCGAGGATCTTGGAGGGAGTTGAAAGTACTTGGTTTAACAAGTGTGGCATATTCCACGTTAAATTTCAACTTAACATCAAGAAGATAATTAGGGAACTAGAAAGGATTATTATAAAAATAAATAGACATGATATTTATTCAAAGAAACAGGTTTGAATGAAGGTATGTTGCCTATATGTATACACAGTGATACGCATAAGTATTGGATACATGTTATTTTCTGTTATAACTCTAGTTTATGTTTGCCATTTTGCCTGATATTTGGTAAATAATATCTCGTAAAGTTGTTTTAGTTGTATGTGGAAGGAAAATTAAAAACTCATGGTTGAATCATTTTTTTTTAATCAAAGTTCAGAATTACCCTATGCAAAAGTATTGGATACATGACAATTTTTTTCAAATTTCCAATTGAAACTTTGTATTTTAAGACTTTAAATATTCAAATTTTTGATAGTATTGGAATGTTATCTCTGACCAATCAGAGAAGCACACAATTGTTGACAAGATAGTGCTACTAATCATCTGACTCTTTTTATGTGCATTCTGCAATTCAAGAATTAAAAATGGCAAAAACTAAAGAATTATCCAGAGATATGTGAGATACAACCATTGAACGTCACAAATGAGGACAAGGTTACGGAAAAATTAGCAAAGAAGTGAATCTAGCACTAAGTACAGTAGGAAATATCATCAGAAAGTATAAAAAGTATGGCGACGATACAGGAAACCTTCCAAGAAATGGAAGACAGAGAAAAATAAATGAGAGTACCTCAAGGTTGATCAGCAGAAATGTGCCAAAAAAAAAAAATTCCTTCATTACTCATTCTGAAATTAAAACTGATCTTGAGGGTGTTGGAATTAATGTAAGTAAGGATACCATTAGCAGAGCTCTATATCGTACAGGCTTTCATTCAAGATCACCAAGAAAAGTGCCTTTACTGAAAACCAAACATGCCAAAGACTAATTAAAGTTTGTTGAAACTTATGAAAAGAAAGGTATGCAGTTTTGGGAAAAGGTAATCTGGTCAGATGAAATGAAAGTTGAACTATTCGGAAGGAACACTGCGACAAGTGTTTGTCGAAAAAATGGCACTGCCTTCAACAAGCACAATACCATCCTCACAGTTAACTTTGGGGGTGCTTCCATTATGATATGGGGATGCTTTTCATCCAAGGACACTGGTGAGTTACAAGTTATCCATGGTAGAATGAATGGTAGCATGTACAGGGAGATTCTAGAGAAGAACCTTCAGAAATCTGCAACTTCTTTAGGACATGGTCGGAATTTCGCGCTTCAACACGACAATGATCCCAAACATACCGCAAAACTTACAAAGGAATGGTTTGAAAATAATAGTATTAGTACTCTCAATCAGTCTCCTGACTTGAATCCAATTGAGAATTTGTGGAATACTTTCATAAGCGGAATCTACAAAATATCAAGCAATTAGAGGAATTATGTACATTTTTTGCATTATTCAGACTGTTGTCCTCATCTTTGTCGCCATATTTATCACAACATTGGAATTTCGAACTGAACCCTTTATTTCACTCACTGGGGTAGACTGTTCTACTTCCACGTGCCATGTTTGATGGATGTCAGTTATCTCCTGCTAATTTCCCTCTGAAAGTTCTCCACTGCCTTAACCAGGTATTGAACTCACACTCTTTGGGTCCTGTCACTGGATCAAACCAATGCCTTTATCCACTGTGCCATGTGTCCTTGAGGACATCTGGGTATGAATTTCTGGGCATTCTAAACCTAATGTCTTCAACAACCATTTTTATCAGTGCTCATATTGCAATTTCGCTGTTATCATTTCATGTTTTGACCAGAGCTCATATTGCAACTTTGTTATCATTGCTTTTCTCCCATATTGTATTTATTTCTATGCTTGGTCAGCTCAGGAGATTTTTGTGGCCTAGCATATGTGCTGATTCCTTAAGATTACGAATTTTCCAATGGTGTTCCTTGTCTATGATCTCAACATAATCCCACAAAGGGTGATGATCTCCCTTCTCTCTCCATACGTGGTCAGCCACGCCTGATTTTTCTATTTCTTAATGTAAATAATATTCATAATACCTCATCTCAGAAATATAGACAGACTCTAGAGGAATTATGCAAGGAAGAATGAGGTAAAGTACTGGTGGAAAACTTGTGGTCAACTATAGAAAGCAACTGGAAGCAGTGAAACAAATATTAAATTGATGTATCCAATACTTTTGCATAGGGTAATTTTGAACTCTGATAAAAAAAAAAAATGGATTCAACCATGAGTTTTTAATTTTCCTTCCACATACAACTAAAACAACTTTACGGGATATTACTTACCAAATATCAGGCAAAATGGCAAACATAAACTAGAGTTATAACAGAAAATAACATGTATCCAATACTTATGTCACGGTGCATATATATATATATATATATATATATATATATATATATATAAACACACTTTTATACAGTTGAATCCACTACCTTGGTTTCAAGTTTGAATAAAAAAAAGTAATTTAAAAAAAAAGGTAATTTGATGCATTTACAATACACTTGAATTTCTTCCCTTCCTCCTTCTTCTTCTTCACATCATCTTCCCCCTTTTTATTACACCCAACATTTTGCATTTGTTTGTTTATTTATTTTTTAAAATAATAATAATAATAATATAGCATTCTTTTTTTTTTCTTTTTTTTTTTTTTTTTAAATAAAAAAGTGTTAGGTGGTCATTTGATAAAAAATTGCCTGAGGATACCATAATGTTGAAACCAAGTTAGCAGATTCAACTGACCTCCTGATTTTGAAAGTTAAAAGTTCTTTATGTTATTTTTATTTTTTTTTACATATGTATTGAGCACTTTTTTAATACTACTGATTCAACTCTGACCATTAACGTTATATATATATATATGTAATTGAATCTGATTAATTAAAAGCATTTTATTTTTAAATCACTGCATCAATAAAACTGTCCTTTTATTGCCATCAGCCTAAAGAGAATGTCTTCTTACCTACATTTCTAGAAGGTCAACTATATAAAAATATAAATCAAAGTATATGTGTGCAGGAGAGTCATCAGCTTTATTGCAATACTTTATTTATGTGTATGTGTCTGTAAATATATACAGCTATAGGCAGGCAAATATATACATATATATATATATGTGTGTGTGTGTGTGTGTGTGCATAAAACATTTTTATATATGAGTAACCAATATTTTTAATGATCTTTAGAACTTTACCTACATAAAATGGAACACTTTTTTTTTTTTTAAAGAAACACAAGAAAAGCAGAGAGCCAGGAAATGATAGTGAAAATATCTTTTCTAAAGAAAAGAGTTATTAAGCATAAAAAACCGACAAAGACAATAACAGCAAAAATAATGATAACAAAAAGAATTGTAATTGAGGATTTTTCTATTTTGGATTTTTTTAGCTTTGGTGTGAAATATTGTGTCTGGAATTATCAAAGGATTAAGTCTTCAAGGAATAAGAGAGACTTTTGACAACATTAAGGAATCAAGGAAAGAATTTCAAAGAGAAAGCAAGCAAAAAAAAATGGGACAGGAAATTTGCAAAGATTCACAAGAGGAAGAAAAAATAAAGACAATAAGAAAATAATGATGATGATAGTTGATGATGATGATAGATAGATGAAAATAAATTATACAAAAGAGGCCAGTATGAGAAGGCAGATGAAAAATCAGGCACAAATATTGTGTATGTGTGTTTTTAACAGATAAATAGATAGATTAAAAGAGATTTCATGAGGGAGAGGGAGATTAGGGGAAACTACAAGAGATATTTGAAGGGAGATGCTATAAGATAGATATGAACAGAGATTGGTAGATGTGAAAAAAACGGACAGTTCAGAAGAGATCCTATCTTGATAGATAAATAGCATGACAAGCATTTACATTGCTATGAAGTGGTGATTAAAATGACTTGAACAATATATATTGAAGAATAATACATAAATAAAACTGATACATGTATTCTGTGGGTCTGTGAGTTTGTGTGTGTGCCCAGACATCACAGTCAAATGGAAAATGCCATGGACCCAGTTTTTGTATGGAAGACCACAAGAAATAACACATGCTAATTAAAATTAGTCTCAGAGATAATTCAAGGTCACCAAAAGTCATCAAAGAGTATAAAATGACATTCTTTTTTCAAATTTTGGATAAAATAGAATGAGGTATAATACAAAAATGTTTTTTGACTTCACAAATAGTAGAGTGAATAAGGCCAAGTTTGTCCAGCATTACAACCCCTAATTACATTCATGTAGGTTAAAATGTTTTATATGGGGGGGGAGTTGTAGGGTATGTATTTTTTAGTTTAAACTCAATTTTTTTTGCTATTCTAAAATTTTTAGTAATAAACTCGATTTATTCAGCAACTTAATACATAAAGTATGAACCAAAATTACAAATTCTCTG
>OZ010572.1:14053767-14071267 GCA_963932145.1 Acanthosepion lycidas | reverse complement strand
ACAAACTCATATATATAGTTATATATACATACACATAGAGACATATATACATGCCCGCACACATATATAGACATATATGCATACACATGTGTATAGACTTATATACGCATGTACACACACAAATATAGGCATATATACATATGCACACATATATATACATATATACACACACAGACATATATACATACACAGATATATAGAGACATATATACAGACCTATACACACACACATAGATATAGATATATAGACATATACATACACATATATATAGATATGCACACATAGACATATATACATATACAAACTTATATAGAGACATATATATATATATATATATATATACATACAGAGAGAGAGAGAGACATATATATATATATATATATATATATATATATACATACAGAGAGAGAGAGATATATATATATATATATATAAAACACATGTATATACAGACATATATTCTTAAGTATTCTTAATTGTTTGATTAGTTTCCATTGATGAATGTCCAAACTTCAAATAAAACTTGACCTTTAGCCACAATAAGTGGTCGCGCAATACATAAAGTATTACAATATTTACAAACTGAGTAAACCGATTGGACGATATGCATTCTTATTAAGGTTCCCTCTAAATGACTGCTAAGTTGTTTAATGGTTTTGCAACTGGTTCTTGAGATATAAAAGTATCTGGACCATGTTATATGCACACACACAATTTTAACTTTAATACTTAAGTTGTTTTGGAAGTATGAGGTTAGCTAAAAAGTCAAAATGAAAAACAGAAGAAATAGATGAAAAATGATTTTTGGTGTAATAATTTAACAGTGCAAATCCAGAATACCTACAAGAATAAGTGATGAGATTTGATCATAAAAAAACTACAAAGTTTCTCAGAATTAACTCAATTTGTTTACCTTGTCTACTATTTTATTTAGTTATATAGTCTAACAGTTCATTTGCAGACTCTTCAATTCCTTTTTCTATATCCACTTAGAGAAAGATAACTATATCAAGAAATAATTGCTAACTACACTGATTACCTTATAGACAAAAAGCCATGATAACATTTAAAAAAACCATTGTAAAGAGTTTCAAAGATCAGGATATTAGTCTAACACCTTCAAATACCAAAAAGTATTCTGCAATTCATCTAGCTCTTATAAGTCGAAAGGAAAAATGTTGAAAAATAAATGACAAGTTCAATAATATTGTTGACAATAATAATAGTTTCGTTGTATATAAATAAATTTATTTTATTTATTGTAAGAAAGTGACAACAATATTTAAATAAGAAATAGCTGTTGACATTTATATTGTTTTTCTAAAAGTAATTTTCATTGCAAAAACTTCACCATTCATGACTTGTCTGAAGTGAAGCATTTATGATTTGCCTCTGGAGAACACCAACAATCAAATAAATTTAATTTGTCTCTCTTTATCATCATTGTAAAATAGACAAGATTCAAGTTGAGTTGTTTCTGCAAACACCAATCCAGTCAAGTAAAAAGGTATAAAACACAATAGATATCCTTAAATAAAGTTACTATTACTGATATGTGATTATTGATTATCTGATTATTCCAGGAATCAAATATTTTTTATTCATTTAGCATCACATCTGGGAATGTTACACTTCTGTCAAATATGAAAGATTTCAGAAAGTCAGGTCTTGCCTTCAATAAAAGTTACACATTGTAATATATATCCTTAAGAACATGTCCGATAGTCTCATAGGGCACAACATGTACTGCAGCCATAGTGGATTTGTCTTGAGCAAGATAGAGCCAATCCCTTTTCAGGCTGTTATGAATTCAGAGTTGTTGATCTCTGAGACTTTATCAAGGCTAAAGAGCCCAGTCTGCTCTGTTATTTAACTTAAAGATGGAGGAAGATAGAGCTATAACTTTTCCAATGATGTTAGAGCAAAGAGAAGGAAACAGAATCGACCAGAATGCAGATTTCACTTTCCATGCTGATAACAATTACACTGTATACCCAATTTTGTAAATCAAGTTACTACTACTTATGCTGAACATAATGCATATATATATATATATATATATATATATATATATATATATATATATATATATATATACACACACTATGTTTTACCCCATACACTTGATAAAGTTTAATTTATTAATCAGGCACACTAAGAAATTAACAGCAATAACTGATAAGAATGTAGAACAGTTATGACACTAGACAGGAATAAAAGTTATGTGACTGATAGAAGAGTCATTCTTAACATAGATCTCATTAGACACAATAAGAGATTAACAGTAATAACTAGTAATAAAATAGAACAATTATGATAGAAGATTTGTTCTTGCTGTAGATATATTTTTTTTTTCTTTATTAAATCAAAAATGTTCACCTTTTCAATTAAAGGAAGCAGCATTTTATAACTTCTCTTTGTCCTATTCAAAATGCCACCATTACAATTCTTGTACTTTCAGGGGACATTAAGTATAACTTAGGAATTGTTTATTTCTAGGATTTCCCATGAGCAAATAAGGCTGGAGAAAGTAAAACACCTGATAAGGATAACCACTTTACTCTATATGATAAATAATCATTATTCTGATTATTTGACTATCATACTTTTTTTTTCTGTAGAATCAGAGGGTAGTATCTGCTCGATTCTCACCCATTCTGAGCCTGAATTAGTTACATTGCAGCTCAGACCAGATACTAGGTTTTGCTGACAGGGTGCAGTTTCTTGTAGTTAAACACTTGTGGCTTAAAAATTACCCTTTGACAAGATCGCTACCCATGAGTGACAAACAAAATAATTTCTATCAGTAAACCAGATTTTATTCCTTACTGCTATGAGTGAGCAAAGTAGGGTTGAGGCGTGAGTGAGGTGGAGGGGGGGAAATGCACAGTTCAGCAGTCATCATCTATGTCCTTTGAGGCCCACTTTGTTCCTTTTGTTTTTCTTTTCATGGGATGGTCATTTTTATAGACAACAGTTTTCTTTCTCCTGCCATCTTTGTCTAAAAATTAATTAATCTTCTTTCCATCACTTTCTCTCAGTTTGAACCTCTTACTCTTGTACTTTGAAGTTGAATTCAATTACTAATAGCCATTGGTCAACTAATAGCCATTGGTCAGAAGTAAATGTTCTGTATCAAGTTGTGCGACTGGTCCAACTGTTTTAAAGTCAACAAGACCTCAGCTTGACTCGTATAGTTACAAACTTTCTGACTGAGAAACATACATATTAAAATTAATAAGAAGGAATTGCATAAAATCAATGAAGGGGAAAAGAAATGTAGTGAAGAAAGAGAAAAATGAAAAGAAAACCAGATGAAAGGAAACAATATATAGATATCTAAGGAGGGAAAAGGAATAAAAATAAAAAATGAGCAGATAGAGAGATAGGTTTTTTGGCTGAATATCAAGGGACAATGTGGAAAATATTCAAAGTCAGGTAGGGGGTGGAATAAAACTTGTGTTACACTAAAATTCTTCATGAGATAGAGCAAAAGAAAGATAAAAGAGAGGATGCAGTAGACAATATTTGTTCATTTCTTATTCCTTTTTGCATACAAAACTAATCCATGTTTTTATAACAAGTAGATAAAAATGTGGATGAGTAGTAAAGATTAGAAGGCATAAGAAAGGAGAAAAAATACAAGCAAATGATGAGAAAAATGATTAAAGATATAAGGAATAGACATTAAAGCTAATTTTATATCAGGTAAATAAAATTATTATTTGAAATTAGCTTTGGCTGAATGTACCAATTTAAACAAAATGCAAGAACTATTATTTATCAGATATGCAACAGTATCATTGAAAACTGAACAGGTTTAAATTTCTTTAATTTTAATGAAATCCATTGGTGTTATCAGCACAATGGCATTTCTAAAGGAACTCAGAAAATGTAAAAAAAAGAAACTATAACAGAAATTACAGAAAAATTGTCCACTTACTCAAATGATTTTAATCAAATAGCAAAATAATTATAATCATCAGTATTTTCTGGATTACTTACCTAAGCAGAACTCTTTTGCCCTTGACATTAACTTCAGAAACTTTCAGTTTATCAAGTAACATGTTGTCTTCTTGAAGAAACAGCAGGAAAAACCTTTAAGTGAACAAAATTTGGTTGTTGAAATTTTACAAGGAAAGTATTAATATCATCACCAAATATTTACAGTTCTATATTCTATGCTAAAATGTGCTCAGAATTGAATACAATGTCAATACTAAAAGTATTATAGGACACCAATAAGTTGCTTGGGAGAAAGGGAAACTGTGTAAGGATTTAACTATTGACTGTGGAGTGACTTGAAATAACAGATAACATAATCAAGGTACTGATATATACTTAACTGTAGCTTAGAATTTGATTGGAGGTTTATCTTGATGTGCACATCACTCTCCTAAAAGTTCAGAAAATTTGATCATTGAAAGAATATTACTTACCCTAACACAAAATTTTCACTATCTTCTTCTGTAGTTCTCTGGCCTACTGTAAACACTGGCTCACAAATAAATATATTTTAGTTTGTCTCATAACACTTCTTTGAATTTTTATATGAAATGTGGATGCAAATATAACAATGAGTTGTGTAGTATTTTAAGATATGATTAATTATGCAGAGGCATGCAAATGACAAAGCTTTATATCAACAGATAGTCCAAATAAACAACAGAAAAGATACATTTACATATTAGATTCACCTCAATAACATATTTTGCCATTTCTCTATGAAAGGTTTCTTGTATATATTTATCAGTATACACTTTTACTGGGTAATCTATCTTAAAACCATTGTTTACCATTTCCACAAAAGAAGCTTTATTAAATGAATCCAAATGTCTTTACTTATATAGGTTCACCTTTCATCACACTCAAAGATTCTTGTTTGGGTTTTGTTAACAGAATTACTTGTGATTCTTATTCTAAATAAATGGATTTCAAATTTAGCATGTATAACTTTTTAAACTTGATTCATATAAATCACTGTTGAACTAAGCTAATTTTGGCACAAGACGGTATTTTGAAAACACCCAGTGATGATCAAACTCTTTTGCAATACCTTGCTAGACTAGAGTAGATGTTCTAGAAAAATATTTACATAATGTAAGAGTCTATATTTCTGAAATGAAGTATTACTTACATTATTCGGACTATTGTACTCATCTTTGTCGCCATATTTATTACAACATTTCAGCCGTTTTACGCTCTGACCTTCTTCAGGTGGTTGGAATGTTGAACTGAACCCTTTATTTCGCTCACTGGGGTAGACTGTCCTAGATCCACTGTGCCATATGTCCTTGAGACATGGCACAGTAGATAAAGGTGTTGGTTAGATCAAGTGATAGGACCCAAAGAGTGTGAGTTCAGTACCCAGCTAAGGCAGTGGAGAACTTGGAGAGAGGAATTAACAGGAGATAACTGATAACTGACATCCATTAAACATGGCACGGGAAACTATAACAGTCTACCCCAGTGAGCAAAATAAAGGGTTCAGTTCGACATTCCAACCACCTGAAGAAGGCCAGAGTGTACAACGGCCGAAATGTAATAAATATAGCGACAAAGATGAGGACAATAGTCCGAATAATGTAAATAATGTGAAGTAAGAGTTATCATTATTGAATGTGGTAAAGTCAGAATTCTATGTTCATTTTATACTAATACCTTTAAGACAAACAGGAATTCATTTTTCTCTGCAGCCTGCCAGACATCTTGACAAAAAAAAAGACCTTATTGGCTTGACAGTTGAGAAAAAATTGTTAAAGGATATCTTGAGCAAAATAATAATTTTGTGTTCCTAGGTAGGACCAGTAAAAAGCTGTTACTCACATTGACCACCTTGTCAGGGACAGATCATTTACACTTTTCTAACAACTTTCTTAAAATATTGTTACTGAAGACCTTGATTTAGTAGTTTCTTGAAAAACCTATTATGCATTAATATATATATATACATTGATAAAATTTATTTATTATACAATGATTTGTTTGTATTAGTGCTGTATTCTTGTTCAAATAAATCAGTGTAGAATAATAATTCTACATCTCAAAAATTAAAATTAAAATTTGGCTTTCTTTAATAAAAAATGTTGTCTATTTTGACACTCTTTGACAGACATATTTGTTAAGAGTTTCAATGTAGATATCAATTACACTGTATTAAAAAAAGGAATGCTTACTCAAACATGTGTATCTACTAAACAATAGTAATACAGTGTAACCCGGATATAAGAGAAACCCAGATATAAGAGAGATTTTATCTGGTCCCAAATTAGAGCCATACTTGCCTAAACAAAATAGACCAAACCCGGATCTAAGAGAAACCCGGATATAAGAGACTTCTTCTCCGGTCCCGACAACTCTCTTATATCTGGGTTACACTGTATATAATATTAAGATTTTAAAAAATATAAAATTTCTCAAAGATAGCATTATTTTTCTATCTAAATAAGTTGAAATTTTATGTAGGCAGGTTTTATATTCAAGATCATTAATAGCTTCCTGAATGGCTTAAATTTTTAAAATCTTAATTTGAACAGATTTCATAGTTATCAAAAAATATTTTTCATTGTTAAAGAACAATTTTCCATAATGCTTCAACTACAATCAACTTATATAAAATACAATATATACATATACAGGGTGTATTAAGATACAATCCTAAAATACTTTTCCAAATTTTCCTCACACCAAAAATGGACAAAAGTCCATATAAACATATGTCCAAAAGGCCATCGTCGTACCTCAACATAACAAATGCTTCTATACACACATGCACCTGTAGAATCATTGACATTGATAGGGTATTGGCCTCCTTTCCCAAAAAACTTTGATATGGAGCCCACTCTCTACTACATGGCAATTTCAAAGTTTCCCAACCTGGGGGGGGGGGGCCAAACCCTTGAAGGAAAATTGGGGGAGAAGAGCAGCACATTTTTTAAATTACCATGCAATTAAATTTTTTCTCCTCTATGTTTTTCAATGTTAAACATTCTCGATATGAGACATTCTCTTTTTTTGTGTGTTAGTAATCTGAATGTCTTTCTTGAAAAAAAAAAAAAAAAATATATATATATATATATATATATATATTTATTGAATATAACTTGATTGGTTAATAATGATAAGAAGAGATAAGTAAAAAGGTAAATGGCACAGCCACTTGAATCCAAAGATGCCAGTCTATTAGGGCGGCAGGTAATCCCCATTGCAAACGTCTGCTTAGGCACATTTGTGTTTGTTCATAACCCACAAAGCACACCTGTGGTTTATACTGCAACTATGCTGAACAGATCTTAATTATATTTTCTGGGAGAGAGTGCGTTATATAGCATGATCCACAGTCTGAACAAGCCTAGCATGTTCAAACCCTTGGTAACAATGACTTGTGAATTCATGCTAGCAATCAAAAGGGATATTATTATGTATTATTTTTTTACCAAACTTCACAGCTTTTTGAAAATGTAAGCAAAAATAAGACACCCTTGTAAAAGTATTTATTAAAATCAATATTTGGTGTGGCCACCTTTATTATTTATTACTTATTTTTCATATTATTTTGTCTTGTTGGGGGGTCATTGTTTTTCTACTTTACCCAAATACTCAATTGGATTTCATTCATAAACCAATTGAACATATTTACCTCTTGCCTCTTCAAAACCTTTGTTATCTTCTGGGAGGAATGGTTTGGATCATTATTATGTAGAAACTCAGCTCTTCTTCTAAAGGGTTTGAGTGAAAGCAACATGTTTTCTTCCAGTATTTTAATATAATCTTCCATATTCATGGCTTCACTGATGAAATGCCCACTACCATGTAAAAGCCAAGCCAGGATAAACAAATTGTACATTTTCATGGTAACTTCAAAACTGTTCAGAGTAAATTCTTTTTCAACCCTTGTAAAATGTCCTCCTGTATGCTAATGCCCACCAGTGCTATTAGAGATCATACAATTGCAGACAATTACATTTCTATCATTAACTGATGAGAACAAACATTGTTCAACTCAGTATGAAGCCACCAAACACAAATAGGTTGGTTTTTGTTTCATCTGACCACAGAATGCTATCCCAAATCTTTGAATTTATTATCTTTATTCTCTTGTGCAAATGTTAAAAGAGGCTGTCTGTGCCTCGAATTTAGTAGCATTTTCCTGGACGGCCATTGGCCATGTAAGCCTAGCTAGCTCAGGGAACATTTGATTATTGTAATTGAAACATTCATGACACACACCTTTTTTTATGTCCTTCATTAGTAAAATGTGCAGCTGATTTTCTTGGGTCTTTGTCCACCAATTTCCTAATATAATTAATAGATCTTTGAGTCTGCCTGCATGATCGACCTAGTCATTTCCAACTTTCCCACAATTTTGCGACAGTATTTTTTCTTAAACTTAGTCTTGTTGCTATTTTGCAGTACTCACTGATCTATTTATGCAAATAATATGTTAATTAAAATCAGGAGAGATTTTGTTTACCATTAGAGACATTTTTTAAATGTCTTTATATCTTAACATTTATATTCAAATTTATTAGAGTCATAAATAATTTCCGCTTTTTGTTTAGCAACTTCATTCTTAAAAAAAACAAAGTACATTTGCATTTTATTCAATTACATATTCACTAATATTTACAATGATTTGTTGCCACTTATTCAACAGCTCTTCATGTGAGAATGTTTTCAACAAACTCTTGAGTCCAGTTTTTTTTATTAGGTAATGTTTTCCTTATGAAAGCAATCAAAAAAGATAATCAGTTGGTAGAGAGTCAGATGTATATGGCTAGTGAGTTAGAACAGACCAATCGTGTTCCAGAAGGTTTATTGTTTTTTATTCTTGCCGTATGTGGCCTTGTGATGTCATAGACAAGAAGATTAGGCAAAACCTAAGTAATATAATTGTACTCCAAACTTATCTTTACTTGCCACATATGATTTGTTGTTAAGCTGATATATTTGTCATTAAAATGGATTTCTAATAAATATTTAATATATTGAATGAAACAAACCTTTTTCAAAGAGGTATACCTATTTTTGGACTATTACACATTTATATTTTTAATTACAGAATTACAATGCTGTAGAATTTAGTCATAAATAATACTTAATAAGATCTGTTTTAATTGTGTAATGATCCACTGGAAATAAAAAAATTCTATACTTTGGTGCATAATAGAAAGGATATGTGCATTGTTTAGGTATGTTATTGTACACCAAATTTGTCCTTAGCTGTCACGTATGATTAGTAACTTGAAACATTTGTCATTACAATTGGTTCCCAAAAAACGGAAATTACTTATGACTCATCTTAATATATCAAATCTCTGAGAAGAAAAAGAAAAATCAATTAAAAAAAAAAATTAAAAATTAGTTTAAAAATATTTTATTACATTGAATGAAATTAACCTTTTTCAAAGAGGTGCAATTATTTCAGGACTGTTATATTCATATTTTTTGCGATAGAATTTCAATGTAGATTTTAGTCATAACTAATAATTGATAAGATTAGTTTTGATTGGGTAATGTCCTGTTAGAATTTTTTTTTTAAATCCCGCAATGTTTAGTTTAGAAGAAAATGAAGTTTCTATTTTAAAAAGAAAGTGGTTGGTGATACACATTTTGGGGTAATTCTGTAGATAAACAAAAAAAAAAAATATTTCATAGCATTTATAGTAAATATTTGTCTTTATATTCTGTTATATAATATCACCTAATGTACAATTGATATTGCTTTCAATTGTGTTAATGTGTTTAAAGTGAATCTTGATAATTAGTCTATATATGTATATATATATATATGAGTGTGTGTAATAATAAAACTCTAATCTTCTGTGTGCATTCATTAGATACAGTTTAAACGATATATAATACCCAAACCAATTTCAGAGAATATTGTACCCTGAAACCCTGTTGAACACTGATCCAAATTTCATTCAAATTATACAAAGGGTTCTTGAGCTTAGGTTGTTTTTCTATTTTTACAGCATTTTTAATAGGAAATTCAGTATTTGTCTTCGATACATATTCTTATATCAATTTGGGCACCCCAAGGCAGTGTACTGGTTAGCAAGCTTGTCTCACTAGAACAATTACAACTGAGTATTGTGTTCGATCCTCACTGGGTGCCCCATACTTTCAGCCTTGTGCCACATCTAAGCTATGCTTGGAAAATCACTATTCTTATATCAATTTGCATATATCAACAAACACTTGCATATTATATTCTGATTATTGTGCATGTGAAAAATAAACATTAATAATACATAAAAACAACATTATTAAATATATATATATTTTTTTACATAAGGTTCACAATTTACAAGGCTTCAAGAACACTAAAGATAGAAGGTTACATTAAGGGTCAGTATATATGGATAGGAGGTGGGAAGATAACAGTTAATTCTAGATATGAACAGGTTAAGATTGTAGTGATTGGGGAAATATCCACTTGGGAGTCTGTTCCACAGAGAAGTGGAACAGGAAGAAACTGTTCAAGTGGAATTTACTTCTCACCAATGCAATGTGGAGGGGAATATGAAAGGATTGATGCAATATAAGTGGCATGGCAGGTCCTAGCTGTGAAGGTTAGGACAAGCTGAAACATAGAATGTCATTCATTCAAGGATTTTCAATAGGAGTAGCAATAGAGCAGTGAGAGACTTGCCACATTTCGCCTGTGAGAGAGAGGTTGGAGTGTGGAAAATAATTTGTCACCCATAAGTACTTGGAGATGCTTTTGAAACCTAACAATGCTGGAGAATGGGGTTTGGGTAGCTCACACCCAAATTTTCGGCCTGAACTGGCTCTTGTATATATAGAGGATAGCAGGTATAGTCAGGTACTTACAAGTGTGATACAGGGAATTGACTATTTTACCTGCATCTTTAGTGATGGATCATATGTACACATTCCACTTGAGGTCAGGTGTGAGTTTGAGACCCAATATTCTCTCAAGGCATATAGCTTTTTTGCGGGGACGTCTGTTCATCGTGAATGGTGATAGTTCTGGGTCCAATTGGCATTGATGGAATTTAACTAGTTTGGTTTTTTAAGACATTGAATGAAACCAGCCACCATGGGGAAGTTAGCGCTACGTCAGAAGAGAGATCAGCTGCTAATCTCAAGAGTTTTACATGTGTACCCATTTAGTGTTGTATCATTGACATAGATGTTTAGAAATGATTTAAGTATATTCTTAGGCAGAACACAACATCTACAATTCACTACAGCAAATATGAACCTCAGTGGAACCTTTTACCATCTTTAAATACAAATTAAAATCTATGTAATAAATGCAAATGTCAGTGTGTCACTCTTTTTCAACTTTATTCCAAGAGGCCATAGCCCAACATATATCATTTTGGAATCAGGTTGACTCCATGAGCAAATTAAAAACATTCAGGAATGCATCTGTATGAGCAATCCTGAAATTTTGGATTCTCAAGTTCTCATTACTGTAATTGTTTTCGGTAATTTCTTTTTTTATGTGATTTTACGTGACAATTTTTTTTGTATGATAATAATTTTTATAATTTGGAAATAAATTTGGGAATAATGTAAATTAATTGCAAAATCCAACAAAAGTCACACATGAAATAAAAATAATTGTAAGTAAGGATTTACGAACATCAAATTGTCTTGAATTATCATTGAACTTTTAAAAGGTAAGCTTAAATATTAATGCAATGCTCAAATGCAGCAATCAATTTTGAGTACTTCTGTAGTTTATTGTTGCCTATCGCATCTATTCCTCCCTACCTATTGTGATGAATGGCCAATCAAGATCCTGCTGCAGGAGTTAGCTTAAATGCTGCCCGATAGGGTGGCTTTTAAGCTAGTGTGTAACAAATAATAATAGTGTTTCCTCATTTTGTATCAAAAATGGTTTTTTACAAAAAAGCCTGACTTTATGGGTGGTTTAGTATTATTTACTATCTTCATCTATGTTGTTTTGTTGACTGAATTCTGCCAAAATAACTTTCCTCAGATCTATGCTTTTTTCCTATGGTCTTTAGATACAACATCCACCAAAGCTGTAGAGTCTCTTCACATAAAAATACCTAATAATGTCTGTTTTGATTATGTAATATTTCAATAAAAATAATAAAATCCTGGTATGTTTGCTTAGAAGAAAATTAACATTTCATAAAAAAAAAAAGGGAAATTAAATTTACTTATTGATGGACAAAACTCTGTATAATAGGTGTTAAGAAAGCATTTGATGAATTCGAACATCACTGTTTTTATTTACTTATTTTTCCCTGAATCTCAATTTAACATGACCAAACATGTTTTATACCAACATTTTTTTTTGTTATATGGCACACTTTAAATTTATCTAAAATCAAATGTAAACTTTGAAAGTAAAAGAAAGAGAGAAATCAATGGAAACACAATCGAAAGAGAGAGAAACACTGTACTGAGTGGAGGATATGATTGGTTGTTGAAAACAAATGTTTTTTAAAAGAAAAAAAAAAGCAAATGGATATATACATTTTAAAATTCAAACATGTTTTTCGTTTAAGCTCCTAATATTTAGCTCCACTCTTTTAAATTAAATGTTACAGACAGTTAATTTTTCTCATCTTTCTCATCTTACTTGGATATATGTATATATATATATATATAAGCAATCATTAAGGGAATAAATTATTAAAATCCAGAAGATAGATTATTACTTGAGCTCTGGTTAGTGACATAATTTCAAAGGTACACTAATAACAATTTCAATCTTTATTTTGTTTCCCATGCTTCAGGACTTGTGCCAAATTTCGCTCATTTACTCAAATATCTCCAGGAACTTATATTGCTATATTGATGTTATAACAGATGGAGTAATTCTCATAAAGAAGACTTTGCTATCAAATTTGAAGAAATTAAGTGTCATAGTTGGATATAAGTGTTGGTCTACTCAGAAAATACTAAGAAAACCTTAACTATCTTTATTATCCAGGAAGTTTTAAAATTACCAATGACTATATGAATGTCTGTGGGAATTATAAATTGAAGATTCTTTAAGTAATCAAAATAAATTTATTCTTTGTTTCTTCAAAGTCAAGGTATGAGGTTATATATTTGGTGAGTAATTCTACAAAGACAAAAATTGCTAGTAATTAGAAAAGACTATAATATTCAGTACAGATGGCTAAATCTTTTTGTTTGCTTAAATAAACAATATTAATGTGTCTTTTTATTTTTTTACCAATCTCTCTTGAAATAAACTACCTACTAACCCTTCCATAAAATTCTGAAATCTGACCTTCTACACATAATGCGATATTGACACTACTTAAATAAACTGTTCATAATAAAGGTAGTGTGAAATCGATCAATAATTTTTTTACAGAGTTATCTGAACTTTGTTGTTTTAGGTATAAAAACAGACATTTTTAAAAGAAAAATATTTCTTACATAAAAAGCAAATGGATATATACATTCTTAATTAAAGAACAAAAATTTCAATAAAGTAATAAAAGTATAAATTTTTCATTTAACATAAATAATTATTTCCTCAATGTTTGTGTATATGTTGCCCCCACCCCAAAAAAGTTTTAAAATTTCAGAAATTTAAAAAGCATGCAGATATCAATGAATAATGTAAGCACAGTTTCAAACTTAACATTAGTAAATAATGGACAAAGTCCATCAATGTCTCAATCCTATTGCAGGAGCTCACAATCCCAGGCTATTCACCTATTATAACAAAATACGACCACCTCATTCGTCACGCTCACAGGCTCAGTGCCTACATCAAGCAGAGGTTTCTCTGTAGCAAGGACAAAAAATCAAGTACCCTGATCTTATATATATATATATATATATATATATATGTTTCTACATGGCACTTATCTATAGTACCACATTCGTCTTTGCCCTGTATCATCCTCAGGATGAAATAATTTTCGATTGAATATCAGAGAGGATTAATAATATCCTCAACAAATCTCCCTCAGCCAACTTTCACATATGTGGTAGCTTCAATGTTCACCACAAAGAGTGGTTAGTCTACTCTAACTCTAACCGATGAGGAAGGCAGATATTGCAGACTCACCCATTGTATACGAGTTAACCTAGATCATTGAAGAACCCACCCACCGGATGCGACAGGACAGCAGGCGAACCTCGTCAACCTATTTCTAACATCCTGCCTTGACAAATATTCAGCAGAAGTTTTAGCCCCCCCACCACCACTGGCACATCATATCATTCCCCAGTCAATGTCCAGATTGACTCCAAACCTATGACATCCCCTGATTTACCATTTCATAGCATAGATTCTTGTTATGTGGAGGCAGACTAGAACAGCTTTCGGTCATATATGATGGAAGCTCCTCTCTCAATATTTTTCAAACATGCTCTCCCCAAAATTGTTGCTCTAATCTCTGAATGGATCCTTTTGTGGAATGTGTTTTATATACACCAAAAAGTTCCAGCAAAAGTCAAAAAGTCAGCTCTGGTTCACCCCTGAATCTGCTGCAGCCATATCTCACCAGAAACACTACTTCAAAATCTATTGCAAGGAGTGGTGTAGTCTAGCCCTTACTTCTTTCAGAACTGCCTGAAATTGTTGCAAGAGAGTCCTGGAAAATGCCAAGTGCAGCTATATGAGATCTGTCCAGGCCAAGGTTGAACGTAAACAAATTGGATCTTGTGAATTTTGGAAGATCACCAACCAAATTATGAATAGAGACAAAGTGGCTGTGCCCAATTTTATAAATATCCTTGAGGTCATATCCTTCTTGACAATCAAGACAAAGTTCTTTGCCTCCCCAACTTCTCACATCTTACTGAGCACAATCTCAGTAATATACTGATTTTAGCAAAAGAAGTCTCCAGACTTATCAAAAGCTTTGAACCCCAAAAAAGCCACAGGCCCAGACGAAATTCCAGTTCTTATCCTTAAGAATATGAACCCAGAATTATCCCCAATTCTAACGAAGTTATTTAATTGTTGCTTGAAGGAGAAATCTTTCGCAAGCATGTGGAAAGTGACAAGTTTATGCCAACTGATCCTCCCCTTCCCAGTATAGACCTATTAGTCACCTCAGTAAGCTTTTTGAGGCCTTAATCAAGCAGTGATTAGTAGGGTTTCTTTTTTGTTTTCCCTTGACAATCAGGGATTGGTAACAGACTTCTCTTCCAATCTAACACTAACTTCCCAGTGTTGAAAAAACTGATTGGTTACATTCAATGCCTCTAAAATCAAACTGGTTACATTCCATCACTGCTGATCAGACCCAAACAATCGCCAGTTACAATGAACAGATGTCCTTTCGAGGAGGCACCATGCCTCAAGAGGATATTGGGCCTCAAACTCACACCCGACCTCAAGTCGAACTCTTATATATGATCCATCGCTAAAGATGCAGGTAAAATAATTAGCTCCCTGTACCACTCCAGTAAGTACCTGACTCCTGATGCTCTCCTAAACCTTTGTAAAAACCAGATCAGGCCAAAAATGAAGTACTGTTGCCATATTTGGGCAGAAGCTCACTTTCCAGTCTTGATAGAGTTCAAAAGTGTCTATGAGCCCTTGTTGGAGAAGAATCATTTTCTACATTTCAACCTCACAGGTGGATGTGGCATCTCTCACTGCTGTATCACTATTACCATGCATACAAACTGCCTCTCCTTGTCCTGGAGGTCTGATTTTCATGGCTAGGACACGCCATGCCACTTACATATGAGCAAACATTCCATTCATATTCGATTGGTAAGAAGTAATTTCTACTCAAACAACTTCTTTCTGCAAACCACTGCCCTACGGAATAAACTCCCAAGAGGATGTTTCCCCATCACTACAATCTTATTCTTAACCTATTCAAATCTAGAGTCAACCATTATCTCCCTCTCCTATCCATATAAAATATCCCTTAATGCAACCCTCTACTTTGAGTGGCTCCCGGGCCTTATAGAGGGTGAACCTTACTGTAAAAAAAAAAAAAAAGAAGAAAAAAAGAAGCTAACTCTGTAACATGTCAAGGATCGATTTTACATTGTATTATGAATAGGATTCCACTTCTAAAAAATAATAAGAAATGAAATATTTTTGGATTCTCATTAAATGATTATGCCTTGAAAAAGGTCTAATGAATTCTAATTTACAAAAATTATTTCCAAAAGATTTTTCCCTTTTTTTTAATTTATGAGCGGACCAGCAAAGTGACACAATTTATTTTCTTTTAAATAATCTTACAAGGAACAGACAGAAATATTTTGGGGACACAGAACGATACAGATTGGCGAGATTGTTCTATGATTATTCGGCTAAAAGTCCAAAGCAAAAAAAGAAATCTTTGTTATGAGCAGAACCTGCCATTATCATTATCACCCTGTGCAAATAAAATGTGTTAATCACAGTCAAATTGTGAACACATTCTTGTCCGTTTATGGCAGTGTCCAAATGGAAAAGATCACGTCCAATCAGCGTTAATAATCCAATTAACCTTAATAAAGAGAAGTTACTTTTTCTAATCTTAGCGATTCTTTCACGAGACACATTCACAATTTGTTCATAGACATCCCTTACTTTTTATCGCCCGTTCCTCTTTTCTACTCTTAATCTTCCTTTCTTTCTTTGCTTTGTCAATTTCTTCTCTCTCTCTAATTTCTTAGTATTTCTTCCATTCCATTTGAATTCTGCTGTTTTTCTTCTCTTTTCCTTTAAGGCATTTCATACAGCAACACTTTTCCGTTCCTTTCTGTATCTACCCCCTCTCTTATTGTCAAGCTCTTTTTACCCTTCTCCTTTCAGTATTTCTTATACACCTCTCTCCTCCTCCTCCTCCTCCTCCTCCTCCTCCTTAATGTATCTTGATCCTTTATACTCGCTTGCCTCGCACTTCATTTTTGCTTCATTTCTTTCAACTTTGTTCTTTTCTATCTGCTCACTCTCTTTTTCCGACTACCATCTCTAGATCCTTTTGCTTACTTGCTTTCACCATCTTACCACTCCATTCCCCGCTCAACCCAACTCCTGTTAACATTCGCTTTGGTCAACAATGACCCGTCCCTATCCTGCCACTTCCGCTCACTCATTCTTTTCCCGTCTTCCTCATGCTTGTCCGTCAATTTGTCACAAGCAGAGAGCAGACGGCAAAGAGTTCGTCACAAACCTGAACGGCAGTCAATCGGTAACGGCTCTGTACAAAAGCTAAAAATTGACGGCGGCAGACTAAGGAAGGACTGTGGAGTGAAGGTAGATGACAACGACGTGGGAAGGTGAGGTTGGTGAAGAACGAAGACGGCGAGGTAGGCAGGTCGTTAGGAGAGAGGTGGGCGCTTTTTCGTTGGTTGGTTGGTTGGTTGGCTGGCTGGCTGGCTGGTTGGCGTCAGGGGTGGGAGCGAAAATGTTTGTTGCTAACCGGCCACACTCGCTAGCTTACTAACTCACCCACTACGAAAGAGAGATCAATATTGATTAATGCATTTCTGCGCCGAGCATTCTCGTCGATTGACCGATTGCCAGACTTTTCGCCCAAGGCTCTTCCTGTCTACACTGACGAG
>OZ010572.1:14009674-14039674 GCA_963932145.1 Acanthosepion lycidas | reverse complement strand
TGGTGGTCTGAAAAGGCCAATGAACTCCAAGAAGCTTCAGGCAGTTAGAAAGGGCCTTCTATGCTTGTCTCAAGAATGTTTTTTGTCCTCAGAAAAGAGGTGTTGCTCCAATGTCCATGGCAGTTGGTGAAACTCTCTTGATGAATTACTCAGACATTTTGGATCACTGGAAAGAGCACTTTGAAATTGTGTTAAACACCATTTCGGTTACTGATGAGGAAGCCATCTCCTTAATTGTGTTAAATCCAGAATTTCCAGAGTTGTCTTTTGAATCTACCTATCAAGCAAATCTTATCTGGAAAATCACCTGAGATATAGTATATAAAAAAATTCTATAAAATCACATTAAATTCTATCTATCTCTCACTTTCAAGACAGACCTACCCTGAAAATTATAGACCTTTCCCATTTTTGTATGGTAGAAAACTCAGAAAATCAGCAGAGGATGTCCCACAGGGTTATAAAGATGCCTCTATCAAACACCTTTACAAAAACAAGGGTATCAGGAGTATCTGTGATAATCATTGGGGAGTGTCACTCCTTTCAATTGCAGGCAAAATCCTAGCTACACCGATTCTAAACAGATTTATTATATACCTTGTTGACGACATCTGTCCTGAATTGCAGTGTGGTTTTCAGTCAGGTCATGGCACCAGTGACATGATATTTTCTCTTTGTCAAGTTGCAGAGAAGTTTCATGAGAAAAACTAGGAGTTGTACATGGTGTTTGTAGACTTGGCAAAGGCCTTTGATATTGTGAAGTAAGAGGCTCTTTGTCAAGTCTTGAGGAAACTCACTATCCCAGAAAATATGCTGAAGGTGATCATCTCCTTTCATGAAGGTATGAAAACTAATATCATGTCTGATGGTATGATGTCAGAGTCCTTTGATGTTACGAACAGCACCAAGCATGGGTGTGTCATGGCGCCTGTCCTTTTTGCCCTTTTCTTCTTGGTGATGCTGAAATATGCATTTGCAGACACAGAGAGTGGCGTCAAGTTTCAGTTTCAAACAACTGGTGGTCTCTTCAATCATCAGCACTTCAAAGCCAAGACCCACCTTCATACACAAATTATTCGTGATTTGTTGTTTGCTGATGATACTCTCATATATATATATATATATATATATATATATATATATATACATTTATTAGAAAATGAGATATATAATTACCTCAAACTTAAAAACAATTATTATCAAAATCTTTAAGAGGAAAGACCAAAGGTTTTTTTTATTATTAAATTATATTTTTGAATCCTTTTTAGAATGTTTGAACATTTGTTTAAAAATTTTGCTTTTCTTGCATCAGCAAGGGACCATAAATTAGTATGTCGGCTAACAATTTACAAGATAGACCCAACCTCAAGACCATATATCAGATCCATGAAATGTCACTAGACATAAACCATTGAAATTTATTTTTGTGAAATCAGTTTTCGTGTACTTCTCTGATCAACTTGCATGTATGTCTTTGTGATGTTTACTTAAAAGGTATTAGTTTTGGTTGTCACTTCTTCTATCTAAAGCCAATGTTCTTAATATTTTGCATCTTTTCTTTCTGTTTACACCAACCTCTTCATATGCGATTTTGATAGCCAAACCATTTTTCCCCCCTTATTACAATTTTAATTTTTCTCAAATCTATCTTTGTGACATTCTTAAAAACATTTTTGCAATTTTGTATTCTCATCACTCAATAACTTTACAATATTTTGTTTCTCCTTTGGGATTATATATTTCTTGCAATCATGCCACTCTTCATATATCTAAAATTAAGACATAAATAAACAATAATAACTGTATTCTCTCTCTCTCTCTCTCTTGAACACTGTTCATTTTTTATTCTTTCCTCAATTATCCCTATACTCAGTTTTTTCTCACTTTCACTTTCTGTAAACCCCTGTGTACTAGTAACCCTCTCGCCTTGCTTGGGGAGAAATGATTAAAAAAAATGAAAATGAAATATGACTTAGAAGTGGTGGAGGTGGAGTAATGTTTCATATATAATTATTATTTATTTTAGGATCTTAAAACAAAAAACATGTTAAAAATCACTACACAATTACAATCATGTTTTAACACTACAAATGTGTCTCCTTAGGCGATATTAAACTAGTGGTGAATGAACAATTAATTTAAATTCAAAACAGAATACTTTCTCTTTTTCAATAATAAAAAAAAAAACAGATTAAATATAGGCTTGTGGGCTTTGCTGTGACTAACCAAGCGGATCTGACCTATGCTAAATTCAAACACACCTAAAAAAAAAAAAAAATCATTATAGGTCATGTCACAAAATTGTCTGCATGTAAATCCTAGACAATTTTCTTATGGACAATGTAAGATGTATATAAGTCTGGTGTTCAACTTTCCTAATAAGGAAAAGCAAATAGGTAGAGAGGTAATTTAATATAATGCTAACCAGTTATATACTCATTCAGCTTCTTACATAAATTTTTTTGTAGTTGATAAATAAAAGGCCCCTTTAAGAAAATGAAAAATAACTTAACCATTTGGGTGTGTGTTGTGGGGAAACAGATAAAAAATACAGAACTACTTTGTCAAATTAATATGCAACTGTTAAATAAATTTACCTCACAATATGTTTAAACTTTGAATTTGATAATACTTTTTCCTTTATTAATAATCAGTAGATGTACTGTGGTGCACCTTATATGGCATATTATACTATTTGTAAGATACATTTTGATTTAATATAACTCTCTATGTGGGTAGGTCTTGATTTATATATATATATATATATATATATATATGTATTACTTGCCATTGTCTGAAGAACTACAATCAAAGTATTGAAACATGAAACCTTTTGTGTACTGATTTCAATATATTTTTATTATAATCTTTTATAACAAAAATAATATATATATATATATATATATATATATATATATATATATGGAGGAGCTCTCCAATTGTCTTTGTTATATAGGATTCAACAATTCATCTCCCAGGACAGTCACACTACCTGCACATATGATTTAATTATAGTGGTGCAGAACCATTCACACCTTTCAGAAGAAATGAATACAGAGAACTGGAGCCCATAGTGTGCCACAAAGTCCCTAGACAGCCCTTTTCAGGCTTTGAATTGTCCTAGCCAACCAGGGCTAAAAAGCCTTGTTTAACTATTTAACTCATTGCTGGAGATAGCAGAGATGGATTCATACCTTTCCCAAGAGTATTTGCATGCAAGTGAATGTAATGAACTTGACTGGAATTTGAACGCAGCTCTCCATTACACCACCCACACATTCATATTATATATATATATATATATATATATATATATATAGTGTTTTGCATAGTGTAGCATAAGGCTACTACATGCTTACCCACACATGTGCATGAGGATGCCCACCTATACAAAACACAGCAACATTTTCTATTTTTATCAACAAATCTTTAAAATTTTTTCAAGAAGATGAAAATAATAATAATGTGTTATATTGTGAACATGACTGACCCTTTGTTACTTTTTATGAGTATGGAGATGATACAGCCGGATGTAAGCCCTTCATCCCCACCCCACTGACAATAAAAGAAATAAGAAGAGAAAGAGAGGAAGGAACGATGAGGTATGAGCCAACAATTCCACCTCTCCACATCTTTTCATATCCGGTGCTTTCACATGCACTACAAGTAATAAAAAAAAAACAAAAAACAGCCAATGTCAATATTTCCCTATTTTGGAAAAAAGATAATTTAAAAAAAACCCATTGAATCTGACACTGATTGGAGATATGGATCGATCGGAGTCTTTTATGCATAGCAACTGCAACAAAGAAAGAAGAACAACAAACCAGAAAATTTGAAAACTATTTTCACAAGCAATAAAACTAATTTAAACATACAACTGTATGCTTTGTTTCATCCCATATAATTTTTAAAATAGTTTTTTGTTGTTAGTTATTGTGTGCTTTCATTCTATGATTAATGACTGAAAAGAAATATTAATTTAAAATGGAAATACAGATATATAAACTAACCACAACAAAATTCCTAACAATGGGATGCTTTTCATTTAGAATGAGCAATTAACCTAATTTTTGACTGAAGTTTTGAGATGAGGAATTATCATCATTTTACTTAGACTAGTATCTCCATCTTTGTTGTTACCGTCACAGTGTTTCAGCTGTTATACCCTATGACCTTCTTCAGGAGTCTATGACTTTCAAACTCAGGATTAAATAAAGGGTCCAGTTCAAAAGTCCTAGAATAGTCCATGACATATCTGGAGAAGGATGGAAAGAAAGACAGAAAAAAAAGTTTGACTATAACAACTAAGATGAGGATATTAGTCCAAGTAAATCAATAAAATAACTACTTTGGATTAGGATGCTCAATACAAAATAAATTTCTTAATTTTGAAAATCTTTGTGCAATAGAAAATGTACAATTAGATATAAAACAAACTGGACAATAGGTTTGCTTTATAAAACAAAAGCTACAAAAAATTAAGCTTTACTTTAAAACGAAAGTTCCATTCTAAAGTTCTATTCCAACTAAAATAATAAAAGTTAAAAACCTGAGAAAGTAAATGATCAAACCAATCTTATGACCATCTTTGGGCAATAACTTAAAAATTTAATTTAGTTTCTGTAGTGGAGACTTACCTCGGTGACCCAAAAGGGCCAGAGTTGTGTGTATGTTTTGCAATGGAGTGTGGAGACAGCAAATTGGTGAGCTTTGGACTGAAGGTGAATCGGGCAGTACTTTGTGTGGATGGAAGCGATTGTGTTGCTAGGCATTTTATTGGCTGGTTCTGGGTGCCCATTGGCTGAGCAATGGCTGGTCAGGTGCATAAAAGCATGGTACACTCATTCAAAGTGCAGACTCATTTTGGCGAGAGGGGTTGCTTACCTGACATTGAGGAACAGTGATAGTCAGCATTTGTAGAATTGATTTGCCTATTGGAGTCTGCACCACTGTTTTGCCCATTGGATTTATATATAGTTTTTTCGTTTTTTGTACGTGTACTTATGACCAATTCGCATACAGTTTTTTACTGGTAATTGTAAAAGGTAATTTTTCTGTTTAATTTCTGCTTAAATTTCTGAGATGAGGAGTTACCATTATTTACATTTGGGCTATTGTCCTCATCTTTTTGTTGTTACCACAACATTTCAGCTTTTGTGCCCTCCAGCCTTCATCAAGTGTATATCCTCCAGGTAACTTACAAAGAATTCCAAACTGAACACTTTATTTAATCTACAGTGATAGACTGTTCCTATTTCACTGCTCATGTCTAGGGATATCTCATGTAGTTCTTATTTATGTTTTGTACTGCTCAGCTATTGCTCATTCTGTTTTCAATTATAAGAACTCATTACTAAAATTCTAAACTATCAAATTTCCTACACACTGAAATTTATTTCATACACTTTCATTCTGTATAGTTGTAAATGTTAACTTTTCTTTTACATTTTCCAAATTATTAAAAGGCAAAAGCAATTGAATGGACTGGATTCAGAGGAAACTTCAGATTTTATAAATTATCCCAAGAAATTACTCTATTAAATATCATAGTGAGAGTAAAATATTAACATCTGTGGGGCATCTTTGCTATAGCATGTATTTTGAATGAATACAGGTTATGAGAAAAAAATAGGATTTAATTATTTACTCTGGAGTCTCTGAGATGCTGTCATGGTAACTGCAGAGTTAAATAATATCAAATTGGACTCACAAAGTCCAATTTTATATTATTTCACATAATTTATACTTATTATAGTAAATCAAGATAATTCTATTTCCTATTTGTTTTTTTATTCACAATTAAGTATTTGTAAAACCCATGATGTTTATATAAGTTTTATATCAATTGGAAGACAGAAGTTAAGATATACAAATTAAAATGAAGAATTATTTTTATTTTTGCAAAAAGGAAAGTATAACTTTATCACTGTCATAAGTGATTTCATCCAGAATCTTTGCAATCGTTCCTGCATCAACCAAAGCCACCAATGTCATCTACTAATTTACACTATATTGTTTTTATCACAATATCATGACAATTAGGTTTCTGCTTTTTTTCAAGTTTTATTTAATTATAGCAGGTGAGCAGCCACTATAATGAGAAGCAAACAATAAAAACAAATGTTCTTTTGTAAACTTAACTTTTCTCTTTCAGCTCTTTGACCAGTAGCGTGCAGACGAGGTGGGGGAAGAGGATGCAACAGCCATGGGCATTCATATCAGGAGGGCATCCAATCAAAGAGTGAAATAAAAATTTAGTTTATATTTAATTTGAATGAAGTGTTTATTTCATGTTTCCTCTGTTTTTACATATGTAAAATATCTTCTTTTCTCACATTTCTCAATAACAAGCCCTATAGCTCCACCAGCCACCCACTTGAGTCTTAGGGGCATAAAACCAAGGAGTTAGCCTTGAGCATCACCAAACTTCTGCATGCCACTGTTTAACTTTTCTTTCCATTAAACTTGGCTTTAAAGTTGGCTGAAAAAGCATTTAGCAGTGGCTAATATGCTCATCTTGAAGACCTTTGGTAGGGTGTTTATTCCCCAGTGATAACACCATCAATATGGTCTTGTACTAAATTGAACATTATGCTATAAATTTCAAATGTTAGGATTAATTAAAAGAATCAAGTCTCATGCCAACTGTTGTATATTATCTGTACTCTAACAGCTTTTAATGAGCAAAGGTAAAGTTAAGGTAATCATTAATAAATGAAGCTCACAAATTTGTTGTCACATTTTTTTAAATTGTAGATGTGGAAGAAAACTTTTGTAGAAGAAAAGCTTTTACGCAAAGTCATTTAAAAATACCAGATACAGGCTTCTGTTTCCTGAAAGGAACATTGTATTGTGATTATATTACATAATTGTTTATATAACTCTTGATATTATGTGTAGGATTTAAATGCATCATAACTTTCATGCTCTCAGATGATAAGATATATGGTGATATAATGATGGTATTTAAAGGTAAACGTGTTTCTAGTCAATTAGGCATATAAACCTAGTAAATATAGGTACTGTTTCAGATTTTCTTAGATTTGACCACTGACTTTACTTCTACTCTGCCACTGCTTAGCTTTAGTCATTTCCTGCACTAACAAAGTAAATACATGATGCAATGGGTAAATTGTCACCATTTTATATTTTTAATTTCACACATGCACATTGTTTGTTTTTGTCAATGGCACAGTATAGTAGGATCATTTGGGCACTGTCTATGAGAAAAAGAGCACCATGACGCAATCCACTCTGTCAGAAATTTGGAAATGGCATGCACTGCTTAGTATTCATGTTGGAAGCTCCAATATGAACATTTCAGAGTGTTTGGGTGTTAATCTGAGGACAGTGCAGAGGACTCGGAAAGAGTTGGATGAGTCTAATGGTGATTACAAAAGTGTTTGGAGTGATCATTAGTGATGGTGACATTATGCCTTCAGTCATCTTCCCACAGGGTCTCAGACTCAACATGGTGGCCTTGAGGAAGTAGGGTTGCCCTGGGTCAAGAGGATGACTGCTAGAAAACCCTATGTCAAGCAACAAGACTCTGCACCATGCCACACAAGCAGAACCCAGACAATTTCTGCATCCCCATCACCCCTTAGATCTGGCCACTTAACTATCCAGACTGTAACCCCCTTGATTATTATGTGTGGGGCACAGCTGAGTGAGAGACCAACAAAACTCCTTGTAACACCAAAGATGAACTGAAGGCAAGGATTATAACAGCATTCACCAACTTAAACAAGGAGACCATCCAGAAGATTTGCAGGCAATTCCAAAGTCGTCAGCAGGTCGTGGTTGAAGCCAATGGTGATTTTATAGAATAAATTTACTCTTTAGTATTTCAAGGTATTTTTGGTGAATATATCTGTTAAAATGAGATGTCAGTGTTATTTTCAATTTTTGCATAATCTAGACGACAATTTATCCATCGCACCCTGTATTTCTTAGGTAGAGAAAAGAATTGATGATTAAAATTTTTTTTATAAAATGTTGGTATTCAATTTGAAAATCAAAAAGTGAGGTGGTTAGTGATCAGAAATATAAGCATAACGGACAGAATAGAGTTATTATGTATTATTAATTTTTGATTAGCATTTACTTCATCTTGATTTTTAATATTCCAACTCTTATATTATTTGTCTATGAAAATTAAATAAGCACCATTAATCAGAAATAAAATATAGTGATGATGATTCATATTATCAATAAATTTATAAACTATTATGTCTAGTGATACTAGTGATAAATTAACAAAATGGTACTACAGCAATTGAAGTATCAAGAAATATAGGTGTAGGGTTTATTTGAGTGATGTTTGCTGGTAAAGAAAGTTAAATGAGCAACATCTTTGTCATGGAAAGACAAGATGAGAAAAGAAGAAAATTCTTTTTCTACCTTTGGTAATTCATGTTATTTAAGAATTACAGTCATTGTACATTTTTATAGGCTAATACCTTCTCATGAGTGGCCCACGCTGCAGGAGAATACATGTTTCTATTGAGTAACCATCACAAGATTAATTGCTAACCAACACTAGAGTACCTAATCTGCCCTGCTATTTAACCAATAGCTAGGGATTGAAGATGAATGTAAATTGTATAGAATTTGAATTTCACTTGCCAATTTCTCTGCCTATTATACAGGGTGTGGCATAAATACCCACTACATATAGCTGCTTTTTCATAATGGTAACACATTAGTGACAAGGGTTTCTTCATCTAGCTAATGTTTTGCCATTTTGAGATGCATTTCTGCCACACCCTGTACTCCATGTACATCCATAAAAATCAATAAAAAAAAACATTGTTGATCAAGAAAGATAAGGAAAGTCAGTTCAAATCCTTATTCTCATTACTAATTTAGTCAAAATATACTTGATGTATACTTGGGTTTCACTAATTGTACTTATTAGTAGCTTCATACTAATCTGGTATTATTGTACAGGTGAATTTTTTATTTTGTATCTAATCGCTTCATACTACAGTATCTCTACATTTTTTTTATGCACATTAAGTTGAGCAACAAGTAAATACTATAAAATCAGTAGTGGTAGTTGGATTCATAGGGTTTTAAATTTTACTGTCAAACATACAGTCATTAAAAGATGGCAGAATTGTTAAAAATGTCTTCATGACAAAGATGATTAAAGCAACAATTGCATAAAGGTAAGCTGTAAAGGTCTGAATTAGTGAAACTAGAGAATGCAGTTCATCTGAATATTTGCCATGCAAACAGTAATGGTATCACCATAAGCTTGCAATGTCTGTGGGAAAGAAGTTGCAGAGTAGAAAATGTCTCACCACCACAAGACAGTATAAACAATTTTGAACTCTATCAAGGCTAGAAAGTCAGGTTTAATCCTTGGTAGAGTCCAAAATCGGTCCCGTGGATGGAAGGACATTTTCCACTTTTCAACCTCTTCCCACTGATCCAATTTTGCAAGACTATGGCTACTCTATTGCTATTTACATCACAAATTTTCAAATGAACTCAATTCCTTAGTTTCACCAATTCAGACATTTGCAGACAAGACATGCTCTGCTACTTACATAGGGTTAAATCATACTCATTTCCACCTGTGTTTCAAATCTAAGAAGAAAGCTCCTCTCAGATAGCTTTCTCCACCAAAACAGCCACTTTGTGAAACAAACTCCCATGTAGATGCTTCCCTGATGAACACTACAATTATAACCACTTTAAAGCAAGTGTCATTGGTTATCTCATAATCTTCACTTTCTGCCATATTCTCTTCAATTCGTATTATACAACTCATCCATCATTACCATTTAGACTGTAAACTTCTACCTTGAGTGACTCTTAAACCTTGAATTGGGTGAAATTTATTTAAAAAAAAAAAGAATCCTCTATGCTATGCTGCGTTCTCAGTTTTAAGTGATTATTGTCGTCATCAAACAGAAATAGGTTACCATGAGTAGGCCAGACATCTATTGTTAGTATGATTGGTTTAAGTTTTGATTTCATACTATTTCTTGAAGTATTTTTCTAAGAGTTACTTTTGGAAATGGGCCATTAATTTCATTGGACAATTCAAATGATTACAGGTCACATGATATCACCAAATCTATATAAATGTTTTTGCACTAAGAGTTTGATTTCCTCCTGTTTTTTCTTCTTTTTTTTTATCTTCATCTGCCATATGTACAAGGGGTTTCTGAATAGTTCTCAGTTAAACCAAAAAACCTTAAAAATAAAAATAAGCAGATATTTGATCAAATTGTGGGAAGCAGGATGTGCTGAGAATTTTTCAGCACATTTTTATATGTTGTTATGCGAATATAACATTGTTATATTCTTTTATTTTATCTATTTTCTTTTCTTTTTATCCTATTTTTCTTTTTTCTTTTATACTTAGCTTGACTTTTTATTTTATTTTTTCTTTCTTTCTTTCTTTCTGATCCATTTTGTTCTTCCTTTTCTCTTCTCTTTCTTTTGTCTTTTTTCTTTGTTCCTTCCTACAATGAAACCGACTCATTAATATTTCTATTTTTTGGGATTAAATTCTCCCCTCTAAGTGTTTCCATTGACCCTATTCATTAACCGAAAGGACAATCGACATCAAGCTTCTATTCTATTCTGCTTTTATTTTCTTTACCTTGATAACAGGAAGTTGAAATTCCCTTCAGTTTTGTTGCATCATGGGATATAGATGAAAACTTTATTTTGTTTTGCTTCCTATTATTTTTAAAGTGATATTTTAGCATTTTCTTTCTTTCTCTTCATAAAGACAGAGAACAGAATAAAAGAAAGATAGAATTATAGACCGATACAATGTGGCAAACCTTTATTGAATGTCTGCTTCATAATGTGTCGATAACTACTGATAAATTAAGAGTGACATACAATTTACTGACAGTCCATTTTAACTAAAATTGTGACAGTCTAGAAAATAAGAAGAATGAAAAAGAGGAACATTCCCAAGTACAAAGTACCAAGAAGTACTTTTGACACTTGATTGTTACATCTATTTTAGATGATGAAAAAAGAAAATAGTATTTATATATATATATATATATATATATATATATATATATATACATATACACACACACACACACTAGGTTTGACTATGATTAAATATGAAAATAAGTAAAATAAAAAAAATTGTACATGTAATAGATATACAATAAAATAGCATCATATAATAATGGTCCTCAGTACTAAGTGACTATCCTTCCCATAAAAATAATTGGTCTATTTTCTGGTCATTACATGATTGATATACAATGCTACAATGTTTTATGTGATCTAACAGACAGGATTGTTGGCAGTACAGTAGACATAAATCATAAAGTTCAACAAGTGCTGATGAGTCTTGTATGCACCCCAGTAAAATAGATCACCCTTTAAAAGTCAAATTGGTCTTTATTATCTTTGGTGCTCTGCAAACAAGGAAAGGAGGCTAAGTGTAGTACTCGTAGGCAAGAACATATACAATAAAGAAAACAATATGGAATCCCCTGGGAGTTTTAACTATGGTGTAACAATGTCATGCCATGCTATGAGAGCTTTATCTAGTGCCAGTGTAACACACAAAAAGGCACAAAATATCTCCTGTTAAATATTACAAAGTTCAGATATTCTTGTTTTAGCTTGAATGTAAATTCTTCTTTTATATGCTATGTCCCATCAGGACATAAGCAATCATTGCACTCCATAGCTTTCTATCTTTTATAGCTCAGAGCAATATTTATAGCATTATTACCCCTTGCATTCTTAGTTCTACTATTCATTTACATAAGCTCGTAAGGTAGGTTACTTGATGTTTCTCTCTTCTCCCCTTACCTTCAAAGCCTTGTGAGTGTCATATTCTCCAAGATCTCTTTCCTCATAATGTCCCTGTTTTTTGGGGTTTTTTTATTCTATCTCCATATCTCGTTTTTGTTTCTATTTTCCTGAAAAACTGAATTGTTAATCATGTGTTCAATCCCTGGATTTTTTTACATTATTTTACAGCAGCAGTATGTATAGCATCAAATCCATTCTTCATCTGTGACAAAATTGTCCAAAATTCACTGCCATGTTGCCAGATTGATATTACATAGCATTTCAACATGCTTTTCTTTGTTCTATTCCTAAAGAATCTTTCTAGCTTTGGAAATTTATCTTTTGCTATTATATTGGATTTTCAGATTTCTGCAACCTATTTTCGGTCACCTAGTCTAATATTTCCTAGATAGTACGTTTCTGTACTTGTTTGATTTTGATGACTCCAATTCTGAGCTCACATCTTTTAATGTTAGATTATTTATTTATTTGAGAAACATTGTTTAAAAATGGCAGAGATAAGTTCAATTAAAATTAAATTGTTATTTTTCTCCGATATGCCATAGCACTTCAGAACATAGGCAATCGTTGCTTGCCACAATTTCATATTCTTTATAGTTCTTTTGTCTTCTTAATATTCTTCCTAGTCCCTGTTCTCTTAATCATTTACACAAGCTTGTTAATAGTAATATTAGTCATTTCTTTATAAGGAAACATTCGGTATTCACTGACTGAGCAGACAGTGCTACTTTCAGTTAAAATTTATAAAATCTCTTAAAAACGGTTTTTCAGAAATATAGGTTTCACAAGTCTTATAACTTATCACACTTTCCAGTACTTCTGGAGGTTTCCTTTTTAACCTTTTGTTTAAAATAATATGGAATATCAACATCTTGATTACATCATTATTTTGTCTTTCAGTTCTATCTGATATCAATTTTAGTTGTTGTTGATGAAAGTTCTCAAGTGATGTGATTACTGTTATCCGATATAGTTCTTTGCTTGTGATTCTGTAGCACCAGTCCATGACAGTCAAAGGTGGTTTCATTCACTCAAAGCCATTATTAAATACTACTTGATTTTTCCTACAATATATCCTATATATCAAATTTTCTAAGCCCTCTTTCCTTATCATGCATCACAAAAATTTCAATTGTCACTTTCTGATTCTAAGTACAAGAATTTGTTTTTTCAGTTCTCCTTAAAAACTTCCTCATTATTCACATCTACAGTATTCTCCATATACTCCTATAGAACCCCCCCATTGCCTCAAGTCTCCTCTTCATCTGTGAGTAAATTATTCAGCATTCACTGCCATATAGAGGTAGTGATATTATATAGCAGTTCAGTACAATCTTGTTTGTTTTTCACAAAATTTTCTTGTTTTTTTCATACTTTATTTTGCTTTTGGAAGTAATCTTCCATTATTCTAATGCACCTTCAGATTTCTGTATCACATTTTCAGTCGTCTGACATAACACTTCCTTGTGTAAACTAATTATAAATATGAGCACTTAATGAACGAAGATCTTCATTCAAATGTTAGACATGTCCATTCATGTTGTTTTTATAAATATACTTTTTTTTATATTTACTGATACTTCACCCAATACAAGGACCAAGAGCCACTCAAGGTAGAGGGTTACTGATGGACATTGTAAGGAAGGGTGAAATAAGAGTAATATGAGTATGAGTAGGACAGATATCAGTTGACCCTGAACTTAGAGACCAAGATTGTAGTCATCAGGAAAGCATTCTCTTGGGAGTGTGTTCCACAAAGTAAAAGTTCTGGGGAAGAAGCTGTCTGAATGGAACTTGCATTTTATCAAAGAAACATGAAGGGAATGTAGACGGTTTGCCACTGTGAACATGGTGTGGTTAGTTCTAGCTGTGATGGTCTGAGCTAACGGCATTAACAAATATAACTTGTCCAAATATAAGCCGTAGTAATATAGGAGTGAAAAGCTGGTGATTTTTTTTATCTGGAGGTTGCTGGGTGAAAAATAAGTCATCACCTGCGTAAGCAAGTTGAGGCTGGACAGTGAGGATTGGGAGTACAATAGTCCATTCTTGGTCCTGGTCTGACTCTTATAAAGATTGTGGGTGACTGCTGGGTTTAGATATTTTCTCAAGTGATACAATGAAGCAATTACTCTTTCATCATCTTTATGTAATGGTATGAATGTACACATTCCAGGTGAGATAGTGTGAACTTTGGCACCAGTAGGTGTTCAAGGTGCTCTTTGAGCATATGATCACTCATCAGGATTGGTGCAGGTTTAGGGTCCAATTGGTGGTGATGAAATGTTATGAGTTTAGTTTCTCTGGTTTTTAATGAGTTTGATCATCAATTTCCTACATCATAAGTGTTGCCTTGTGCCAGATTCAATGCAAAGTCAATTAAACTATAGTCCCTTAATAAATGGCCATTTATCACCAAACAAACTTTTCTCAAATAAAGTGCACAAGGATAATGAACTGATAACTTAAGTAATAATGACAACAGTTAATTTTAACAATTTCTGACAAAGATGAAAATAAAACAATCTTTTGCAGTAATTTAAATTTCTCATTATGAAAAAAATACCTGCTTCTTTTTGTAATGGAAAATCATAAAAAGTAATTAGTGTCTTGGAAGCTTTTAGTAAAATAAAACTTTGTTTATGGCTGACAAAGTTTCAAAGTGACATCACTACATTGAATACATTTATCACAGTTCTTGTCTTTTTTGGCAAGGCACACAAATGCCTCAGTGACCTTTAATCAACTTGACATTACACTAACTTCAGCATTTGCTTTGTTATCTGTCCAATTCCCAAAATGTATTGTTCTCATTGTTGGGAATGCAACATATTTATGCTTACGAGAATATTTCACATTGGGACATTTGCTTCAGCGGTTTATGAAGTAATGCCATAAACAGTTGCAGTGGGTTCAATTTTGTTTAGAAATTCATCAACAGTAGTGCGGCCCAAAAATATCTAAGCATTTTACTTAAAAGCTTCCATTATCAGTTTTTGGGGGTTTTTTTTTTTAAATCAGTAGTCTATTTGGATTGAATTAATTCATTTTTGTATTTTTATTTTTGAGATGAGGAATTAACAATGTTCACACTATTTATATTCAGACTGTTGTTTTTATTACAATGTTTCGGTCTTTGTAGCCTCTAGCCTTCCTCAGGTGTCTATTGATCTGAGAAATGTTTCCCTTACTTTGTCTCACAGCAAGTTATATCAATTTGATTTTATATCAGTTACATAATGATTGAAGTGTGAGGTCAAGTGAATACATTGGCAATGTGAGCAATGTGTTCTCTTTCTTTTTCTCTCTCTCTCCCATACTTACTGTGTCCTCAGGAATGGCACAGCAAATTATTTTATTTATTGTCAATCATAATAAGTACTCTTTCATTTTTGGTGTTGAAAGAGTCATTAGGGGGGAGGATAGGTAGTTTTTAATGTGAACAAATCCTAATGTTTGTACCTGTATAACTGTTTATCTTAGAGCAATCATCAGTGGGTGAAACAGTCAATTACTAAGGATTTTGGTCATTCACAGGGAACTCTAGAAATATGAACTTGTAAAAAAAGACATTTCTTACTTGGTTTGGCTTTAAGATGACTATTTTCATTATAAAAATATTCAAATAAAAAAGATAAAACTTTTAAAAAATTTTTTCTTTATTTTGCTCCAAGTAAGGCAATGATGACACTAGGATGCAAGGGGTTACTGGGAGTGAAAGTTTAGTGAGAACAAAGAACAGGTTTCAGGAAGACAGACATTGCCTTTAAATTTTTGAAGATTGTATGTAGCAGGGAAGCAAGAAATTGGAAGGGAGTTCCACAGGTAAGAAGTGTGAGAAAAGAAACTATTAGAATACAGTTGCATCTAGCTAGTTCAACAGTAAAATGGTAGGACTTAATCACCAATCAAGTAATATGTTTAAATTAATGCAGTTGAAGCATGAAAGAATAAAGCCCATCATAACTGCTACCATGAAAATATTTGTAGAAAAAATAGAGGGAAACCATGTCACGTCTGTGTGAGAAAGTGAATGAAATGGAGATGCTAGGTCAGGACCAATTATACTGCAAACCCTTCTTTGAATTTTGTTAAGAATCTCGAGATATATACATCCTTGTGCAAATTAATTGAAACAAGTCAAATAATACCATTATTATTTACTTTTTTCTTTCATATTTTTCCAATGAAACATGACCCAGTGCACAAAGTCTTTCCTTGCAGAATGACCACAAATTCTCAGTTGGATTTAAATCAGGAGAGTTTCCAAGCCACTGGTAAGGCTTGCCATTGTGTTGCATTACAATTTTCACATGCTTCCTTTGAGTAACATCCATTGCAGACAATGGCCATAGGACAACTAATCCACAGTCGAGACAATAGTGTTTGGCGTGATGAAAATCTGATGCAATCACAGATAATGCAATATTTTTCAAGGTCAAACAAATTTCATCAGACACCCTGGAAATAGATTCATATTACTACACACTACGACAAATGATCTAATCTAAAGAAAAAATAGAAATCAATTACACCCTGTCTCCCTAGTGGGTCTAAAACTGACCATATGGTGAAAGAAAGGAAACTAAAGCAGTTGTTTCAATTAATTTGCACAAGGGTGTAGTAGGAGTACCAGGCCATATATGGCAGCAATATTCAATGCATGGATGAATGATAAATTTGTAAATGTACAACGTGGCTTTTGATGAGTAAATTTTTTGGCACAACACAGCAAACAAAATTTCCTCATAGTAGATGTATCAATTCATTCAATATAATCACTCTACTTCATAAACATTAAGTAACAATATAAAACAAAGTTCTAGAGAAAGTGGAAACAAAAAAACTCATACTTAACATCAGAAAGAGACAGTTGAAATTTCTAGGGCACATAATGAGGAAAGAGGGCTTAGAAAATTAGATACTCACAAGATAGATGAAAACAATGTATAACCTACCTATCGATCCTGAGTAAATGGATGGTGGAGCAAGGTTTAGGACAGATAACAAAAAGACAAAATTTATTAAGAGCTACAAAAGACTGGAAAGAAGCTCCAAAAATTGAAGAAACGTCACATAGAAGAAGATATAAAAACTACAATAAATCTGTGAAAATCACAATGAACCTGTCAGATTGCTATTTATTCAGAATAATATAGCATAAGGTCACAAGTGTGGGGCACCCAGTGAGGATCAAACTAGTAATAGTCTAATAGAATGTGTAATCTACTCAGTTTAAATATAAGCTGGAAAACAAAGTTCTACCTGACCATTTGTGGATTCAAAACTAAACCAAATAGTTTTTCGATTTTTTTTCTTTTAAATACTATAACCCAACATAAAACATCTAACGAGTAGTGATTATGAAGTTAGTGTATTAGATTATTGCTACTGAAATGAGTTTGAACTTCACTGTGTTCTCTACATTGTGCTTAGATACACAAGAGATTGGATTTATTTGATATTCAAAAAATAAAACAATTAAAAACAACATTGATTGATTGATTGATTGATTCAACTTATGTGTGTTGTTTTTCATCTGGTTTCTATCAATATTTACATATGTATCAAGAACCTTCCTCAATGATCAGTCAAGATCACTGGGTCCACAATCCCACACCAGTTAATTTTGAACTTCATAATCCTCTCCAAGGCTGTATAGCAGTGGATCTTAACCTTTTTTTTTTTACCTATGAACCACTTTTACTCTTAATTTTTTTGGTTAACCCCATAATCATTTTATGAAAAAAAAAAAAAACTTATTTTATTTTTTACTAATATATAAGTTTAGGAATTGTATTATAGAAATAGTAACTGTATATGTTTTATTTTCAAGTAAAACTAAATTAAAATAAACTTGTATTTAACAACTAAATTCTATGGAACATTTATCTGCACTAGTAAAATAACTCAGATTAAACCGTTTTTAAAAAATTTTTACAATGAAAACATCTAGTAGACTAAAAGGGATGCTTACTTAGGTTTAATCTCATTCTCTGCTAGTTTTTAGAGTTGTTTTTCTATTTTTAGTATTTTAATATGGTGTAGATTACTGTAGAAATACTCAGTTGTAACAACAATTCCAAAGTGAAATTGCTCTATGGGCCACTAAAATGGACCACCAATTTGTTATTTTTTTTTGTGGACCCCCAGGGTCCATATACACCCCAGTTGAGAAACATTGCTGTATAGTTACTGGTTTGTCAGATCTACAAACAGTTTTGAATTCAAAGTTGTCTTTGTCTGAAATATGTTGTCAACTATGCCTAGAAAGAATTTGGTGCACTATTTTTGTTTTTTAAATTTAATGTGTGTGTGTATATATTTGATGTAATGATTATGCATACACCTGGGTTCCCCCTCACAGTAATATGATTAGCTGGTGTCAGCCATAAATACAGACTGATGTGGAGGCTCAGGATGATGCCTATTGTCTTCACCTATTGCCTACCACTACGACGAGGACCAGTCCATTATGGTTATCTGCTAGATTGTCCTACTCGGTTACAGTAGTCCAAAACCACTTTGCTACTTCAAACAAATATATCCCTTTCCAGGACATATCAATATTATAAAATGATTTTTGTCATCGATAAGAACAGAACAAATATCTTTAAGAATTATGAAATTTTCTCCTACCATTGAAATTCTCAAATGGTTTCTTATATTCTTTATATAATAGAATACAAAAAAACATTTAAAAATTTAAAGAGAAGTACTATGAAACCCAAATGAAAATAAGTATTTATAAATATGGAGCAGATAGAATGCAATAATATTTATAATTTCAGAATCAGAAAATATCTGTAGTGATGGCTCCAGATATTTTTTGCTCAGTGAGAAGGTTTCTTTTTTTTATGTTTATCTAATAATAATAATAATAATAGTAATAATTGTTTTCACTATAAACAAATTTCTACAAACTGATGTGCAAGTATAAAAACATTTAAATTTCTTAATGATTTTGCTTTTAAACGTCATGTTCTCAGCTTAATCAAGAAGCCTGTCCCTACAAAAATCTAATGTTTGGTAAAATTTTGGGAAGTGGATCAGCTTTTCAGTATCCCTCATACATATTTATTAAAAGAACAAAAAAAAAAAAGGAAAGAAAAAGCACTTAAAATCAAGTGACACATGATATACACTTAGATGATCAGGTCTCTTTTGATTTATGACTGAGTAGGCAAAAGATTTTCCCACAGTGCCCTTCTCTTTCTTTCTATAGTAGATTTGTTGCCAATCAAATTTATAAGGCCAGTCTGTCCTGCTTTTCAACCCATAGCTGGTGGGAGAAGAGATGGATTCATACTTTTCCCAAGGGTATTTGTGTGGAAGTGAATGTAATGAATATAACTGGAAATTGACTTTGTCACATCAATTTCTCATTCTGAGCTGTTATCCATTTCAACAACCATACAGCCACCAAAGGTTTCATGCAAATATACACTCATCAGACAGTTGATTTTTTTATGTATTTTAATGAATAGCAGCTCTGCTGTTTGGGTATTGAGTACTTTCACCTTTGTCACATTGTGGCTTATAGGTTATTTTATAGCTTACTTGGACTATGTATAATATAGTATAATTATTTTTTCCTTTTAAAAATGCCATCTCTCTTCCTGATGTGGGTGATCTTGGCATACCACATTATTATTTATTATCTCTGCATTGTCATACCTTTTTAGGAAAGATAATGGAATAGTTTCACATTGAGCACTGCATCGTTTACAGCTTAAATTAAATTGAGTAAATATTTATTTGCATCCCGGTGTATGCATGCTAACGCACATATATATGGTTGCTAATATCTAGTTATTTGATTTATCCACAATAATACCTATATATCGAGAGAGAGAGAGAGATAGTTAATATTAGTGGTCAATATATATATATATATATATATATATATATATATATATATATATAGATATTTCCAAGAGGATAGAATCCAGGTAGAACTCAATGTCAAGGACAGAGCAAGAATATAATATAAAAGGCTCAAACACTAATATTCCATGGTTATAATTTATTACATTGGGATCCTAATCACGATCCAATTCATCAGCACTACACATTCAAAAAATGTTTTGAATTTGTAGGTCTGATGAATTTGGTCGTGATTATGATTCCAATGTAATAAATTATAACCATGAAATATTAGTGTTTGAGCCTTTTATACACACACACACACACACACACATTATATATATATATATATATATATATATATATATGCACACACACACACACACAAAGAAGTTAAATTTTAAAAAATCATTTATTATTGGATTTTTACAATTTTCAATTCAGGTGTTGAACTGTTGTTTTGTTCAAGTACTTTCAAGAGTTGTCGTCGTCATCTTCTATGTCCTTTCAGAATGTTGCCGATCATAGCTCTCCACAATTTACTGTCCTTTGTACCTGTTAGGAAATTTTGTTTTTGGCTATATCTTCTAAACTTAGTTCTGCTACACACTTACAGAATTTTGCTTGGTAGGTTATATGCTGTTTTCCACTAACCCTTTTGTCTTGAATATGTTCTTGTGAGTGTCAAATATCTAAACCCTCTTTTCTCATTATGTGCCCTAGAAATTTCAACTGTCTCTTTATGATATTAAGTATCAATGTCCTTTTGATTTCCATTTTCTCTAAAACTGTCATTGCTCACATCTTGAATGAAACAATACATAAATTTGGGACAGTTTAACCACAATACATGACAACAAATTCGAAAACTGGAAAAATTCAATAAAATATTTAACAAACAGACATTGTCAGTTCTTTTGAATCAAACTTGGTTGGATGAATAGTTGCTGCCTAAATATACCTTATATATATATATATATATATAAAATATTAAAACATGCTCATATACAAGTTTAAAGAATGCCATACCTATAAGTAAAGAGGAAGAAGGTGAGATAATGTAATGAAATATTTCCTTTCATATAGTTAATCTATTGCTCAATACCCATGAGTATATTTCATAGAATGTCTTCCATTCTGTGTGTGTGTGTGTGTGTGTGTGTATATATATATATATATATATATATATATATTTCAGTTGTCAGAACATAACTGACGCACCCACACACATATATTTCTACATTTCTTTGCTCCACAAGCAAATATTTATTTTATTGATTCTTGTTGAAAGGTACTTGCAGCAGATACATCTGTATAATTGGTCGTAGCATTCGTTAATGAGAAATACAAAGAGAAGATGGAAAGAAAGATATATAAAATTGGAGGAAGAATTATTGAAAATGGATGCTTGATGTATCTGGAATTTTCAGTGAGCTTTTATTTCCCTCTAATACACAATATTTTTTATAAAGTAAACAATTTTATTTCAAAATCCATCTTATGAAGAAACTTGAAATAAATTGATGGAGAAATATAAAATAAAAATATCTAATAAAAAGTAGAAGGGTATTTTTTTTTTTTACTTGATGTAAGGAGCCATATTGTGAATACAAATGTTTTTTAGATTTATTTTAATCTTTTTGAGATTGTAGAAGATAAATATGTAAAAAAAAATCATTTTTTTATATTCAAAAAGAAAACAATTAGGAAAATGGAAAAAGCTATTGTTTTGGTTGGGGTTCTTGTACAATCACTGAAATTAAACAATATCAAACCTGGTCAGTACCTAGATGGGTGACCGCTTGGGATAGCAGGTGCTGTAAGCTTGGAAGTGCGGGTGGTGTAATGGAAATCGGAAAACCAAGTTTGAAATCTAGTTAAGCTCGTTATATTCACTTACATGTAAATAACCTCGGAAAAAGCATGAAACCACTTCTCCCCCCAGCTATGGGTTAACTAGTAGGATTTGTATTAGTACATTATTATTTAAAAAAAATTCTTACAATCTAAAATATTTTCTAGCATTAAATAACCTGCAAAAGGTTGATAACCTGTAAAAAAACAATTAATCAAGTTTTAGTTGCCAGTATTTATTATAGCTATGTGATCACAGGAAGAGGATATCAGTTTCAGAGAGGAAAAATATCAGCAGTAAAGAAACAAAGTAATTTTGTCTGTTCCCCACAAAACAAACTACAAATCCGACAGTTAAAACCCACCCACTAGATTGATTGACAGTGGAAATCTAAACATCTTGACACAGCCATACCACACCATACACATTGCCTAATTTGCTGTACTGTAAAGAAATAGTACAAAACTATACAGTTTAGGTATAATAATGTCTGCTACAATGCTGGTCGAACATAGAGTGGGGGAAGCAAATTGTACTGATTAAAAGCAAATCATGTTCATTCTGTAAAACTGTTTTCTTTAAATCAATTCTTACAATGAGAACAATGAGTGGAAACTTCACAAGCAAATAGATTTATTTCCCAATAACTTATTTGTTTTGGTATTTATCTGCAGCATTGTTCATATGAAAAATGTAAACAAATATCAATAAAATTTTGTCTGCTCAAATAATTTTATGGCTAGGCTGTTCTATTTTTAGAATTTCTAGAAAGTGATCCTTTAACCCATATTTTAACACAAAATTCTTTGTATTTTAAATACACAGATGATTCTCAATTAATATATCCCTATAATATAGTTTTATCTTATCTTGTTTATAACACCTTTCTCCTGTGGTGTAAACCTATTTTGGTGGTCCAGTCCTTAATGTCTTAGAATGACATTTTAACCATGAGGCTAACTCTGCGCTGGTCCAAGCTGGTTGTTGGTCACTGGCCATTTCAATCCATATAAAATCTGCTATAAAGTCTATGCTTATATGCACTTTGGTTTAAAACTGACAGAAGAGTTCTGGGATTTCAGTGATTCTCCAGTTTTCATCAATTCCAAAAAGGTTTTCTTTGTTTCCTATTTCTGCACTTTAATCAACATTACAAATTTGGAGAATTAACCACCTACCTTTGGAATAGTCACAGGGACTGCTCCTCCCTTAACTCCAACCTGCTTCGCTTCACTTCACATCTCACACTGCTAGTTCACACAGGCAGGGCTAAATTCTGTCACTTCCACCTTCCTTCTTAGTATACTAACTTTGCCCACTTCTCAGGGATGGCATAACTCTCTTTGTGACAAATCTAATTTTTTAAAGTGTGTAGGATAAGGGCTGTGGTTTATTCTTATTAATTTCAATTCTCTCATTCCCTTTCCCGAACACACCTGCCCAGCGAAAACATAAATCAGATCACCTTCTTATTTTAACTTTCCAAGTGATAGATAAAAATTATTTACCAATTTGTTTTAGTTAATTAAAATATATTTGTTTACCTAAATTCTCAACAAAATTTTGTTTTCCATCCTTGGGCTGATTGCTATCTTAACAAAAACATAAAGCAGATCACCTACCTGTTGTGACCGATCGATTTTCATAATCCTAATACTTGCAGGAGGTTCATTCACTGTTTTCATTTCTAAATTTGATTTTGCTAATGAAAATATAATTCCTATCTGCTTCTCTTTTCACCAATGACATGTGTTTTTCTAATTCCCAAGAAAGAGATAAAGTCATTTCCCATTTGCTTTACCCGCATGCCAGATTTTCAATTAAAAAAAAAAAAAAAATCTGTAGGTGCATCATTCCAATTTATAGGGGTGAGGCAACCCAGATTGCACTTTTTTCACTTTAACATTACCAGGGAAAATATTATCCATTCTCTCTTTCTATCAATTTTCCAGTTTATATAACCATTTTACTGCTTAGAATTAATATTTAATAACCTCACAGCCTCAGTGTCATATGTTAACAAAATTAATAATGTCAAACCCAACAGATTTTACCTTTGAATCTGAGACCAAGAACACTTTACCATTCCTGCATAGAACTAATAATGACGTTCAGCTGGAAGTTTACAGAATATCTACCAACAAAAATGACCTTATTAATGTCTATTCTTACCACTGTAACAGAATAAAATCTGGAATAATTATAGGATTTGATTTAAGAGTACTAAGAATGTGCAGTCCCTCATATTTATCTGAAGAAATATACATAGAAAACAACTTTAAAAATATTCAGTAATATATTATCTGTACATAGATTGTAAAAGTTGATATTCTAGTAAGTTTTAAGGATGTCATTTATAGTATCACAATTCAAGTTGTGGTTTTACTATATTTTTTATTTATTGTTTTCAGTATGTTTGTGTGTGTGTTTATTTAGGCAGCATATTCTCTTTTAGGCATGTCCGATTGAATTACAAACACTATGTCTGCTTATTTTTATCATAATCCTTTCATATTCCCAAATATTTTTTTGTATATATTACACTTAGTATATATATATATATATATATATATATATATATATATATATATATGTATATGTATATATATATATATATGAATAGACACATGAGGTGCTGAATAATTTTCAGCACTGCCCCACTTTTCAAAATTTAACCAAACATTAAATATTTTTGGGGGGAAGGAATGATTTCTTGATCAGAATGAGAATATTTCAGCATTTCCACACACACGTTTTTATTTTATATCATTCAAACAATTATTCCTCATATTATTTCATTATTACTAGCCTTATTTCATTTTATAATTTTTTACATGTATCACCATATTTTAGTTCAATAAATTCTTTGACTCCTTGAGCAAACAGTGTGAAATTAAGTAGCAGCTTCCAATGCGATTTGGACATATTCCTGTACTTTGAGATTCTTTGATGGACATCAACTTAACCTAACTGTAGACAGTATGTTGGGTGTGAGTCCTCTTCTCCTTCATGTTAATAGTGACTGACTCTTATTTTCATTCATATGTTGATAGTGAGTGAGTCCTTTTCCAATTGATGTTTTGTTCCTGATAACAAAGTGCAGTTATTATGTTCAATATTATATTAGTTATAACACATTTAGTATAGGAGATAAGGAAAATGAATATAAAATAGGTTGCATTAGCGGTAGTTTCATTCAACACCACACACAAATTGATAAAAACCAAAACATTAACCTAGAAACTCAAGTCATGATCGTAAACAGTCTTTTCCGATCAAGACTTTCATATGGTACCAAACTCATTCAGAAATATCTAAACTGTCAGTTACATATGACTGCATCCTCAGATCAATAGATAAAAATGGCTTCGAGATGTATGTCTTAAAGAGGATCATCCGTCTTTGAACTTAGTGGACTGGCACTACAGAATCACAAGCAAAAGAACTGTATCATGTAACAGAAATCTTGAGAACTTTCAGCAGCGGCAACAACTAAAATGGATAGCACATGTAACTCAAAGTGTGAATAATGACATAATGAAGATGTTGACATTCCACACTACTTTAAACAAAAGATTAGGAAGGAAATCCTAACCAGTACTGAAAAAGTGATAATTAGTGGTCTTCAGAAACCTGTTTTCATGAAAAATTGTTTTAAAACAAAGATTTATAAATTTCAACCAGAACGGCACTGGTTGCTCAGTCCATGAATTTTTAATGTTTCTTTATAAGGAAATGGCTTATTGTGGTGAACATGTGTTAGTATTCACAATTCCAGGTTACTTGCTCCTAATTGCAAAATAATACTCTCAAAGTCATCATCACCATGGACTTGGCACCTACATTAAGAAGAGCTTCCTATTTGGAAGAGACCCCAACAAGGACCCTGATTTCTCTTTCATGAATCTAAGACTTGTCCAGGGAGCATCTTCTCTTCATAGAGTCTACCTCCAATCTGCCCTCTCTACATACTAGCACTTTTTGAGAGACCAAATTACACTAACCTTTTTTCCTCTATCTCTTTATCCCATATTCTAGTTAAATAAGATAAAAAAGTAAAAGAGAACAAGAAAATTATTGTTAGTAATGCTATACTGAATGCGTAAATGTGTACAGCCATAAACAAGAAGCAAGAAACAGCTAAACTTCTTATAAATGTAAACAATGGAAAAGATACATATTCACTATGTTTCTGTTTTCTAACACAAGACTATTAAATGAATATTACATGCATTATTATTAGATACAGTTAAGTAAAACATCAGTTTTATCAAAATCATGTTTATTTTAAATACAGATGTATTTTTAGACTACATAAATGGATATATATTTTGGTCAAATGGCGTAGTACATAAGCTAATTTTATATCTCATATATGATGCAACCCCCTTAAAATTAGCTTCAAAATTAGGTTTTCAACAGTTGCATGCTACATAAGTATTATATGGTAATTATTTTTTTAATCAGTTATCAAGTTTGTGGTCAATTACGAAATTGCAAATCTGCTCTAAGGTTTTTTACAGTTTCTCTTAATTGACATTATTATGGATTCAATTAACAATTCACAACTGAGAGGAAAAAGTATTTTTTTCAATCTGAATTGGTAAAGTCATTCTTAATATCAATGATATTAGCATTTGCTCTAAAGACATTAGGTCTAAAGTAGAGTAAGTGATGTGTACTTTAGAATTAATAAAAGAAACACTTACAGAATTGATTTTGATAAACAGCCACTTTTAACTGAGAGAATAATATTTTGACTTGTGAAGAAAAAAAGAAATCAATTCATTGAACTGATGTTTTTTTTTCCTTTAACAGGATAACTATTTTTATGAACAATTTTGAATGAAGTAAATAAACCTGACATTCTAGTCATCTTGAACTTTTCCCATGTTGGCCTTATCTGCATGGATGGAAAAAGTACAAAGTGATAAAAACAAATCTCTTTATCAACGTTAGTTTCATACTAATTTTGTTAACAATCTGCAACAAATACATCTGTAAGATTCAGTGATTTAATGGGAACAGTAAGAGATAGAGGCTCAGAATAAAGACTTGGTGAGCTGAGTTCAAATTCCACTCCAGATAATTAAATTCACTTTTGCCCAAATACCCAAAGAAAGGCATCAATCTAGCTATTCTTCTCCAAGCTATGGATTAAATAGCAGGGTAGACTGCATGCTCTAGCCCTGATGAAGAGAAGGAAAACTAAAAAAACAATTCAAAATTGTATGTGGTCATAGTGAGACAGATACTTGAATTAAAACTAAGGTCTGTTCAACATAGTTGCAGTACGAAGTGCAGGTTGGCTCTATAGGTGTTAAACAGAAATGGGTCAAAGTAGATGAGCATGCTCAGAAACAAGCAGACTGAAGATGAGATATCACACAGATTTGCTATGTACCTTTTAAGATGAAACAACTCTGAAGACTAGAGGCAACTAAAGTAAGATTGTTTAGTGCTATTGTTTCAAAAGAACAAAAATATTTTAAAATCTAAATGATCAAATTTTTCAAATCAAACCATTTTATCAAAAGACAAAAATATCACAATGGACAACAAGCAAATCTTGCAACCTATTAACAATGAGTTTTATTCTAGTTAATATTTTGCTCATAACAACAAGGTAAGAGTCAAATTGTCCATATGTTAATCACATGATATAATCACAATTTTTATTTGTTTTTAATATTTACAATTTATGTCTTTGATCCATTATAAACAAAAACAACAGACACATGCAATCTGGGTAAGTAAGACAGATTCTCGATGACTACTTAAGTCAAAGCATATGTTCTGTTTGAAATTAAGAATGAAAATTAAAATAAATACAAATGTCTTCATTGTTTAATCATTGTCAATTGAAAAATACCTTTCAGAACATCATTGGTATTAATAGAAAGTGAAATCATTTTTATAAAACCCATGAAAATTGACAGAATAATTTATATATAGATCATTGCTACTATCTAATATCTGTGACCTCTGTGAAAAGTATTACACTATATATATATATATATATATATATATATGCATGTGTATATATATGTATTTATATATATGTGTGTGTGTGTGTGTTTATATGTGTATTATAATAATGAATAATGAATCCTTAGAAATCCATGGTAATAATTTATTTCATGGGTTATTACCCAATCATCATCCAGATACAAGGAAAGGGGGAAAAAAAGAAAACAAAGAAGAGACAAAAAAGAAAAAAAGGAAGTGGGAGGAGGAAAAAAGTGAGAGAGGAATAAGTTTTAATATTAAAAGGGAGCTAGAAAGAAATAACAGAAAAGAGGGAGAGGAAGACAGAAATTTCAATATAAGGTTTATTGGGGGAAGAGAAAGGGAGATAGATATAGGGAAAGGAGAGAGAGAGAGTGAGATTGTAGACAGACTGACCCAGAACAGGTATTATTTCCGTGACTTGATAAGAAAACAGAGGGGTGGGAAAGTTATATAAAAAAAATCTAATCATTTCAAGAAGCAAAATTCCACATTGTATTATAACAGTATCAAATTGATAATAATAAAAATAATAATATTAATAACAAAAATAAAAATTATTCAAATATGAATAAAAATGTTTGACATCAATATAATGAAACAAATTTAAAAATTTAAAGTAATTTAAATAAAAAAATTTTCTTTTTAAAATTTTTTTTCTTATTAAAAAATTTAAAAATGAAAAAACTTTATAATATTTATCAAAATTAATTCAAATAGTTAAGAGATAAATGGAGGACCAATTTAATTAATTAAAATCTAAAATATGCAAAGACAAACACATTGCATAAATATAAATATTCACATATATACATACACGCGCACATATATATATATGTATATATACATACACATATCTATATACACATCTACTTCCCCCATATAAATACAGATATACATACACATATAAATACACACATACATCCCCATATATATATATACACACAAACACACATGTACGCAAACAGGTATCCATGAACAAAAATATATATACATACACTGGCAAAAACAGATAGACTACTCACAGCCACATACATCAGCCCTACACAACACAGGAAGAATGTGTATGTACGTTTTTGTGTGTGTGTATGTATATATATATATATATATATATATATATATATATGTATGTATGCTGATTCATGTGCAAGCTAATGGGGACATGCACGCAGACATGATACGCAAAAATGGAAATAGATTTGACAGTCTCAAGGGTAATGTAGGCATTGGAAAATATCTATCATCAACACATCTATCATCACCACCACTCAGACCAAACCTAATGATGTTATTACCACTTAGGCAGAAATTCACTTTTGCCAACAGTCCAGAAATGAGATCAAGGCTCACTACAAATACAGAAAATGAACAATGAAACATTAAAAGAACATAAGAAAAATTAATTCCTTTTATTTACCTGAAGAAGGTCATGATAGTGGAAACCCATGTAGCAAAAATATGAAGAATAAAATATAATATATACACTAAAACAAATCCACATTACAACCAAAAACAGTTTGCAGTGTCTTTCTTTTTTTAATATATATATAACAAAATTTACCATTCATGATTAAAAGGAAACAGCTAATCAGTGTCCTCCTCACTCAACTCATATAGGCATACATAAAAGGTATATATATATATATGCATACATAAAAGGTATATACATATATATATACATATATACACATATACATATATATACATATATATATATATATATATATATATATATAAACGTATATATATATATACATATAAACGTATATATATATATACATATAAACGTATATATATATATATACATATAAACGTATATATATATACATATAAACGTATATATATATATATACATATAAACGTATATATATATATACATATAAACGTATATATATATATATACATATAAACGTATATATATATACATATAAACGTATATATATATATATACATATAAACGTATATATATATACATATAAACGTATATATATATATATACATATAAACGTATATATATATATATACATATAAACGTATATATATATATATACATATAAACGTATATATATATATATGCATATAAACGTATATATATATATATACATATAAACGTATATATATATATATATACATATAAACGTATATATATATATATATACATATAAACGTATATATATATATATACACATATAAACGTATATATATATACACATATAAACGTATATATATATATATACATATAAACGTATATATATATATATATACATATAAACGTATATATATATATACATATAAACGTATATATATATATATATACATATAAACGTATATATATATATATACATATAAACGTATATATATATATATATACATATAAACGTATATATATATATATACATATAAACGTATATATATATATATACATATAAACGTATATATATATATATACATAT
>OZ010572.1:13978291-13995791 GCA_963932145.1 Acanthosepion lycidas | reverse complement strand
AAATTCTTGAAGCTAGTTTTCATTAGTGAACATTTTCCCAACAATGTGTTTTGCAATGATCGAAAAAGGTAATCATCAGTGCAAGGCCAGGTGACCAACAGAATTCCAAAATTTTTCCCTACGTTATTCTTGCTGTATGTGGCCTTGTGCGGTCATGGAAGTAAGAACATTTTTGTTGAATCCACTGTGCATGCTGCCATTGCTATGTAAAAGCTAAGGTAGGTTCATGTCCTCCAAATTTATTCTTAACCGCTAATTGGCAGAAGTAAACATTCATCATTACAATGGGTTCCCCAAAAGAGAAGAGATACATATGACTCAACATTTATAGTTTTTGCTTTATTTACATCATAACACTAGTGATAAAAACAGGTAGAAGCAATACAGAGCACACCTGTTGGCTGAAATAGTTTCACATTATTCAGTAATGTGAGAAGTTATTATTTAAACCTGAGAACAATACAGGATTCCAAATTAAGATTTTCAATGAAAGCAATCCTTCTTTCTTGGAAGATTGATACAACAGATTCTTCCTGACCACTTTTGGCTTTGTACAAAGCAAAACTTAGTGTGGATACAGGGATCAAGGTCCCATATACAGATTTTAAGGAGGAGATAAATAAATATATTTTTAAAAAAATAGCAGGAGTACTGGAACAATTATCCACATAATAAACAAGGCAATCCAGCCCAAGCTGGGAGTAAGTAATACATCTTTCAAGATGTCTCAAAAAGAGGTCATAATAGTCCCCCCCCTTGTGCATTGGTCATACAAGAATGACAATTTCTTTTCTACTAAGGAAGTTCAACTGGTGCACCAAGCATGTAAAACACTCCATTAAACATGTTTTGACAGAGTTTCCAGAACTAGATATCTCAAGACAGCAATTTTACAATACTGATAGCATGTTTGAGCTGTTCTAAGAAGGTAAATGTGGATGATATACTATCATTTCTAAAAGTGGTCATCGGCCTCTACAAGAAAATATAAAACAGAAGAGAATAACAATAAAACACAATTTTTATAATTAAAAAAAAAATATCTACGAAGCCAGATTATTGATAAAAACCCCTATTTGCAGAAATAAAACCAGGAAACCGAATATGTAGAAAATAAATACTGCCAGTAATTCTTTATTAAAGGGAAGAATAATACCAGAAATGGAATTGTCTCTCGGCACAAGCTCTTTGCAAAAGTGTTAATGAAATGTGATTTACAAAGTGCTTTTGTTACAAAGAATACTTTATGTGTATATATATATATATAAATAAAATAAAATTGGTGGCATTAAATAACCCTTTGAGGATGATATGCCATAAAACAAAACCAAAACTTAGTAAATAAACAGAACAAATATTGATATTTATCTAGCCCAAAATATAATGCTTTTAAAAGAAATTTTACTAAGCAATACAAGAATGAAGTTTATATAATCATTCTTTCTACATTCATAATAAAATAAATGATTAATCAAACAACTTAATCATTTAAGACATGAAACCAATTACAAGTTTTCATTTGAACAAAGATGATTTCACAAATACTTGTGTAATTGTTCAATAGTATACAATAATTAGAAACCAGTTTCTTGACTCAGCATTCTTATATAAAAATGGGATGCATCATATATTTAAAATTGAATAAAATTAATAAGCAAACTTGAAAAGACACCAGAAATAGATCAGAAGAGAGGGAAAACAAAATAAGGTTTTCCTAAAAGAAGAAGAGAACAAAGATTTCCTTTAGTCAATAAAGAGTTGGCTTTCTCAACTTAATGGTAATACCCTCAACAATCTTGAGTAAGTAATGAGATTGTACTATATACAAAATCTGAAACAGATCTCTCTTTATTGGCCAGAACAAACAGCATTTTCAATCTTGTGCTGGCCATTGGCAGAATCATATATTACATAGTGTTAAAACAAGATGTTGCTCAAACAGAGTGACAGTACTTCACCAAACAACAGAAAAATGATCCCTGAGGAGAAATTTCAAAGAACTTCAATACTGTCTAATGGTTAAATCCACTTTAGCAGGAAGGGAAATAAGCTACTGCTACTGCTTAAAACATATACATTAAGCTGAGAAGTAAGCATCTAATTTGTTAGCCAAGGATAGTGAGTTCAATCTTAGGTAGGAGTCAGCATAGTTAACAGCACTTTTCATGTAGACCATAGTGGTAGCTTATTTATCACACATATTTTAATGTACAATTTCTTTTATTTTTAAGGAAGAGAGATTCTAAGATCACATACATGATCCAGAATCTTGTTAGAGAAGACACTTCTCTTAGGGAATCTGCAACATGGCTCAAGCCAGAAATCCATTCATGTTTATGTATTATCTTTTGTTTAAGCATTTCATAAATTATTAAAGTTTCAATTCTCAGCCTTTTATCCACTATTTGAATAGATGAGTGAGCAGACTCTTTTTGGCCTACATTGTCAGTTTTACATATTAGTAGAAGATTTTCAGTTTGTCTTCAATGCATAAAAGTTCTAGAAGATATTTTCTATAAAAAGCACAGGCTTCCATAGTATCAACTATAGCAAGTGTCCCTGCTACTGTGTACTTTTTACAACTCTCTTGATTCTATCAGACTACCAAGAAATAAGAACATAACTATTATTGTTACCCACAATAAAGACAATGTATCCTGCTTGAGACCCTTCATGAAGTCCAGCAAATCCTGAATCATTATATGCTACCAGTTTCATTCTTGCATGACTGCCTAAGTATTAACAGTCTGGAAGAGATTTTCTTAGCTTTTCTAGCTTATTTATTTACTAGTGATATACTCTTCATCTTTCTATCTTTTAAAGATGATGTCAATCACTTATCTCAAAACTTAAATCAGGTTGTGTCTGTGTAGCTAGACAATTTAGGCTTCCTATTGAACTTCTATATAATTTGAGCTTGTCATTTAACAAAACTGAGTTTGAATATTAGTCTGTCTTTGTAGGCCTCATAGGGATTGAGTCATTTTCACTAATTATTATGGACTCCTTTTGCTGACAAATCTCAAGACCAAGGTATTTGAAACTTGAAGTTTCCTCTGATCTGACCATAAAGACTTACTTAATTTTCTTTATCACAGTTTCTTCAAATTTTTCAGTGCCTGCCCAGAAGAAGTCATCCACATGAGTTGATATGATTCCATTAGTCTTATTATCATAGTACCATGTAAAGACAGCTAAGTCATACTTAGATGGGCGGTTTCCCAGTTTCATTAGCTCTTCTCTAACTGCTAAATACCATTCTTGAGAAGCATCATTCAGTTCATATATGTATTTATTATTTAACTTCCATAAATAATATTCAGGAATTTCAGCTTCTGGAAGACATTTTAGAAAGACTGTCTTTTCAAATTGTTTCCCTTGCTAAAATGCCTTCTTGATATCCATAGAATGGCATGTCCACCTCAAAGACATAATGATGGTCAGGATAATTCGTAGGCTCTCCTTTGAGCAAGTAGGCAAGTAACTTTTAATATATCCTGGGAATCCTTTTGCAACCAGTCAGGCCTTTATTTTAATTCCATTTTTTTTTTCACTTTTTTGGTGTGAATCCATCTTGTAATTGTTTGATATAACAGAATCCACTTTCAGCTTAGCTATGTAATTCCTTCTTTTTAGCTTCAGCATATTCTACAATGTTGACTGTTGAAAGTAAGCTAATTTCCTCATTGTTTGAAAATTCCTTTTCAAGAGGGTTCCTGTTTTCTTTTTTTTATAGTTAAGAAAGTCTTTCCACTTTTAGAGTTCATGGATTCTAACATAGCTTCCTGCATGCTTAACCAATACCTGTTCGTTTTCAGTTCCTATAGCTGTTCCTGGTCCTATCAAATGGTTTGATTCATTTCTCTTAAAATATCTGAGATCTCCATTTCTATATTTAACAGCAATAATAGGTCACACCAAGCTCTTCTATTTTCTCCAGATGACACTGCTTGGATAAAGGCCTTTTTTGCTGCATGCATAGCATTCATGTTGTTAGCTATGGATTCACTTGATGTAACCCCGTCTAAAGCCAGGGGCTTATTTATCAGAACAGAAGGCACATTAGGATTTTGTCCAAATACCAGTTGATTTGGGCTATAACCACTGACATTATGTAAAGTATTTTTGGAGCTCAGTGACCAAGCAATGGCAAGTTTCAAGCTGCAACCAGTAGTTCTGAGTACCATTTCATTAAGTATAGTATTTATCTATCTCTCCATAGACTTTGTGCTGGTTTAGTTTGTACAATAATATTTAAATTCTGAACCATGTTTCTGAAAGCTTCATTATCAAATTCTCACCCATTATCAGTTAGAAAACTAGAAAGAGGTCCAAAATATACAATCCAAAATCAAAATACAATGTTAATAATTTCTGAACTTTCTTTACACTGTATCTGATTAAATGATTCCATTAAATGAAGAATTTGGGTCCCTTTAATTTTCTTTCATGTCTATAGATACCATTTCATTGAAGTGTTTTGCTAAAGAGAAAACAACAATGGATTTGGATGGTGCTCTCTTGTATTTTAAGCATATGTCACAATTTGAAGTATTTTCCTAAAGGTGTTTCATGAGTTCAACATCAATAACTTCTTCATTTTTCAAAATAGTACTCATTTTCTCAAAATTTAGATGGATAAATTGTTTGTGAAGTTTTTATGCTAGTTTTCTTTTTTCACGAATGGACTTATTTTTAATATTCCTAGTACTTACATTATTTTTTTAAACCTGGAGTGACAAGAGGGATGCAGTAATGCCCAGATTTAGTGCAGAAAATCTGTAACTTTTGACCAATCATAAACACACTATCATTTTCCGAATCATCAGCACTGCCCTCAGATCGACATCCAAACACTCTGAAATGTTCATATTGGAGCTTCCAGTGTAAATGCCAAGCAGTACAGCATGCAGTTTCCAAATTTCTGGTGAAGTGAGCAGCGTCATGGTGCTCTTTTTCTCACAGATAGTACCCAACTTACTCTACTATAGTGTGCAGTCAGCAAAATAAAAACAAACAATATATACAGTGTAACCCGGATATAAGAGAATTGTCAGGACCGGAGAAGAAGTCTCTTATATCCGGGATTTCTCTTATATCCGGGTTTGGTCTAATTTATATACATTAACACAGGCTCTAATTTGGGACCAGAGAAAATCTCTCTTATATTCGGGTTTCTCTTATATCCGGGTTACACTGTATATGCAAAATTAAAAATATATAATGGCGACAATTTACCCATCGCACCCTGTTTATTCTTGCTGATAAAAAATTCTTGCTTTAATAAATTCAATACAATACCTTTTAAAATACGATTTGACAGTGTTCGCCTTGTATGGTGAATATAGCCCAAAATGTACATTTTAACTCAAAAATGTGTGGGTCTTCTTATAAGCCCAGTTGCCTTGTATACCAGCATATCTGGTATATCCATTTATTTATATTTTTATTTCATTTTATAATAATAATAATATTTAACTATTTAACCAAGTTCTCCATTGGTCAGACAATGATCTGCTGACACTGATATCTTTTAAAATACCAAACTGTTCAAACAGTTCTTATCTCAAACAATATCTTTGTGAATCAACAACAGATGTAAGAATTCCCTTCTTAATCATATTTATTTGCTTGTCTATAGTTCATATTCTATTTTCCTTTCAAAGCTTGATTAACCATATTCAGCTTTAAGAGATTACCATTCACTCCTGGAAGCTAATTAATTCAATGTGTTGTAATCAAATAGCACCAACCATAAACACACAGTCTGGCTTTATAAACTGCTTAGAGAAACTGACTGACAATCAACAGTAACGTAAATTGCCCAATTCTTACTATCGGAATTTATGGCTCGATACTGGCAACATATTTAACAAATACAGTGGCATACTTTGGCTATGATACTAAATTCTGTAAGTTATCTCATAATTTGAGTTGCTATAAACAAAAAAGCTATCAGAGTTTCCCTATAGATAAACATATCTTTATGAAGTGACAGAAAACAAATTTTAAAACAATTATGTAAAAGATTTTGTGTGAATAAATGTGTTTGTATACAAAGCATAAATAACTGACAAGTGATAGCAAAATTAAGCAGAAGGCGGAAAGGATATGAAAGGTAACATGAGAATTGTGAAAATGCAAACTGTTTGTTTATTGTTAGTTATCAAGCACCTGTCTGGAATAGTGGATATCTCAAAATCTTTATTAATATACACTTAACTCATTTTTATAAAAGATATACTTCTCTAACAAATTATGACAGTGAAAATATTATTTCTTGAAATCTTACATATTTTCTCAGAAGTTCACACTGGAATATAATATCTATAATATTATTCTTTTTGTTTTTTTTTTCTGAAGATGAAAGTGTAGTATCTGTCTGATCAAAAAGCCTATATAATAATATCAAACAAAAAGGAATTGGGAAAATCAAAGAAGAGAGAGAGAAAGGTGTAGAGGAAAAGTGGGCATTAAGAAAGAGAAAAACAAAGAAAATCAGGTGAAAGAGAAAAAAATAAACATACAGAGATGGGAAAGGGAAAAAGAATGAATGAGAGAGAGGGAGGGAGGGAGGGATGGAGGGAGGTGGATACCAAGAGACAATAAGTAAGGAATTTTAAGGTAGGTAGGGATTGAAAGGCATGAAAATTATGTTACATTAAAAAATAAAGATGAAAGGGAGAGTAGTTGAAAATGTTTGTAAATTCCTTATTCCTTTTTTTTTTTTTTGCATATGAAAATAATACTATAAATGTGTATAATATTTAAATAAAAATATGGATAGATCATGAAGATTAGAAAGGATAAGGAAGAGAACAAGAAGATACAGGCAAAGGTTGACAGAAGAGCAGAGGCATGAGATAGTGAATAATTTTACTTATATTGGAAGGGATAAGGAAAGGAATGAGAAGATACAGGCAAATAGTGAGAGATGAGCAAGAGAGGAAGATAATTGATAATCTTAATTGAGAACACCTGTGTAATTTCCATGGTTCAGCTAATTTTGTATGAGCCAATTTCTTTACTGAATGAACCACCACATATTCATGGGAAATAATGAAACAGTTGTGAGTGAGTGAGTGAGTGAGTGAGCGAGTGAAAGAGAGAGAGAGAGAGAGATGACTTGAAACAACCTGGAAACTCAAGGAATAAACATCACTCCTTGAAAACCATTCAGGTGTTCAATACTTCTACAAAAACAACTATATCTTTATGATAGTATGTAGTTGATTCATACTAATTGTCTCAGTGTTGTAGCTTTGATTTCCTACAAATATTTGGCCTTGTGCTTTCCTTGAGGGTGTGTTATTTCCTGGAATGTTATCTTGTTCTAAGAGAACAGACACTTTCATTCCCATATGTATGTTCAGCACTTGTATCAGGTTTTACTAATGGCAATGTGGTTCTACAGAAGGATACTGAGGATTTCATGGACCAAGTGTGTAAGCAATGATGAGGTCTTGGAGGGGATGCAGACAGGAAGGAGGTCCATACTTAACATCAGGAAAAGACAGTTGAAGTTTCTGAGACACATAATGAGGAAGAAGGCTTTGAGAATCTGATACTCAGGGGTCAAATAGAGGGAAAGAGAGACAAGGGAAAGCAGTGCGTGATGTTCCTGGCAGACTTGAGCAGGTGGATGACAGAACGTAGTCAGGGGAGATAGCAGAGGGAAAGAACTTATTGAGAGCTGCAAGGGATAGAGGAGGTGGAGAGTCATAATCGCCTAAGTCCTGAAAGGATATGATACACAAAAAAAAGAATTGTTATCTGTGCATTCTGAAAAAATTATTTATAGTAAGTAGGACCAATGGAAATTTCAGAGCTCTCCTCCTGTGAATTAGACTAATATTCTCATTTGAACCTTTTATGAATTCTTGATTACCAATCTCAGAATTTCAGGCAATATTCCAGTGTGTCTTTGCAATTTAGGAACACAAATCTAGACATTCCCAAAAACCTTATCTTCATTTTCACTCTTTGCTTTATGTTAATGATCTGCCTAAGAACATACTCAGATCATTAGTAAATATCTATACAAATGATACAACAGTTTATAGATACCCCTCCAAAAATCTAGATGATCTTTCCTTTGATCTAGCTCTAACAACCTAATGCCAGGAAAAATTGGCTCATAACATTCAATACCTCCAAGACGAAGCTAGTCATGCTTCATTACCACTAAACAGAACCTCCTTTTCTCCCTGTCATGATGAAGGAGGTTCTTTACTATCTGTTGGAACTCAAGTTCACTCAATACTTCAAGTTGATCTAATATATACAATCCTTTGCTAAAGGATACGGGGGAAAATAGTCAGTTCCTTGTATTTTTCCAGAAAGTATCTGCCACTTCTTGCCATGCTCTATCTTATGTAGTATGTTTCATCATGCTTGAACTATTAGGTTGGTGCAAAAATAATGACGTAATAATGTCGTTTTTTGACGTATTTTTTAATGTCAAAAAACGACATTATTACGTCATTATTTTTGCACCAACCTAATATAATTCCAGTTCAAAAATTGTTGTCAGATTACTTCCACAATGAAGAAAACAAATTGCAAGTTCAAACTTGAATATCAGGGGCAGAAGGAAATATCAAAATCTCGATTCGTATGTCAAATGTCACAAATCCCAATGCACATAAACAGTCAGAGAAATAACACACTTGCCAATGAACGCGATAGCAAAATAAACAACTTTTTTCTCCACAATTTGAGAATACCAACTGCTTTTATCAGTGGACCATTTATTTTCATTCATCAACAGCTGGGAGAGGACACACAATATTAGCATATCCACGACACTTTTGTGGTGACTCCTGCAACTGACTTGTTTCTACTTTTAACTTTGGATATTCCATCTTCAGCATATCATGCAGAATACATGCTCTTTTTCTCAGTAAATAACTTTCTTTTTTCTCACCACATTTTCCATTATAGAATAAGTGCAACACACTGTCACTTGGTTGGACATGGTGATTTGCCGTTTTCTTTGCTACACTTTACATGATTCAGATCATCCTTACTTTTCAGTCTTGACAGAGTTCAAAAGTGTCTATGCAGACTTGTGGGTGATCTGTTTTCCACTCTACAATCCCATCCCACAGATAAAACATCACAAACCTTTCACTACTCTCTCGCTATTTCCATGGAGAATGTTCTGATGAGTTACATTCTTTAGTTCCATCACTTCATACCATTACATCTAAAACCTGCCATGTACACTGTAACAAATCACCCCCATTTACTTCATCTTCCAATAGTAAGGAAGAAGTTTTATTCAGACGGTTTCTTCTCAAGAACTGCTCTCTGTTCTACTCCTTTTAAGAGGAGGCTTCTCCAGTCACTACAATCTTAACCACTTCAAGCCTGGGGTCAACAATTATTTATCCTATATATCCTCATAATTTGCACTTCTTACCTCCTCCTCCTCCTTTTACAGCCATATCATTCATTATCCCTCTACCTTAAGTGGCTCTTCAGCTTTGTATTGGGTAAATAAATAAAAAACAAAGCAAATCAAATCAAATATTTTAAGAATTGTGGTTTGAATGAATGAGGCAAGGAAGTGGTTTTACTTAATGCCTGTAGAGAGACTGAGTGAATGAAGAGTGTTTTTTTTATGGACAGATTCAAAGGCATTGTGGGAAAATAAAAACGTGTATAAATCCCCACCCCCAGGTAGCAGAAGGGGATTTTGTTTTGAGTACCAAGTACAAGTAAATTGTTATAAGAGAAAGGAGAAAGAAAAATCAGTGGAACTTATGTGCAAATAAAGAGACAGAAATCCAGAAATTATATTCAAATAAATTTGTCAAAGCAGTCAGAAATCTAACAGTTCTATTACTGGTAAACTGAAAAGAAAGGAACCAAGACTTAAGGCCACAGGTATCAATTTCTCTTCAGCTTTCTTCCCTGGCAGGAGTTGATAAGTACATGCTCTTCACTCAGATACATTATTTTTATTTTTAAAAAAATTTAAAAAAAAGTCTTTACATTTTATAATTTTAAATAGTATCTTTATCTGTTAGTTTTCTTGCTGACAAAAGGCCATTGACATTAACAAGTTTACAAATTCTTCTGGTCTGCTCTTGTTTCTTGCTTGGCTGAATTACATTCAATGTCTTGGCTGTAGAAAAATTAAATTGTCTCTGCCTAAATGATGATTGTGGCATGTATAATTTAACTCTGTTGAAAGTTTGGGATTAAGACTGTCTTTTAACACTGGAAGTTTTCTTTTGTCAATAGAATCATTAATTAATATATGAACATTTGATTTTAGAGTCAGCAGAATCAGAATAGTTACAAATACGGAAGACATCTGAAACAGATAACTGTATATAGACAAATTATAAAAACAGAACAACTGTACACATATTTTTTTTCTTATCATTTCTGAAGTTATTCTCTTTATAATCAAGTAAACATACATCTTTATTAAATAGATATTTAATCAAGTTTCATATACAAAGCATTCTTTAACTTAATAATCGTATTTTTTACAGTAGGACAAAAAAATTCATCCAAAACTTCAAAGATGTCTTTGAATTCTCAAAATCCAGTTTATATTCTTACTAAGATGATAAAAGACAAAGATTAAACAAATTCTTCTTTTATTAATACAGAATTCAACACTATATTATAATAATACCTATTTTGTCTTGTTACATTTGTTAACTGTTTGTTTTTTCCATTTCTGAACCTTAATTAAAATGTTATATTTGGAAGTAGGGAGATATTGACTTTCTCTAATCTTGAACAAATTAAGATCTTTTAAATGGGAAACAGAATATAAAGCTTTGTTTATTCACTTCATTTTTTATTTTTTCTTAAAAAAAAAAAATGAAGCTCACAACCAATTTTAATGACTTCATTACAAATTGATGCAGGTCAGCAGACACTAAGTTTTTATCAATAAATTTTCTAGTTAGTTTGTGACTACTAAATAAATAAGAGGCTGAATAATTTTCTTTTTTGCCAGTTAAACTTTATACTTTCTTTTTAATTACACCAAATCTCAATTTTTCAAACGCGCACACACACAGAGGCAGGCAGCAGATGTTATTTGTAGATTTCATTCACATATATACAATTCTTTTTTGTACTGTTATTTTCTCATGACATTTTTGATGTTTAAAAGTTTTTTTAAATTTATTTTATTTTTGTGTCCTTGTTTCAAGCATCTTAAAGTCTACATTCATTTCTGTTTTGCATAAATATATACATTCACTATTAAATATATACATTCATTAATTTTTTTAGGTATAGTCTTCTAATAATGGGTTGAATCCCCTTTTTACTTTTAGAACCACCTCAATGATGCTGAAGTTGATTATGTCTCCCTTTGGGTAAGATGAATTCCCACGGGTCACATGATGGCCAGTGAGTGACATCAGTTTGTTGGGTGATGGACCTGAGTTGCAATGTAGTAAGATAGACGTCATCATAATCTAAAAGTGGCAGAGTAAAACATATTTTGTCCTACCAAGAAAACACTAACAGCTTGGTCATTTTCTCTTCAAGTGAACTGGTGGAAATTGAAAGAATCTTACTTGTAATAAGTCCCTTTCAATTTTTTCATACTGCTTGTTGTATTCATATATGTTATAGCTTCTCTGTGTGGGACATATAGTGACAGGTAGATATATATTTGTATATAATATCTTGTATGACATAACAGGTATGTAAAATCTTTTTAAGAACAATGGATATTTGTCATTACTTTCTTTCAGATATCTTGGTCCTTCTGTTCTATTAAGGTATTAGTATATCACAGATATACTAATGACTATAATGAGATAATGGCAACTGGAAATAAGTGCATACTATTATTATAACATCCCACAATTCTTCTAAATTGCTTGGTTGCACACCCATGATTCAAATCTCCCTTTCTACGACATGTCAAAGGTTCTCTAGGGAATTGTGATCCATTGACTGTAGAGACCATTTTGACATATTGCTGTGTCCCATGAACCAAAATGGCACTATTCGTGATTTATGACATGGCAAATTGTCCTGTTGGATGTAGTGACCAGAAGATGGGTGCATTATAGTCATAAATTGAGGCACGTGGTCAACAAAAATACCCAGGTAGTCTGCAGCATTTAAATAATCTTTTGTTGGTATCAAGGGTACCAATGTAAATCAAGAAAATATTCCACATACCATTACAACCCTACCAACAGCCTGAGCCATTAATACAAGGCAGGATGGGACCCATAATTTCATGTTGTTTATAATAAATTATGGCCCTATCATCTGAATGGTTGCCGCAGAAATTTAGCACCATCTACAGACCAGGCAACATTTTCCAGTGTCTAATGTCCTATTTTTGTGATCATTAGTCCCTTCTTCTTTGATAAGTACCAAAAACTGAAGCTAAAAAAAAAGTACTAAAAAAGGAAATGTGAGTGGCACCTAGTATCAGTCTTTTGCAGCTGATGTAGCCTGTCTCTTCTTTAAGATTCAACATGTTGATGCTCTTCTGTATACTAACATTGCAAAGAGTGTTTATTTGAGCCACTGTTAAATCTGTCATTTTGAACCAATCTAGCTATTCTCCTATAACTGTTTTTAATAATAAGAGATTTCTACTCACAGTATTGCCACTCACTAAAATTTTTTTTCTGACCATTCTCTGTACATTCTAAAGATGGTTGTCCATGTAAATCCTAATAGATCAGCAGTTATTTTTAAATCTTTCTTCTCATGCATGAAATGAAATTCAGCAGTTTACTATGATGAAGTTTAAATTACTGCTAATCATTGGCTGCTTAGAAATTTATATAAAATAATGCTTATTACTGTATAATTAATTAATTGACCAGTGAGCGTGTGTGGATGTATATATATATATATATATATATATATATATATATATTTGGTAAAAGTAATTCGTGGAATATATCTATACAGAGTTTATTTTTTACTTGTGTTGTAAACAAAGTTTTATTAGGAGATTTGCAACATTTTTTCATCTTCAACAAAGACCTCCAGTACCTGCTCATGTCTCTTCATATAGCATTTCAGAGAAAACTCATAACCAATGAGAATAGGCCTGAAGCTAACAGCTTTCTTACATGCATTGCATCATTCAGATTCTACTGAATTCTACAATTTGAGGTTGATTGACATTGGTAGAATGTCAAACTTTATGTGAAATCTTATACTTTTTGGATTCCATGCAAATAGTGTTTGTTTGACATCTTCCCAGGTGAGGAGTCTTTGTTTGACGCCCTCCCATGCAAGTAGTCTTTGTTTGACGCCCTCCCATGAAAGTAGTCTTTGTTTGACACCTTCTCATGTTTGAATGTCCATCAATTGTAGTGAGATGCTTGATTTCCTCAATCTTGTCTACTTCCTTTGTTTCTTCAGGTTACACGTTCAACCACCAGGGATGAGGATGATAACTTACACTGTCTTTGCCGACTGTCACAGTATGAACAACTTCCTTCATCCTGTAAGATGAAATGTATTTTTGCCATTTCATTTCCATTTGATTATTACAGACAGACGGGCACTTCTCAAAAGTTAGTCTCATGAATTATACAGCATTTGATAAAGCTGACCTTATACACTTCAACAAGTGATGTTGGTGATATTTTTGGCTTTGATGCCAAACTATAATACCAGATTTGTTAAGGAAATAGGTACTGCCAACCATTTTTTCAGATAATCACTGACTTCATTGCATAAACTCTTATGAAATCTCATATACTTGCAACATGATATTTTAACGACTGCTGTGAGCAATTCAAGTAAACGGTCAGTCTAGTTTTAAAAAAATATTCATTAATACTCTTAGATAAGTCAGTGCTATTGGAAACCATGACATCACTAGCTGGTCTTTAAACCATAATGCACCAAATTTCACTCTTATTTAATCCACTCACTTACCTACAGTAATTTATTTCTCAGTGAGGTGTTGCTGCATAGAATTATTCACTGGAAATAAATCATCTTGATTTCTTTATATCTTTCCTCCTGAATTTGCACTTCTTCCATTGGAAGATAATCTCTGTTAAAATCTGACAGAATTTTGTAGAATTAAATCAACCAATAGGAAAATACCTGAGAATATTTTAGAACAGTTTGTTGAGTGAGTAGCTATGGTTAAATGCAAAATATTAGGTTGGTGCAAAAATAATGACGTAATAATGTTGTTTTTTGACGTATTTTTAATGTCAAAAAACAACATTATTACGTCATTATTTTTGCACCAACCTAATAAATAACAGAACTTTCCAACAAACAGAATTGACAAAGTTTGCAATAAACGATAACAAGAAAAAGAAAAGAAAGAAACAAGGAAAAAAATATAAACAAGCAATCAGTATATGCAAAAAAAAACAAAAAAAAAACAATCATAATAATGCAAAGCAAGAGTAATATGGAAAAAAGTTTACAAACTAAGAATTGGTATTGGCACACAAAAGCAAGTTCAGACAAGGGAACGTAGAGTTTTGACAGATTGGGACTGAGTCAGATGAAACCATGAACCATCCTATTTTATTGGCTAGGAGAAAATCTCAGCATGCATATGTGCGCCTTTGCCTATAGAAGGGGACAGAAAGTATTTTGCAGTCATTCCTACTGTGAGTGAAACCAACAAATCTAAATGTACTCCAATCAATATCACTTTCTACGGAAATACAGATTATGTATGAATTTAGCTACACGTTAACTATACACTAAAGATGCATTTGTAAATAACCTGCATTAGTGCAAGAAAAAAAAAAAATAAGAAAGAATTTTGGTTAGTGATTGATTGTATTTTGAAATTTATTTCCCTAGCCACTCCTTTTATTAAAGATAAATTCTGAACATTTATATTTACTAGAAGCAGTCGCTATCAACCAAAAATCTTATACTAAAATAAATACTTGTAAAATTATAAACCTTGGAGGAAATAGATTTTAACAGCTTGGTACAAACTTTGTTAGGTTTAAATTCAAATTAAATCAACCAATAGGAAAATATCTTAGCATATTTTAGACCAATCCAAATGTACTGTAATCAATATCACAAAATTTGTTTTTGGAGCCTAAAGAAGCTTTCATAAAAGGTAACCAAAAATACAATTCAGTGGTTTACATTTCTCCCCACTAGGCAGGGAGTCAGAATTCTGCTCCAGTGAAATTCACATCATTCAATACAACATACATTTTGACACTTATGAACATATGTTTAAATATACAACTCTCTCAAGAGCACCTTCCTTTTCAGTGAAAGAACATTTATTACATTGACTACACAACATCACAATGTACAACAGTCAATGAACAATAATTATAAACTAAACTCGTTACTAAGAGAATAAAGCTTGACTGATTTAAAAGTCTCTAAAACTGTGTCAAGAAGCATATACACAAATGTACTTTATTACATTGTTGATAAACAAACTTAACTCCATCCACGAAACACATTTTCTAACTTCTGGGCTATACACACATATATACTCAACACAACAACACAGGAGACATCATCACAAACAAATGCCATCAAATAGAGAGCTCTATAAAACAATATGAACATAATGCTCTACATGGTTTTTAGATGAAAAGAAAATAAGCTTTATTTGAGCCAATTTAATTTCAATGAATGTAGTAGAAAACACATCATATGTCTGTTCAGGTAGAATAATGAACCAATCAAATGGTTCTATTTAGTTTTTAAAAACTTTGAAGATAGTAATCAATCCAGAAACAAATAAAAAGTGAGCTGGTAACTGGAAAAAGACGGTAATAAAAAATTCATTCCTGTCAAAAGGTCTGATTATGACTGCTACAACTTTAAAGAAACCTAGCTGACCATTATACTCCAATAGCTGCTACCTGCAGATTCAGATACATCAACCACAAATTCACTCTGTCTTTTTCTCTTCCTTCTTAATGCATGTACAGGGAGCAGCATATGCATCTAATTGTTATTTATTTTATCATAAAGTAAAACCTTTTAGGTTTTGATTAATGAAAGTTTACAAGTTGATTGTTATATTTATTGACAATATTTTACAGATAGTTACAATTCAAAATGGCCACTCTTTGCTTAATCTCTTTTAAACTGAAGTGCTCAATTTCTTCATGTTTTCTATCAAATTGTAGCATGATGTCATAAGAGCTTCTCTCAGGTCTGGCACACCTGAAGATAAGATATATGAAACATCAACCTCCAATATAGACCATATCACAAAGTCCATAGGATTAATGTCAGGCCTTGATGGAGGCCAAATTAACAAGAATTCCATGGAAATGTTTCTTTCAAAAGTTCTGTATCAAATTGGCAATGCATGTGAGAGCTCTGACATGAGTGAAGACTGTTGTGGATGTATGCTGGTCAAATATTTAGGTTGGAAAATATGTCTCCTGGTATATTTATCCAACAACAAAATTGGAGGACTCAGAATGTGAGTCTGGGTAACAAATGAACAAAGTAACAACAAAACTATTTATTTATATAAACAAACAATAATGTACATGGTGGTCCGAAAATCTTGTCATCCCTACATAATACAATTTTCTATTTCAACACCTTGTATTATCAAGGATAGTGTTTCCCATAAACGATACCAGAATACCCATCAGTAGAAAGAAGCCATTTGGAGAGCACTTGCAACAATCAACAAAGCACAGCTTCATAAAATATCACACAGAACATGTCGCCACATCATTTTTTGCCATGAAAATGATGGTGTTCAATACAGACCTTCTAGATGTGTGACAGCATCAATGAAAGTGAATAAACTGAATCCAATACATGTGCTTTGTATTACTTGTTCTTCTATTGTTCTCATTACATTTTGGTACTATGTATTAACAAACATAGATATACATATAGATAATTGAAGATTGTTGTATGTAACAAAACAATGAACATGAATGAAGAAAACATTTAAACTGGTGAATTGTATGTGTGTAGTTTGGTGTAGGAGAAAGTCTGAGAGAAAATGAAGTGAAAGGTGTGTATGTGTGTGTGTGTGTATTCCCCAGTGGGAAAGTGTTTTCTTCGTTCAGCGTACATCTATCCCTGAGTGAAAAAGGATAAAAAATGAATAGGACAGAGAATGTCATTGCCTATTTGTAGGCTTAAGTGAGTCTTTTTTGTTTTGTTTTTTTAAGGATAGTAAGTGGGGGTATCTCCACAAGACATAGCAACTTAATGTGACTGACAAACCACAGTAACACTTCTATCTCCAACATATTTTGCTAAACTTTGCTATTTACTTGTACTCTTTCTTCAATGAAAACTGAGGGTGATTTGAAGCAGCCCAAACCCTGATATCAGTTGGTCTCTATCACTTGAAATATGTTCTGACACCTTTTGTGATATAAATTCTATCATTTTGGTAATTGACTGCAGCCTCCACATTGAAAAACTTTTCATCCAACTAAACAAAGACCTTGTCTGCAGTACACTGCATCTGCTTCAAATTGTCTCTCCTCTGCCAAAGCCATTTTCGATTGGAGGCACTTGAGAGCAGATGCCATTATTAAAT
>OZ010572.1:13912459-13978091 GCA_963932145.1 Acanthosepion lycidas | reverse complement strand
AGATTTGATGAGGTTGTTTCCTCCTCTTGAAACTTTTTATACACATTAAAAACAATTTTTATGCAAACATACATCTGTTTTATCACCTGACAATTCTTCATACCAGCCATTTTCAAATTAACAGTTTGATCACATTTTGTTTGAGCTGCCATATTTAATTAAACTGTAAACAATAAAACAAAAGAATGTTAGGAAGCCTTATATGAAATTTGAAACTATTTTCACAAATAGATGTGTTTCAGCTAACATTTAAATAATGTGTAAATTTTTATGCTTAAAATGGGTAAATATTTATGCCACACCTGATAGTCTTTTGTTTGACTATTGATGCATAAAAGTTTTACTGTATATACAAATTTATCCCAAGTATTATTGGAAACTAAAAACTTTGTTTGAAATTCTGTTAGTGAACTTAAGATTAATACAGTATTTGTTGTCACTCTATAAATCTTGGATCCCCTATAAACATATAAATGATTTCATTTGTTACATTATAATACTTAATTATTTGCCCTTGTCTCAGCCATAATTTATGCATATGTCAAAGGGTAAGAAATGCATCACATGACATTCTAGCTAGAGGTGTAAAATGTAAGTTACCTGCCCAGTTGGTACCAATCTTTTAAAACAATGTCTACCTTCCATTTTCTGTCATCTTTCATGGCTTAGCCAAATCAATAACACAATATATGACCAGGTCCAGTTTCTGCAAATATGTAGCTAAAGTGTTTTGTACATGCGTCCTTGTTTTTATTTACCCATGAACATAAGTGCTATTATATCGTGGGTATAGTAATGTTATATTGGGGTGGTAAGTTATATTTATTTCCACTAGTCATTTTAGTAGTATGTTTCTTAGTAATTAATTTCATTTGTCTTGTTGCTTAACATTCTATTTTCTATGGTTTACTATTAGTAGAGAACAAAAGCTCACCTAACTTAACACTCGGTTTCTTGAGCATGAGTTAACTATTAGAAACCCCTATGTCATAGGTTGAAAGGTTATCAGCATGTGAAATTTAATGTTAAAAGGTTTTCAGCTATAAAAGGCAACAAGAGTTACTTCCCTTTAACAATTGTTTTGTCTTTATTGAAAGTGAAAGGAATTATAGATAACAAATGATATTTCATAACAAATAAACACTGAATCATTTTTACATGCAATTGTAATGCAATACAAATGTGATAGCTTTTATATAGCAGAATTCACACATGACACGTGTAGAAGATAATATATAAAAGCAATATTACAATGTTACCAGAATTGAAGAGAACAGAATAGCTTCGTAGTAAGTTCAATGAAAAACAGAAAGCAGAGACTATAATTACCAATGGCTCTAAAGGGGTAAGCATAGTTACTAACAATAAATCAAAACGAAGGAAAATTGATAGACATTTATAACAAGATTAAAAGCACTATTTCAACAATTGATTCATTCGCAAAGAAATATAATGTATATGAAAGCAAGTTTATGAGCAAGACAAAAAGAGAAGATTTACGAAGCAATAAGACATTTATATTTGGCACAAAATTTACTGTGTAACCACCTACTTTGTGGAACAGACTCCCAAGAGAATGTTTCCCCCAATAACTATATTATTAGCTTCTACAAGCTTAGGATTAACCATTATATATGCTACATGTCCTATAATATGCACTTCTTACTTCCTCCCTTCATATCCTTAAAACAACCTTATTCAGTAACCCTCTACTTTGAGAGGCTCTCAGACCTTGTACTGAGTGAACAATAATATTAAAAGACATTAGATATAGAAATTGATGAATGTACAGGTAGAAAAATGAATTCAGCAAATATGTAAAAATAGCAAAGGGCATATGACAAGGATGTGTCTATCCTAAGAGAACTAGATACCCTACCAGGATTTATTATTGGTGGGTGCAATTTTAACAACATAAGATACCCAGATGACATTGTGTTGATATCAGACACAGAAAAAAAAAACTTCAAGACAAGATAGTAAAGCGGAAAGAAATTACAAGGAAACAGCAAGAGAAACAGCCTAACATGCAAGAAAGAAATCTGAAACATTAAACAAGCAAACACACAAATTTAACTATCTGGGAAGTGTTTTAACAAACAAAGAAAAATGCAACACAGAAATCCAAAGATGCATTATAAAAAGTGAAACAAAAGGTTAAGAAACAGTAGGATTTTACTAGAAACAAAGAAAAAATGACTGAACTACTATGTGATATATATGATACTGAATACTGGACAATTTCTTCACAGATAAAGAAGAGGCAACAAAGATGTAGTTTTACAAAAGTAGGCTGTTAATATCATAGACAGCCCATGTGAGCAACAAGAAAGGTTTAAGGATAACTGTATTTAGAATAGCAAAAGACAATTGAAATTTCTTGGACACACAATGAGAAAAGTGGGCTTAGAGAATTTAACACTCACAGGGAATATTAAAAGGAAGTAGAGTAGAGGGAAACAGTGAGTAGAACTCTACTGAGCTTGTATAAATGGATGTCAGAACAAAGATTGGGAAGGAGAGTAAGGAGAAAAATGATGTCAAAGTTGCGGAGAATAACGATCACTCACATCCTGAAGGGATTCGAAACATAAAAATGGCCAAGAAAGCATTTTACTTTATGTATGCAGATTTCTTATGCAGATATTCAAGAAGCAAAAGACTTTCAATCAGTAAAAAGATACTAATAACAAAATGCATGAGGGTCTACACCATACTATGGCAGGGTGAAACATTAACGTTTTATACAAAATAGGTGGATATAATATTAAGTAATTTAGAATTTAATAGATTGGGGGTGGGGATTTGTTATTTCTAAATTTTCATATATATTAGCACTTATCAAAAATCTATAAATAAACTTCTCTATAAACCAGTGAGAAAAAAAAAAGTTTCCATAAAATTTGTAACATTATATTTCATAATTCAAACAGTAATGGAAATTTACACAAAAGTTGTAAAAGTCAATTAAGCAAAAGTTAATTTGAGTTCCCTACTTAATCCTTTGGTAAGGAGAGCATTCAAATGAGACCTAGCTGCCAATCTAGTACTGCTACTTATTCATTAAATCATGATATCAAAGAGGAAAATTTATTAGAACAATTATCATGAAAATATTTATAGAAAAGGCATAGGGAAGTTACATTACACTAGTGGGAAAGTGACTGACTACCAAGATGCCAAGCCAGTGATAATACTGCAGATTCTTTTTTTGGATTTTATGAAGGATTTCTAAATAAATAGCAGAAGCACCAGACCAGATACAGATATGGTTTGATGCCCATTGCAGGCACCAAACCATATGTAGCAGCAATATTCAAAAAATAAAACAATTTTATATAAATTCATTGTACATATATTAAATAAATTGCTTCTTTGCACATATGAACATTTTGGCATCGAATTATCGTTTTCATGACTTTATTCATAATTGCTAGACTAATATTTTCTGCCTCTAATTAATGGATATGGAGCAAAAGCCATGGCAACATTAAAATTCCTTTTAACACTGTGCCAGCAAGAGAAATAAATGAGTGAATAAGTTCATTGGTAATTTCTTTTTCTATATGCACTCTCCCTTCAGGACTTCAGCTACCATGGCTCTCCACAACTTCCTATCCTTTGTAGCTCTTAGTAAGGTTTGTCTTTTTTCTATCTCTCCTAATCCCTGTTCTGTTAACCATTTACACAAGTTCCTTAGATAGGTTATGTGCCCTTTTCCTCTGTTCCTATTGCTTTCAATGTGTCATCTAAGTGTCAAATTCTCCAAGCCCATTTTTCTCATGTGCCCTAGAAATTCCAACCATCTCTTTCTGATTCTAAGTAGAAGTGGCCATTTTTTTCCCATTTTCCTTAACATTTCCTCGTATCTTCTGTACATTGTATTCTCAGTATCTTTCTGTAGAACAACATTTCTCTTGCTTCAAGTCTTTACTTTATCTGTGGGGAGTATAATAGGTTGAAACAAGCTGTAGCATTAATTTTATTTATTTTGTGAACTCCCATCTCCATGAGGTGTACATATGATATAATTATCAGGAGGGGCTGGCCAGAAATAACCTGGGAAGGTTGTCTCTGACGTTGCTGTTGTCGGCTGCATGGGTAGAGGAACAGGCAAACTGTCACATCCTCCTCTGGAGCTTGATGGGTGGGTTGGTAATTTTAATGGAATACATGTGATGAGATATTTCTTTGTAGTATTTGCATGAGACAATTTGTGTGTGTAACAATGTGATTATGTTGTAATTTTTTTTTTTGTTGGTTTGGGACATTCGGGGTATATTGGTATCTTTTCATTTTCCTTTTTTATGTCTGTATATTTGTATGTATATATTTGCTTTCTTTTTGGTGGTGGTGGTGGGGGTGTACTCATTGTATATAGTTCATTTTACTATCGACATCCTGGTGGTTTATCTACTATGAAGTCTCTGCAATGCAACAGTGTTTTTATACATCTTCCTGATATGGTTTGGGTCTTGGCATAGTTTTCTGCACTGCATGAGCAATCTTTGCTTAGTCTCATTTCACATTTTTGGTGGCGCTTCACATATGTGGAGCTGATTTCTCCTAATAGTATTGTTATTTTCTAATGTGACATTGTGTGACTTTGGCTGCTTGCTTGTACTTGTTACTATAGCTTTTTCCCAAGTGACAGATTGGTGGTCCATAGCAGTTACTTTTGGGCCTTTATGGAGAACAGGTAGGTCACTTGCACCACAGTTATAATAACACTTTCATTTTGCCTGGTGTATGTGTAGTCCTTCATGGATCTTATCTTTTTCATATTGGATGTCTCTGATCTTTATTGGGAGATTCCCTTTTATCATACTGTTATAGAACAGCTCCACAGGACTTGGTAGTTGCTAGTCAACTAGTGTTGTTCTTTGGCATAGCAATGCCATATCCATATCTGACCCACTCTCCTTGACTTTCTTCATTGTGTTTTTTACAGATTGTATATTTCTTTCAGTAAGTCCATTAGACAGGGTATATTTCAATGAGAAGGTGATATAGTCAACCTTCCCACCCAGTCTCTGACAAACTGTCTGAAACTATAGCAGTCAAATTGAGAGCCAATGTCACTAACCACACATTCTGGTATCCCATGTTCCCCAAATATGGATTACAGATAATTTATAACATCTTATTTGGTGCATGTATTGCACATCTTTCAGATAAATTGGAATTTAGAGTAATAATCAGCCACCAACAACTGTTTCCCCTGCTTGGTGAAAAAGGAATGTTCCAATTACTTGCCATGATTGGAATGAGATCTTATGAGCTATTGTCGTTTCTTTTTTCAGCTCCTTTTGGTATTTCTGACATGTAGAACATTCTCTGACAATTTTTCCATTATCATATTTGATACCTGACCTGTACACATATATTTTGGGTCTTTTCAATGCCTAGTGCAATGTGTCTATTTTATTTAGGATCTTTTTCCTCATGTCGCTAGGAATAAGTATTCAGTCTCCTTTTAGTACCAAGAAATCCTCGACTGATAATTCATCTTTGGATGAGTAGCAATGCTTGAATATTTTGGTTGTGTCTTTTTGCTTTGTTTGGCCATCCAATGAATATCTGTTCTCTTAGAGCTGATAACACCGAGTCATTGCTGGATTCTTCTTTCAGTTCTTCATGTTTTACAAACTGGATTCTTATGTCTAATTTTGCTAGGTTTCTGTTGTCATTGACTGGTAGCCTTGACAAAGGCTACCAGACAAAGACAATCTACCTCGGTAAATGAAATAAAGGATTCGGATCAGAATTCCAATCACCTGAAAGAGACCAGAGCATACAATGGCAAAAACATTGTGAATATGGCAATGAAGATGAGGATAAAAGTCCGAATAATGTAAATAATGCAATTAATCATAATACCTCATCTCAGAGATGTAGACACATATATCCTGGAGGTTAGTGTAAGTATTATTCAAGCGTTGTTCCATTTACTATGTGCAAGAAATATTCTAAACACCACTACCAGCATGTAATAGGTTGGAACATGATGTAACATTAATTTTATACAAATACTTGTATTTTTTTAAACCAGTTTTCAATGAGGGAAGAAAAAAAAATCATGAGAACAACAATGTTGAGTTACCAAATATATATATAGTGTAGCCTTGATAGAATCTCTGCCTTCAGTATAACTATTTTTCCAAACATAATACAAAATAAATAAAATAATAATGGCTACAGAGAAGTCAAAAGAATGTAAAAGAAGTTCTTACTTCCTAGAAAACGAACATGTTAACAAAATATAAAAATGTGTTACATGGCTATATGGTTTCTGCTTTGCCTGTTCTACACCTGATGTGCTTATGGCCATAACTAAAATTGTCTACCAAGCACTTCATAATAACAGAGAAGCTCATGCCGTGAATCTTGATATCTCCAAAGCGTTTGATAGGGTTTGGCATACTGGCCTTCTTTGCAAGCTTCAGGGTTATGGAATTACAGGTCGATTGTTTGGCTTAATACAATCATTCCTGTCTAACCGTACATTGAAGGTCGTTCTCAACAGATTCTCTTCCAGCTCCTATCCCACGAAAGCAGGTGTTCCTCAAGGCTCTATAATAGGCCCTACTCTGTTCCCTATCTTTATTAACGATCTTCCTGATGTCATAGGTTCTCAAGTAGGCATCTATGTGGATGACACTACTATTTACTCCTGCCTCAAAAACAAATCTAGTGTCACTGATAAAACTAACCTGGCTGTTTGTCTTGAAAAGGACCTCCAATCAGTTGTGGACTGGGACAGGAATTGGCTGGTTAACTTTAATACCTCAAAAACAAAACTGCTTTCTATTACTCACCAGAGAGAACCATCCCTGCTTCCCATTAGAGTGTCTGATGCTCAAATCCACAAGAACACCTCTTTGTGACTGCTCAGTCTCACATTGTCCGCTGACCTGAGATGGAACGAATACATTGAGTCAATAGCTTTGTCCACTGCAAGGAAAGTTGGCTCCCTGTGCTGCGCCAGGAAATTTTTCTCACTGGAGTCGATCCTTCAAATCTACAAATCAACCATTTGCCCTTGTATGGAGTATTGCTGCCATATATGGTCTGGAGCCCCTTCTAATTGTCTCAACGTCCTTAATAAAATCCAAAGACAAATATGCAATGTAATTGGCCCTGATCTGGCATCTCATTTAGTCGTTCTCTCACAGACGTGCCATTGCCTCCCTCTCTCTTTTTTACAAATACTTTCACGGTAACTGCTCCGATGAGCTGCTTTCGCTGGTTCCCAGACTGCATAAATTTAAGCACTCAACTAGGCTGGCATCTCACTCTCACCCTTTCACTGTCAAAACTGTTAAATGTAGCCATTTCTTCTACTCCAATAGCTTCATGTTTCGCACTTCTCGCCTGTGGAACTCCCTTCCCATTTCTTGTTTTCCTCCTGATAACTATAATCTCCAACTATTCAAATGTAATGTCAATCGACGTTTCCAGATGCCCTGATCTATCCCCTAACCATCTCTTCATCCTTTCCTCTATCACTTCTCTTTGTTCTCGCTCCTACTCTCTGTAATCCCTTTGCGTGCTAGTGACTTCCCACTTTGCTTGGGGTCAAATGCTTTAAAAAAAAAAAAAAAAAGTGTTGGGTTGGCCAGGGTGAGTACATCCAAAAAGGAAAAAAAAAAGAAAAAAAAAAAGAGAGTGTAATTAGCATATGAGCACAGTTTGTATGAAAGAATATTTATTAAACATGAAAAACTATTTACATCATTTACATTGTTTGGAATGTTGTCCTTATCTTTATTGTCATATTCACAACATTTTGCCCATTGTATGCTCTGGCCTTCTTCAGGTGATTAGAATTTTGAACTGAAAACTTTATTTTGTCCTCAAGGACACATGGACTCAGTGGATAAAAGTGTTGGTTGGATCTAGTTCAGTACCTGGCTACTGCAGTGGAAATTTAAACAGATAATGACCAACAAATGTTAGAATTAATAATATATACAAAATGATATGTGAATATACTGTTATTGCTGGGGTGAGAGCAGGGTTAGTATTAACCCTAACCCTACTGTATGTTCTTATTGCTACTTTCTTCTTTAACTTAATTTAACCTTGTAGGAAAAGTGCGACAGTGATATCCAAAGATGTATTCGGATGGCCAAAGATGCTTTCCAAAAGCTAAGCAGATTATTAAAAGACAGGAAAATTTCATTGGAAACAAAAAAAAGAGTACTGTACTGATATGTGATATATGTCCTCCTGTATGTCAGTGAATGCTGGACAATCTCCTCAAAGCTGAAGAAGAGACTTGAAGCAACAGAAATGTGGCTCTACAGAAGGATGCTGAGGATACCATGGGCCAAACATGTAAGCAACGATGAGGTTTTGGTAAGAATGGGAAGAAAAAAAAGAAACTTATACTTAGTATCAGGAAGTATGAGGAAGGATGGCTTGGAAAACTCACAGGACAGCAAGAGAAAGAGAGACAGACAAAAGCAGAGCATAATATATTTGATGAGCTTGAGCAAATGGATGCAGAACAGGGTTTGGAAGAAATAAAAAAATGACAAAAATTATTAAGAGCTACAAGGGACAGGAAGATGCCTAGGTCCTGAAGAGACACAGCATGTAAAAGGAGGAGGAAAAATGGTGTTACTTAGCTATATTATTTATTTAGTATAAGTATTATTTTACTTTTGGGCAGCTCACATGATCACTTTTAAGTCAGGAAATATGAACTGCTATTGATATTTAGGTATTTCTACCTTACTCCCCAACAAAATATATACTATATATCTAATGTGAAACCCTGAAAAGAAGAATGATGTTAGCAGGCACTTAGGTCATCTGACTCGTCTACCTGATCTAATGACTTGTTACGTCTGGCTATTAGTTTGTGTAGGTGTGGTTACAAGTTATTGAGGTGTTGCTGAACTTCCAACCAGGTATCCTCCAGGTATGTTGATTTCAACCTGTCCACGGAGATGTTCAGCTTCATGTTGTCTACATTTAAGGAGTAACATTTTTTATTTTTAATGACCTTATAAGGTCCTTTATATGGTGCTTGTAGAGTGTTTTGGTAAAATCTCTAATGAAAACATGTGTACCTCAATAATGTAAGAATATATAATGGCTTAGTACACTAGGAGAAGGTTTGTATGTCAGGTTAGACATTCTGTTGATTAGTCTATCATAATTTGAATTTTCTACCACAATCTGTTGTAATTATTTCAGGGACTCCAAATCATAAGATCCATCCTAACAGAAAGGTCTTTGCTGTGGTACTGGTTGAAATGTCTTTCCTAAGAAGGGCCTCACATGAACATGAAAATTGTCTATATATCTAAGATGGTATGAAAAATCCATTACAGTATGGAAGAGGCCCTGTTATATCCAAATGGCCTTGAAAGAGTTGTTGGATCGCTTAATTGGAGTAATGGATAGTGGCTCAGATTGAGGAATCGGATTCCAGTTGAATATGCATTAATACTCTTGAGAAAGTTATGAATCCTCTTCTCCTCCCCTGAGCTATGGGTAAATAGCAGAACAGATCTGGTTCTATAACCTTGGATGGAAACTGGTCTACCACAGTTAAAAATTTCAACCTACTGTGGGAAAAAATATTTGCCTTGTCAGTCATGTATCAAAAGATACATGATTGCCTAATGTGTGTATCACGCATGGCACATGACTGACTGAATAAGAGCATATCCAAAGCTGCCCATATATTCAAACTTGATTTTAAAATATTTACAGATGCATGGCGGAGTAATGGATAGCGGATCAGATTAAGGAATTGGAGAGCTGAGTTCAAATTACAGTCGAATGCATTACATTCACTTACATGCTAATACCCTTGGGAAAGATGTGAATCCTCTTCTTCTCCCTCCAGCTATGGGTAAATAGCAGAACAAACTGGGTTCTAATCTTGGATGGCAACTGGTCTACTGCAAAAAGTAACATCAGCCTACTGCGGGGAAAAAATCTGCCTTATCTGTCATGTATCAAAAGATATATGATCGCCTAGCCGTGTATCCCGCATAGCACATAACTGTATGGCAATTGGTCTTTGCTTTCTGGCAAGGTATGCAAGTTTTTGCTCATAATCTTGTCAGATCTCATCTGAAGTCACACAAAACAATCAGATATTAGCCAGATCAAAGCATTTAGATTGATTGTGCAAATGATCAAAGAACCTTCTACACATTGATTTCAGAATGTACAATTGCAAATGACCTGTAATGTCATCATTGTGAGTTGCTTCTGGGAACTTTAATTTTTCCTAGATTTAATGAAGTATTATGTAATAATATTTGTTGTAAAAGATCTTGTTCTTGGTATTAATGGAATTCCTGATAATTGACTAAAAGTAAGTTGTGGATGGCTACTTACTGCTTGAAGGATGGATGCTGTCAAGCTTCATCATCTGAAATTCATATTTAGTGGTTTTCAGTTCACAAGGTACTAAATGTCTGGTCAAGTGCTAAACAAAGATTCCAATGTAAAATGTGTAACAGCCACGTAACGAGGCTTTTTAATGTAAAGAACTAACAATAACAGAGGGCATAATCCCTCTAAAAGTTTAAGAAATGCATTATCTTTGGTTAGCATACACCACTATAGGGCCTAATGAGATGACTGAACTATACCATGTGACATGAGATATGTTTCAGGATCCTGGAAGCATTATTTAAATCAACAAAACCAAACTTATACAAAAATTCTTCTATCAGTATGGAATTGTTTATGTAGGCTACAATGAAAAGATGATTATATATCATCCAATGTTGTCCGAAATCCAGCTGCAAATTACCTTTCACTGTACATGTGGATTAATGATCCATTCGTGACATACAAAGTAAAATGTGTGGACTGGCATTTATCTACAGTTGTTGCCAGAATAATGAACATTTGCAAACCACTGTCTACACAGAAGGGCATACCTGAAATTTTATCTGGTACAAACAATAAGAAACCCATTGGAGCATGGTAGAATACAGGACTTGGCGTTGAACTATATTTCCTGTGTTTTCAGCACATGGAATCCTTTGAACACTACTTAGTATGATTTGATGAATTACTACAACTGCATCTGTCTGAAAGATAGTCATGCTACTTTGGATGTAAGTTCTTTGAGGCAAGATTTCAGTCTCTGTTGGCCTTCTACCAGCTCAGCAAGGAGGCCAGCTTCAGTATCTTGGACACTGAATATCACCAACATTTGTGTAGACAACATAACTGCGGTGTTGTCAGCTCCTGAAGCCAACTGCAGGTGTAGAGTGTGTCTTTTAAGGCTACAAGTGTCAACCTATACTGGTTTACTTGCAGAAAAATGTGACATCCAATATTTTTTTCTGCACTGCTCATAGTGAACAATAATAAACACTTGCGAACACTGTTGAACCACTGGGCAATGGTATATAGAGGGCCATGCACAGCCCAGAATACATACTCCTGTCTTTGCCGTCCTGACTACATTCAAAGGAATACAGGACATTACAATTGGGGATGGCTTGGCTGCAGGAGTTGTTGAAAAGTTGTCAGTGTTGGCAGCAAATCACCTTTGGGGCTCCACTCCAGGTTTTTTGCCTGGATTTATTTCCATAACCTTTTTCATGTTTGGATATAACCATAAGGCAGTGGAGGTTTAAAATCAGGTTTCCTTTCACTAGATGGACTGCCTTCTTTAGTTGTTGAACTCCATCTACCCAAATCTGGGACAATACTTATCTGTTTAAAATGCACCAGCATTCTGGCAAAATACAATTGACAGTTATTTATCAACTGTGACATTGCAGAAAATACCTTTTATGTGCCACCATGTCACTTCATGATGTCTTTTTTGTTCTCTCTCCTAAACCTTCTTCCACCATCCATTTACTCATATTTACTAGTAGGTTATGTATTGTTTTTCTTTGTCACACTTGCCTTAAATCTGTCCTGTGAGTATCAAATTTTCCAATTGTATTCTCAGCATCTTTCTGTAGAACAATGTTTCTGTTGCTTCAAGTCTCTTTTTTCTCTGTGAGGAAATTTTACAACATTCACTTCCATATAGAAGGACTGATATTACATAACAGCTCAGTACTTGTTTATTATTGCTAACAAATTTTTCCTGTTTCTTAATACTTTGCTTAGCTTTTGGAAGTCATTTTTTTCTATTACTGTATTCAGATTTTAGTGTTGCACTTTCTTTCCTCTGTTAAAATACTTCCCAGATATTTAAATTGTTGTACTTATTTGTTTTTGGTATCCCTGATTTGTAATCTGTACGTTGGTCTGCTCCTTTTGTTAACTACCATGCATTCTATCTTCTTGCAACTGATGTTTAGTCCTTTCTTCTAGCTTTCCTTTAATACCATCTATAGGAGCTTTTGTAGTTTCCTTTCTGATTCAACTATCAACACTGTATCATCTGCATATCTTTTGTTATAGTGTAACCACCAATAATGAATCCTGGCAGGATATAATTCTCTCAAAATCATCTCACTGTATAGGTTTAAGTCAAGTAAGATGACACATCCTTGTCTTACACCCATTTCTATTTTTGTATATTTACTGCATTCATTTTTTTATTTGTATGTCGGCAGTTTGCTACCAGTATAGGTTCCAGATTATTCAAATATCTTTGCTAAATGTGTAAACATTAGGTAGCAGTTCCAACAGTTCTTTGTGATTTACTTTATCAAATGCTTTTCTATAATCTATAAAACAAATATATATTATTTTTGCATTGCTCTTTCTGATATCATTCTGAGCATAAATATTACATTCCTTGTTCCAGTGTCTTAAACAAATCCACATTGTTCTTGTCCTATTTCTGGTCCAATTTTGCTGTGTGCTCTATTCATCAGAATTCGGAGTAGTTTTGCAATATAGCTCATTTATGCTGACTGTATAACGGAGTTCACATTCATCTGCATCTGGCTTCTTAAGCAGTGCTATGAAAATGGATCTACTTAGGTCTTACTGTAAATCACCACTGTTGTATATCTCCTTTATAATGATTGTAATCATGTCAATGCTGAAATCTATTCTCTATTACAATTCTCTTTGATCCTGTTGTTTTGTTTCTCTTCAGTTTCGTCAGTGCTGATTCTGCTTTAGATTTGAATATTTCTGGCCTTTCAATATTTGTGCCTTACCATTTGTGCTTTTTTTTGTTATCAAAGTATTCTGAGATGTATTCATTCCATCTTTGAAGTATTTTCTTTCTCTAATATCTGTGTCCCATTTTTTATGCCTATCTGCTTTATCTGTAAAACTCGTTTTTCCTATTTTTGAACATTTTTCATTGAGCCATTCATTTTTAGACTGCCTGAATTTGTCCCTAATGTTTTTTTGCACAATGTCCTATATTCTTTGCCCTATCTTGGCATTGATTTTTGTCTCTTTTTCATGATGTCAAGAATTTATTTTCATTTGTCATCCATTTCTTTTCTTCTTTCTCTACTTTTGGGATGATCTTGATTGATGATGTTACTAAAGCTTCTCTTAATGTGTCCCACTTTCAGTTTCCATTCTCTTTTAGTCCATTGTATCTGCATTAACACTGTCTAAATATTTCTCTCTCACATTCAGGTTATTCATGACTGTTGTATTGCAATTTGGGTGCTGCCTTGGCCCTCTGTCGTTTCACTCTAAGTTTACATATTACTGGAAGGTGGTCACTCCTATATTCAGCACTTGGCTATGTCTTGCAGTGTAAAACTGCATTAATGAAACTCTTATTGATAGTTATATAGTTGATTTGGTTTTTGTTTCTCCTCCTGGGCTTCTCCTTACCCATATATGCCCCAGTTCTTCTTGAAACCAGGTGTTGGCTCTCTGATCATTCGCTGTGCACCACTGACTCATTTTTCTCTGCATTTATTATGAGTTCCTAGTCTGAATTTGCCAACTATTTTACCATCCCTCTCCTTGCCTACTTTGGCATTCAGGTCTCCAGGATGATTGTAATTTCTTGCAATTTGCACTGAGCCTTGACATTGAAGTTTTACTGTACACTAGACAATTTCTTCTGTACTTTGTGCTGTTGATGAATAAACAATTATAGTGCATGTATTAAAAGGTTTAATTACTAGAATTTCATCAGATAGTTGACAATATCTGAGAACACATTTCTTCATGTCTTGGTCTAATATCAGTCCTACTCCCCTCTCATTTTTCTCTCCATCTATATATATGATCCTGTGTCTGTCACTGATGAAATCTCCATAGTTTACCCACCTAGTTTGGCATACACCTAAAATAACATTTAACCTAATTATTTTTTGTTTTATATTTTCTAACTAGCCACAATGATTTAATGTTTTGACATTCTATGTTCCAAGAATTATTTTTTGTTTGAAGCAAACAATTGCTGGGTGACAATCAAGTGACATCTGTTGCAAATATTCCTACTTACCAGGCAAGGAATTAATTCCAACAGACTTAACCTCCTTTCTGGTGTTATCTTGCATAATTTGATTGTTAAAATCCATGAGTTTTCTTGGGCTTGATAGTGGTTTCCTATTGCTTTCTCAATAGTAATTTTGTTGAGACATCACCTCTAGTTAACAGGCAGTTGACTCATAAAAAGGAACATTGTTCAAAATGTTTTGTTTTTTGTTTTTTATAGAAAATCAGTCCTTCATTACATTCATCTCATTAACAAATTCTTATACACAGTTAGTAACAAGATATTTGTGTGAGAACATGAAATGACAAAAATAACCAGACTTTGAATCACATCAAGCTGCACCTTTGCAGACTCAACACCTGGGCTAGGAAAAACAGAGGAAAACAAGGAAAACAGAAAAACAGAAAAAAAAAGGGTATAATTTAAATATGAGTAGAGTTTATATAAAAGAATATTTATTAAACATGATCCATAAATGTTTATGATTAACAATATATACAAAATCTTAATATATTTGCATACATGCTGTTATTGCTACTTGCTTTCCTAACCTTAATTTAGTCTTGTTGCAAAATGTCTTTATTTCAGTTCCAATTGAGAGTTGTAATTTTTTTCTTTTTGGGCAGCTCAAGTGACATTATTATTTTTGTGGGAGAAATGTGAGCTGCTGCTGATATTTAGGTGTGCATACACAGGTCTTCTTTCCAACCCTGAAAAGTAAGTGTAATGGATGTCTTTATTCACAAGTCTGGCATCTCATCTTACAAGAGGCTATGGTTACACACGGCCTGAATGCACTTTTTATTAGCAGTGTCTACCCTAAAACTGTACAAATCAGGCTTCACCGACTGGCCATTAAGCAACATGACCAGCCAAGCACAATGCATACTAGTTGAGGAAGAAAAAAGTAAGTTAACCCAACACCTACATTCACATACAGATGAAGCTTCTTGAGAGAAAAAAAATGTCATTATGGAGAAGGAAATTTGATGAGCTTACTTTAATCTGAAATACTTTGCATATTAATCATTTTTGGCAATAATTTTATGAAAATCTTTCACAAGTAAGATTTATCATTTCATAATGACGTTTAGATGTAGATATGCATGTTCAACTATGTAATTGATCAAAATAAAAACAAGATTCTGACCGACTGATCAAAATAAAAAAATATATATATCTGCTGCTCTCAGTAACTACTAAATTAACTCTAAAAATTAAATAGTTGACAAAAGAAAAAAACAATCACAAATGTCTCATTAAAGGAAAGTAATACCCACCTTGTATTTTTTTCATCAAATGAATAAATTATGCAGACTATTGACCTACAGTTACTCTACAGCTGATGAAGTCTTCAAAAGGTACAATGGCCAAAACGTTGTGGTAACAACATAGATGAAGACAATAGAATGTAAATAATGAAAACTCATCCCCAGAATTTCAAACAAAAAATTATGCTAAAAATGTTTTATATTTTTATACAAGAATTAGTGATATAAGATTTGTATGCAGCATCTGAATTTGTGTGGAGAAAACTGATGTATAGACTGTTCCTGATTTAAACAATTACATAAATATGTCTCACACTTTTTACATTCTAGTCACATAATGATCAATTATCTGTTAATAAGTAAATAGTACATACTTCCCTTACACTGAAGTTTTTTGTCCGTTTTATTGAGCGTAACTTTAGTTGTGCTTTACTCTAAGACATCATCAAATTTGTTTCATTCATTTTTATCCATTCATTAAAAAAATGTTCATTTGATACATTTTCACCAAACTGAAGAATTTGGTAATTAATTTAATACACGTTTTTATTCACAACAAAAAAAAAGTTGTACGGGATACAGTTTTTTTTTTTAGACTCTTGACTCCTTGAGAATTATTGTCTGAAGCCATAATTGTTACACATTTTATTCAATCACAATCCTACCGCAACACACAAACACACAAAAAAAATGTATCTGACTTATTTATCGGTCACGTCTAAAAGATGACTTGAAAAATCAATATTTGAACAAAACAATACGTGTCACTTCGTTATTGCCTTTAAGCAGGGCACGGCAGAAAACATGTCTACTGATTGGTCAAGGTTTGGTTGCTGCAGGCAACTGAACCACGCTACAGGTTTCTTTTCGTCTTACCTGGGTGAGAAGTGTGATAATTCTCACGGTTTTAAATGTGTCTCCCGATTGATAATGTATACGACTGACTGGTCCTAATCACAAACTGCTTTAGCTTAGGAAAACATACAGCGCACACACACATAAAGAGATAACAGTTAAAATACACGATGTTTTTTTGTTTACACTATCCTGCAACCACAAAATCTCGTAAAGATCTTAATGAAATAGAAATTTTAATTAAAAGTGGCAATCCAAATTTACGATGGTCAGTTTAACTGTTGCATATATCCTATGGTTTTTTGGGGGATGGCTGGGCCTTCACCATTTGTACCTAGGCCGGGACAATCAGGCTCTGATTTGGTGGTCCACCTTAGGTGGTGGATTCGGTATAGGTTGGTTAAGGGATTTATGGCGAATGCCTGATTATGTCCGCCAAGCTAACAAACCGCACGATTACGTCGTAGAAATTAAAGAGCTTATCCGTAAAAAACAGTTGCCTTCTCTAACTTTAACGAGATCCACAACTCAGGTGGTTATCTCTGCATTATTTGCCTACCTAGCTTACACTGCTTGCCCGGAGGATATCATCGAATCTTACTGGATTGTTCGTTTTATCGTTGTCGCCATAATAACACCCCTTGCTGCTGCATATGGTAAGTAAAAGTCAATAAACGTGGAAAAACGTTGCTCGTTCTCTCTCTCGATATATTTTTGGCTTTTTTTTTTTTTTTTTTGGTGGTGGTAATTGTAATGTAAGTACTACAACCAGAACTTAATTTTTGTTAAAGTCCGTAAATATGACCGAAATTAAGGTTCACTTCTTTTTAAGCTGATCCACCAGGAAGTAAAAACTTCTAACCCCCAGAAATGTTAAAAATTCCTCCTTCTTGACAATGAAAAAATTCTCACTCTATTTTAAAGTTTAAAACTAAAAGCCATTTTTTTATCCTTCGACTTAGAACCTAACTGAGATTAATAATCCTGATTCACAAGTATTCAACTTGTCAACAATAAGGATGCTTTTAAAAAACATGCGGTCCCAAGGGGAACACTGACATCATTTTTATTTTAAATGTTTGAATTTAAAAGAACGAAAAAAAAAAATCTTCTTAAGTTAAAACTTAAAACCATCATAACCCGTCTTTGACTGGGTCTTTCTTTCATTACTGGTTGGGAATTGTTGCCGTTTAATTGGAACAGTTTTTTTTTTAAGTCTGAAGTCAGCCCTCCCAAAAATCAATCTTAGTAATAATATTTTGGTGCAATTGAGGCACATCCCCAAATAGAGGGGCTAACTAACAATTTGAAGGGGGGGGGGGCTGAAAAAGGAAACTGTATAATAATAAATATTATTGTAAATTTAAACTATTTTTTATTAAAGTTTTTATGAAAGATATCCAAGAACAGATAGTAAAACGTTGCTGAGTTATAATGGACAGGAAGTAGTGGAGAGCGATTGTCACCAACAATTTGTACTCAAAACCGGCACTGATCTTTATCAAATAAAAAAAAATTAATCAAAATTGGATAAAAACTGTGAAATGCATAAACAATCACACATACTTTAAGAATACAGACAGACTCTTAGTCCTATAGACGGTAGAAATAAATAATTCCTAATAAATTTGAAATAAAATCATAACAACAAAAAAATGAATTATTTTTTTTTTTTACAGGGCGTAACATACCACAGAAAAAAATGAAACTAGCGCCACTTCTGTTTTTTTTGCCACGTCTGTTTACTTGCTTTTTTATTCGTTGTTGTAATTTAAAATTGTTCTAGTTTATTTTTAAATAAAAAATAAAAAATAAATTTTTTACAAATTATGATTTCCATTTTTAAAATGACATACGTTATTCCCCTTCGAACCGCAAATTAAAAAAAAAATCTCTTCTTTTTATAAAAGTAACTAATTCAGTGAATTTGTTTTGTTTTTTTTTACTTTTACTTTTTAATTTTATTTTTAAAATATAAATGAAGTAAAGAATATAAGCAGTTATAATTTAATTTTCTAGACTGACCGTTTAAAAAGTGGGACTTGGGATAAAAAAAAAAAAATAGCTTTTGGAGTTGCCAGCCTTAACAATTGTATTCCATGACTTCAATCCTCTACTCTACCGACCCCCTAAACCAAAAATGTATTTAAAAAAGGTGTTGACTGTAAAAGTGAAAGTAGACATTGACATTAAAAACGTGGCTTTCTTTCAACAACCTTTGGAAAGTAAAGAAACGGCGATTTCTGTAATTTGGCTGAAATAGTGAAATAACTAGCAGCATGACCTGGCATTGCCCGCGCTTGATTCTAAAATCGTACGACTCATACGGTAATCGCTATCACTTGGCTTAAAATATTTTTGCACTTCCTTGCCTTTAAAGGAGTGCCCTTTGCCATGCTGATGTTGCTTTCTAAGCTCTATATTAAACATTAAATCTGTTACGAAAAAAGAACTAAACAAAACGAACACAAAACGAACAGCTTTAAAAAAAAAAAAACGAATGAAAAAAGAATGTTAACAACAAATACTTTTTCACAGCCAACTCAGTTCTGCGAAATCAGAATCAACATTGAGTTTAAGCAAGTGAATGAGCCAATTGAAGTAAAGTGCCATGCAGATTTAAATATTTCCCACTTGTGACGAATGCTGCTATCGATTTTTTTTGCATGCTTGCATACTAGTTAACATTCATGTCAGTCAGCTGTTGGCTCTCCCGCTGGCCAATAGAATCTTCCTGCCTATTCGTGGCATCCAGCTATAGGCTCTCACTCTGGCCAGTAGAAAAATGGCAGCAAACTACATGATAATTTCCGTAGAAGCATGAAAAAATCAATTATTTCCACTATCGATGGAAGTTGGCCTTCCCACTAACTTGGAGCATGTGCATGTAAATTTTGGTGCAAATCCATCGAAAATTCCTTCATGTGTTTAAATTCATTTCTTTTGGAACTTCCCAACCTCTTTATCACAATTCTTAAACAACTGAATCTGTTACAAAGTAGCACTTCCTACTCCAAACTAGTGACAGACAGCAATCTCTCCCATTTCATTCTTGAAACAACAATTTGCTACTCTATAAAAGAAACTTATTTTGCTTATTACAAATAGTTTATAAGCACAAGTCATGTCACTCATATAAGACCAGTTAATACTAATTGGAAAGAAGGTTGAATTGTTGAAAATTTGGACCTAATGTTCCTATGCCGATGTTAGATTGGGTCATCAAGTCAGCTTTGGCTAACATCCTAGTTTTCTATGATAACAGAACAAAATTCCAGTCTCATAAAAGTTAAATAGAAACAACTGTCTATATTTCTGAGATGAGGTATTGTAACTATTTAGATTATTTATATTGGTCAGACTGTTGTCCTTATCTTAATTGTCATATTCACAACGTTTCGGCCATTGTACGCTTCGGCCTTCTTCAGGTAATATATGTTGGAATTTCAAACTGAACCTTTTATTTTGTTCACTGGGGTAGATTGTCCCCAAGGACACATGGCCCAGTGGATAAAGGCCTTGGGTGAAGTAATCCAATGACTTGACCCAAAGAGTTGTGAGTTCAGTACCTGGCCACAGAGATGTTGAGTTTCTAAAGAGAAATAACTGATACTGAGATATCCAGAAAAGGCATGGCATGTGGAACTAGAACAGTCTTCTCCAGAATGAAATAAAGAGTCCAGTTCAAAATTCCAACATATATCACCTGAAGAAGGCCGGGGTATACAACGACCGAAACATTGTGAATATGCCAAAGATGAGGATAACAATCTGAACAAAGTAAATAGTGTAAATAAAAAGAAAAAAATTTCAAATTCAAGGAACTTTCAATTCAAATTTTTATGTCAAATCTGGACAATAATAGTAATATCCAATATATGACCCCGTTCAGCAGGGGAGGAGGGGTGTATTAAGCAAAAAAAAAAAAAAAAAAAAAAAAAAAAAAAAAAATCAAAAATTGCTTTTTTCACTGCAAATTATTCATCATATCATATCCAAGTATTTTACAAAAAATTTAGTGCTAATTACACAGTATTACAAGCTGAATTTAGGTTTATAGTTTGTAACCATGCAATGAGATGAGGTAACACAAATTGTAGATTTCTCTATGGAATATCATTATTATTACGTAATTATAGTGAAATCATTAAGGTTTTTTGTCAAAGGCATTTTATTTTTGGTCGTATATTAATTTAAATTTTAAAACATTCCTTTTTACAGGCTTTATTTTTTAAATGGAATAAGATCATTCTAAATTTCAGAATTTCACTGTTGCCCATCAAAATGACTGGAAAAAAGCAATCTAAAAACAACAATGGAAAAGAGAGGTAACAAAGGGTAAAAGAAATAGCTCCAGTTTGTTCAAATTAGGAAGCTTAGCATTGCAGCTGAAGTATTCTAAAATGCTGCCAACAAAGGAGAAAATGAAAAATACTAAACAACAAATCGAATATAGCCTCAAAATTTATATTATTTTTATTTATTTGTTATGTAACTAAATCCATAATTGTCAACAATGTTCCGCAAAACTTGATATTTCCTGTCATAAATTCTTAATAAATATTTTTATTGTTATTATTTTACTTAAGTGTAAGGTAGACCTACTTTTACAATTCCTTACGGCTAACCATGAAAAGAAATGTTGATCAAAACTCCCTAAAACCTTTAAGCACATATTGCCGCAAAATTATCAAATGTTTCATACGCCCCTCCTCCACCAAACATATATATATACATTTATATGTGCAATATGCTATATATATATATATATATATATATATATATATATATATATACTCCAATGTCAAATTTAGACAATAAATACAATATCCAAATTTATGTTCCATTTATCTATACGTATATATTTTTTTTATTGTTATTATTGTCTCAATTTGACATTAAAATTTGAATTAAAAATTCCTTGAATTTTCAGTGTTAAATTTGTTTCTTTTTATTTTTGAGATTGGAATTTTGACCACTTTTGGGATAAGAGTCTGGGATTTTGTCCATCAGGTTTTTGCCATGGATTCATTTTCCATATGACTGCGTGTGAGCTCAGTTTTCTCCTACTGTTTTTAGAAATACAACCTTTTGCCAAAGTTGGCTGAGATGGTGTGTCAACTGTAAGTTAAAAAAAAAAAACCATTTGAAAATAGAAATCTTGAAAATTCTATGTAGACAATGATTGTGGGCAAATGAGCATTACAAAACTACTGATCAATATAACAAGAATCTAAAAGGTGACTCAAGTGATGTTGGAATGATGGGCTAGAGATATTAGAATTAATATTTATTTACTTCATTTGTTCTGACTTTGGAACATGGAAGCTATAATATTGATACTGTACCATATTTGGAACTGGAATTGTTTGAATAACACTGAAATAAATATGCCTTCTTTGTTTACTTCAGCAAGAGAAAAAGAAAGAAAATCATGTAACATTTTGATTTTAACTTCAGATAAAAAGTTGAGCTGATAGCTCGGAAGTGATATTTTTGTTGATGTCTGGAAGTACTATAATAAGAAAAATGGGAATATACTACAAAATAAATTTAAACACAACAATTACTTCTACGAATAAAATTCTAACTTATTATTTTTAAGAAAAAACTTTATTTGTATACTGTTTTTACTTGCACTTATATTTAATCGTCCATTATGGAAACATTTCCATGATTACAAACTGGTCTCAAATTCTGTTTGAAATCATTTAATCTAAAAATCATTCTGTCACAATTTAATGACCTGGAATATATAAATTTAAGAAAAGTTATTTATATTTAAATTGAAAAGTTTTTACCCAACCATAAACTTACATTATAAGAAAATATTAAGTATAAAAAGCACTGCACTTTATTGCATAGTATTATTTTCTTATGTAAAAGTTAATTCATTATATATCTGTTCTATAATATGAAACAATGTGACTTTATACATTTATCAGTCATCATACAACTTGAACTCTTCTTAGTAATGAGATATCCCATTGTTATGGTATAGTATCACTGCTTCACAGTGTGGGTGGTAACATCTACATGAGGGCACTGTGATCTTTAAAAGTTTTTATGGGAGTAATGGGAGTACTACAATTTTAATAGGGCAGGAAAAAGATTTAACTCTTTAAACCAGGATTGGAACAAGTTACCATATTTTATATAAACATTTATTTATCCTTTTGTTTACATATTTAAATTTTTAGATGTATTTTAAACATTCAGATGCAAGTAATATGTGTCTGGAATAAAAACAATCAAAGTCTTGTAGATTTGATGGGCTGACCTGTTAACGAACACTTGCTTAAAATGTGACATTAAATTTGTTGCATTTAATACTACACCATTTACCAGTCCAATTTTAAGATAGGAGGCATCAGCACAAGCAAATAGTGCATGATGACTTAGTGTACTTCAAAGTTTTTGCACATCGGGTTTCTAAACAAGCAAGCGAGAGAGAGAGAGTGACTGTAAAGCTTCTTTTTCAGAAGAGATAAAGAAGCTCATCAAATGATACCAGAAATGAATAAAAAATGAAGAGGGAATGAATGAATTACCAGAACCCAGTGTTTCCCAGCAGAACATTGCCCAAATCATTTTTTATAGCATTTTGACCCCAGTTTGAGGGTTAACTATTTACCCATGGTGAGAACCCTAACAGGTGCTACCATCTTGGGTCAGGGTGGACCTGCGAACATCAGCAATTAAGAAGTGGTTCCATGCTCCTCAAAACCTCCTGATGAGAGGCTTTGCTGTTGGACATAGTTTATCGTCATACCCAGGACACGGATGTAGTTTATGGTATTACCCAGGACACCCTTCTTCAGAACAAAGCAAGATTCATTGGGCCAAATGACCTTCTTTGATTGATATATAATCCAGTTACAATGCTTGTGTGCCCACTGAAGACACTTTCTACAATGAACATGTAGGTATATAATCTAATATACAGCAAAGATTAGCATAATTTTAATCAAGGTGAAAGAAAGTATTTGTGCCACAGTAACCTTTCTGTAGACTTGTACTTAACATGAAAATTTAGTTTCATTTTGATAAGCTTTGGCTGCCCCTTGGATTATTGGTGGTTGGTGATTTTTTTTTTCTTGATGCACTACCAACAGGGCTTTTAGCATAACTGAATATAAGCACCCAAAAGGCCATGCTGTTTCAGAACTGCTTCTCATCATAGAACTTTAGCCTTTATCATATCACTTAAATCTTTCTTCTTGCCAATAATTGTGGTATTCAACACATTAAAATGAAGTAGTCTCAAGATCACCTGCCTATTTGACTCTTAAGCACTATTGTTATAAGATCAAACAATAGTAGTCACCTGTAGTCATTAGTCATAATATCAGTGTATGTATTTAATGCAGAGGTATCTAATGACCCAACTCTACTGTAGCTAAAATTTTCACACAATGAAGCAATCTTCAAATGGTTGAAAGAACAATATGGAAAAATCAAACCTTAAAACTATCACATGGGTACATATTTGAAAAAAAAAACCTGGAAATGGGAAAGAAAAAGAAAAACAAAGAAAAACCTTGTTTGAGATTGAAGCAACCTGAATGATACCTTTAGAAGAAAAAGTTTAGGGTAGCAGAACCAAAGCAAAGAAGTAGAAAAAATTCAACCAGATGGCAGTGATATTACCATATTTACAAATGCTCTAAGTCTTTCTCCATAAATATTATAAATTTTAAACTAGATATACTCAGCTCCTCTTAACCAGTTGAAATATAACTGTATTTACATAAAGCCATGATGAGATTAGCCATTTCCTTATAAAGAAACATTTGGCATTGACTGACTGAACAGACAGTGATACTTTTGGTTGAAATTGATGAAATCTTTCTCTAAAAACAATTTTTCAGGAATTTGGATTTTGTAAGTTTATTAATTTTTCTAGTATTGATGGGAGCCTCCTCCCTAACCCTTATGTTCAAAGTTCTGTGGAATGTCAACATCTTGATTATGTCAATATTCAAGTTACATGTGCTATCCATTTTATTTGTTTCTGCTGTTGGAAGACTTCAGGTGATGTTTTTGTTATTTGGTAAAGCTCTTTATGATTCTGTAGCATCAGTCTATAAGATTTGAGGATGGATAGTCTTCTTTAACACCCACAAGACTCATTTGTTCAAAGCCATTTTTTAATCATTGATCTGAGAAAGTGATTGTATACAATTGATAGTTTAAGACCTTTCTGAACAAGTTGGGTACTATGCACAATGTCCATAGCTGACTAGACTATTTAAAGAACAGATTTAAATAGGTTATTTTACCGGCACACCAACCTCATGAGTCATTTCACATAGTTTTAAGATTTGTTTTTATTTTGTGCATTTATTTTTCAGACAAAATTTGTTTATTATACATCCCCACCCTTATTATATAAGGGTGGGGATGTAACTCGGTTTTAGTTGCATTTTGTAGATGGGTGTTTATTTGGTTTCCTTTTTATATTTTGGGGTAGAGTTTTGTTAATTTTAAGAATTCTAGAATAGACTTTGGGTTCAACACTCTCAAAGAGGGCACTAAGGTTGTGTACATTGTAGAAATATTTTTGTATAGGTGCCATTTTTTTTAAGTTAATTAAAAAAATGTTTGACAGTGAGTACTTCTTGGCAGTTTGGGCATTTTGGAGAGTCTTCATTTTTTAGGAGGAAAGAGTTGGTTATGTGGGTGTGTCTGATTTTGATTCTTGTAAATGTGACATCTTTTCTTGAGTGCCTGGTACTTTTATATTGTACATTCAGAATGGGGTTTATTTGAGTTTATTGTTTGTGTGTGATTTCCATGATTTTTGCCATTGGTTGAGGATGTAAGAATTAATTGTGGCTTCCAAATCTGTAAAAGGAATTTTTGAATTTGATACGTTCATTGAGGTGGATACCTTAATTACCTTATTTCCAGGGATATATTGCGATCTTGAATTCATAGTTTAATGTTTTGTTCTTTGTTGCACCTTGTGGCATTGGTCAAAACTAGCCCTAATCAGATATTCTCTTTCCTATACTAAATCTTTTATAACTGTTCAATAGATATGGAAAAATCTATCTATATAACAAATGGAAAAATGAATATATTATAACACAAAGTAATATTTAATTTATGCATGATATGTAAGGAAATGTCAGTGTGTCTATTTGCAAGATATTTCTATAATAACAAACAGCAAAATGTTTCATAAAAATAATTATGTTTCAGATTTGAATTATTTCTGTTGATCAAGAAAAAGATTTATTTTCTAAAAAAATCTCTGCTAGCATTGCAATTGTTTCCACCTTATTTTTCATGCTTTCTATTAAATATCTCAAATTTAAAGTTGTAATAACTATATAAGTAATATTAGATAGTTTTGATAAGAATAAAGGTCAAGAAATTTTTGCCATCTTTCAACAATTGATGATTTTTTGTCAGACATTAATTCCACATGAAACTAAAAACAATGGCTTCTCTATATCCAATTTAGTTTCCACAAACCTGAAATTTTAGCTGATTATTGTAATGCAAACAAATTTTTAAAAAGTTTGTTTTTATCATAAAATCTTGATGCTGAACAGGACAAATGTCAAACACCCACAAGGTTGATTATTTTCTATTCTATATTTATCAAAAAGGTCATCTTTTTTTAAATTATTTCTGATCATGATATCAAGTTTTCAGATAGAGTGGATAAATGTACTGGAAAAATTGATTTTGTCGTTTTTGGCAATATATATATATATTATATATATTATTTAGAAATATCTATTTATTCATGCCTATTTCTTATTTTTTAATGTGTTTTGGCATTGTTAAAAAAAATTTGGCAATTACAATTTTCCTGCCATCAATCTCAAATAAATTTCTTATTTTCCAGTATTTCCCCACATTGTATGACAAACAGATCCCTTTCAAATATTTCTAAGTATATTTTTCTATTTATACAACCTATGGTAAAAATTATAGAATTATAACACTTTAAGGATGTTCATTGAGTTTTTGTTATTTAGCAGCAAATAAACCAATAACAGAGAGAAGTGTTTGAGAGCAAATGCATGAAAAAAACTCCTTGTTTTCTATTGGGAACAAAACACCAATGAGTGTGTGTGTGTGTGGAAAAGGTTGAAAGTTTTGTGGGACACCAGGAAACCTCACCACTGCCGAATGAAGAAAAATGGCATAGTTTGGACAGCTTACAAGGCACGACAACCTGTGCAAGACCATCATGCAAGGTACTGTTGAATGTGGATGTAGGAGAGGACACCAACACAAGAACTGGTTGAACAATGGACAGGTATGACTGTACCAGAATTGCTGATGGCTGCCGTTGATAGACTGTTGTGGGAAAAGTGTCGCTTCTGCATTCAGATCTGCTCTATGATTGCAAAAGTCAAGGGAATGATGATGTTGAAACCAATAACATAGGATATAAAAAAAATTAGCTGAATATTATGGCTTCATAAAATATACTTTAATCAAACTAGATTAGATTACTTAAAAGATGTAATTTTTTTCCAAACCATGTAGAGGAAAATACAGAGGAAAAATTATGGAATGATCATGTAATTTACATTCCTCAAACAAATACTAGCAGAAGTCAAGATATGCAAAATTGTCTGCAGTTAAAATAGAATTCTTGCAGCAGAGAAGATATATCTAGGGATTCTTCTAGAGGAGTCTCCCAAAGATTCATCCTAGAGTCTTTATGTGTTACCTGGAAAATTTATGCAGATAAATTTTCTTTGACTATCAATAACTCCTTGTGTCTTAGTGGCATTATTGCCTTGCTTGGAGTGAAATGATTAATAATAATAAAAACAAGAGGCCTAGATATGCAAATTAGTCGGCATACCTAATTGAATGGAAACATGGATCCAACAAAAAAACTGTCAATTGAAACAATGGAAAATTTTGAATTGAACCATTTATTCAATAACCTATGAGCATGAAGATGACATTGTGTTGATTGCAGATTCAGAAGTAAAAAAAACAAGAAAAAAACACATATATTAGGTTTGTGCAAAAATAATTTCGTTTTCTCACGTAGTAACATATGTTAGAAAACGAAATTATTTTTGCACCAACCTAATAGAGATTTTTTTTTTTTTTACATGTTTATGCACACACACACACACACAAAAAAATCCAAAATTCTTTTTAAAATGGTGGTTATTGAATTTTAGTAAGCTTTTCCATTTATGATAGGTATAGTTTTGATTTAATAACAATATCACTTGACCACTACAAATTAAAACAAAATTTTAAAAGTTTATAAATTATTCTAATTAATTCTTGAAAAAATTCATTATTCATTGAAAAAAACTTTTTCTTAAGGCAATAGTGTCCATAATATGTTTTATTTGTAAAAGCAATTAAAAATGTTTCTGATTAAATGATGTCTTAGTTTTACTGCATTTTTAATTTTAAGATTCAAAGTAGATTATCTGTAACTGGGGATCCCGTTTGACCAAAAATATTTGATGATTTAAATTTTCATCAGACTTGTTCATATAAATAAAATAAACATTAAGTGATCCAAAAAAATTTCTTGAAATTTCATAAGATTTATATAAGTGTGGGTAACAAATTAAAAAAAGTATATATAATTTTAAGAAGATTTCCTAAAAAATTTTTTCCTATTTAAAAAAATAAATTCATTCATTTGTGACTAAGTCTTGAAAGTTTTATTAAAATCCAACAATTATTTGATTTGTGCAAGAATTTCTAAATCAATGTATTTTTCACTGCAAAAAGATGCTCAAATTTCTCATAGTAATTTATCGCACTATGTTGACACCAGAGAAACAAGATTTTTAACCAAAATTTTGAAGGTTCTAAAACGGATTTTAAAAATTAATAAATTCTTTGACCTTTCCTCTTAATAATAACAACAAAGATTTTGATGATAGAACTGTTTTTTTTTGTTTTTGTTTTTTTAAAGTTTTGGCCATTTTTTTTTTTTTTATCATAGTTGAAATTTCTGGGGCACATAATGAGGAAAGCAGACTTGGAAAATTTAATATTCACAGGACATATTGAAGGTAAGAGTGTCAGAAGAAAGCAATGCACAACCTAAATGGTGAGCTTGAGTAAATGGATGTCAGAGTAGGGTTTGGGAGAAATGACAGAAGTTATTAATAGCTACAAAGAACAGGAATAGACATAGAAGAAGATGCTTGGTCTTTAGTGAATCTTTGTAGGTACTTATACTAAATAGATTGAAAAATAAGATTAGAAACAAAGAAATGCTATCTGATAGCTAACTTCCTATGTGTATATGATAGTGAAAGTTGAACAAACTTAAAAAAAAAAAAAAAAAAAAAAAAAGAGGTGAAGAAGAATGAATATTTTAAAGCTGGTTATTTACTTTGTTAAATAAAGTTTGAAATAAAGTTTTTTTTATAACATCTGACAATGACAATCTTACTACCAATGGTTTGTGTAGGACCTTAATTCTAACCAAAAGTGTGAATGTTCCGGAAAGAATAAAGGATTCTTGTTTCCTTGTTCTGCATGAAATGTCATTTGTTTTGATCTACTTCCCAAAACCAAAGGAGACATTAAATACTCTTGGATGAAAAGTCAAGCAAGATTCTTTTCTTTTATGTGGTGCCATCAGATTTCCATACTTTTGAAGCATTGTAAAGCCACTTGGGAGAATGGGTATGAGGGTGAGGTGAAATGTGCCTGATGGTACCACAATTGAAAGGTGTATGGCTGTGGGGATGAAATTGATTATTTAGGATTGACATAAAATGTTTTCACAATAATAGAAATAAAAAAAAAAATAACATAAATAAATAACAGTGTGACATTTCAAAAAGATTGGGTGATGGGAGAATAATGGGACACTGGACTAAACACAAGGCAAAATGATCAATGGAGTTCGTAAATTCTTTTAAAAATTACTGGCTAGAATTGGTGGTGGTGGTGGTAGCAGTGGGAGGAACAAAAAAAAAAAAAAAAGAATAACAACAAAGCTTTAAATATTTCAATCACCACCACCACCACAATACTGTCTCAAGAATAAACTTAATTATAAAATAAAGAAGCTCTTCTTCAGGAGATTTAAGCTGTCAGTCCACATCTTAGAAGCTTGTCTTTTATGGATGTTACCTGACCCACTTTGGTCAAAGTATTTTAAGGATAAACATGGCATATGACAAATCTAGTCATTCAGCATCTCTTCATCCAAATTTATTACTGCAAGATTCGAGTTACTATTTTAGGTTTTTACATTAAGAATTTTCACTATTTTTAATATATTAGCATAATACCTGTCAAAAATAATAGGATTACTGTATTTCACATTTAGCCTGTGGTCCCCCACCCAAAAATAACATTCCTTCAAAAATCACATTGAATTTTACACCAGATATTGTGGGATCTGAATGTGGATGTTAGAAGAATCCAGCAAACATTAAAATTGGAGAAGTGACACAGGCTAAGGTAAGGATAACAAGAAAAGAGTTTAGATAAAATTTGCCAAAATTTATTGTAGGCAGAAAAAAGAAAAATACAATCGAAGAATGTTTAAATACTCTGGGTGCTTGTACTGATCGTTAACTGTTGGTCTTAAATGCGTCAACAGTTTATGATGACCAGAGTGGTGCCAAAGGTTGATATACAGTTGGTGTATTGTGTTGTTACTTGGTACCTATGGCATACAGTTGTTGGTAACCAGAAGATGAATATGAAACCACTTTGGAAGTGTTGAAGGATGATAAGCAGTCAGTGAAAATTGCTAGATAGTTGGCATATTGAGCTGGCACTAGCAGACAGTCTTAGCCAAGGGTAGGTGGTTGAAACCATGGTGATCTGAAAGATGATGTGCGGCAGGGAGAGATACCCAAATGACCAAGTGGTCGGCAAGAGTCTGTTGGTCACTGGCAAATCGTTGCAGGTGATTGCTGGCTGCTGATGGTCACTGGTCCGGATACTACCCAGACATCATCCCCTTCCCTATATATATATATATAAGTTAAATCTCAGGTGGGCAGTGACCAACCACAACTGCCAGTTTAATGCGCTTTCACACAATCATCAGTCAGGAAGCAGCTGTAGTTATTAGAATAGGAACCCTTATACCACCAGGTGAGTCCAAGATGGTAAGCTAGGGGGAGAGTAATTTATCTGGTCATGATCAAAATAGCCAAAAATTTAAAAAAAAAAAAAAATACATAAATATTCTCAATGGAGAACATCTTACAAAAGTCTGAATTCTTTACCCGTAAATTTCATTCCATTATCAGAGACTATGGCATATCTCTCAAACAGTTCATGCAAGAAATTCACTATCACTGAACATGTTGGATTTTTGCACTTATAAATTTCTGGCCATTTAGTGAAACTATCAACTAACACAAGATAATGTGATCCATTCATAGGACCTGAAAATCTATATGCAGTCTTCACCACAGTGTGTTTGTCTTTAGCCAAGGTTCTATCTTTGTGAAAAGGTAGTTTTGCTGCCAGAGCACAACCTCTCCAAGCTTTCACTATTTTTTTCAATATTCTGGTCCAATATATGAAACTTCTCAGAGATTTAATTCTTGAAATACCAGGATATCCACTATTTTCACATTAAAAATGTCAACTCTTGTACCACATTGCACAAAATGTAGTATTTCCATTTGGCTTTTTAGTGCTGGAATGACTGTCTTCAAATGATTCCACATTTTTAGGTATTAATCTTGATAATCCATCCACATATACTAATATTTCTTAGATGGTTGGTAATCCATTGTAAAATCATAGTTTAATAAGATGGTAACTCAGTGTTGTAGTCTATTAGTTATATGCATAGGCATTCCTTTCTTTTAACCATATATTGTAAATAGAGGGCTGTGGTCTGTTTGCAACCTAATCTTTCCATGAATAAATGTATGAAATTTCTTCACAGCAAATATAATTGCTGAAGCCTCTTTTTCTATCTGGCTGAAATTTTTCTCTGCTGGTAGAAGTGGGCATGAATGAAGGCTTTCATTTTACCACTATGATATTTATGTAAAATCACAGCTTCTGATGCTACTACAATTTCTGCTTTTGGATTGTATCAGGTCATCCCATAAGTTCTGTCCGAATTTTTTTGTTAAAATGAACGAAATTTAAAGAGTATTTTATAGTGTCTAATGGAACTGGACATTATTTTTATGTTTAGATGCATTTAAACTGATCAAATTTCATTTCAGAGAAAAATAAAATAAAATTTTGTTTGATTAAAACCCTGCTAACATGGAAGTACCCAAAAATCATTTGAGGCACATAATGCTTTATGAGTTCAAGAAAGGAAACTCAGCAGCCGAAGTGGCTAGAAACATTCATTCAGTTTATGGAGAGGAATGTGTGAATGAAAGAACTTGCAGAAGATGGTTTGCAAAATTCAGAGGTGGAGATTTCACCCTTGAAGATGAAGATCGAACCGGACGTCCAGTTGAGTTTGATGAAAAGCTTCTTGAAGCAGCCCTTGAAGAAAATCTTGCTTTATCAGTTGAGGAATTGGCAGTGGTTCTCAGTTCAAACCATACAACTGTTCATGGTCATCTTCAACAACTTGGAAAAATTCCTAAACTTGGAAAATAGGTGCCTTATGAATTGTCTGAAAACAACCCCAAATCCCGAGTTGACATCTGCTCTTCTCTCCATTCTCGCCAACTTGTTTCACCTTTTTTGGATAGACTTGTGAATGGCAACGAAAAATGGATCTTTTATTGAAATGTTAAGCGTTGTAGACAGTGGCTTGGTAAAGGGGAAGAACCCCAGCCACAGCCGAGAAGGGAAATTCATGGACAAAAAGTTCTTCTTTCAATCTGGTGGAATCGCCAAGGAATAATCCACTTTGAATTCTTACCACCTAATGCAACAATTAATGCCCAAATATACTGTCAGCAATTAGAGCATTTGAACCAAGCTTTGAGGAAAAAAAGACCTGCTCTAGTGAATTGAAAAGGGGTGATGTTTCATCAGGACAATGCACGACACAACAAAGTATCACGTCACAAAAGATCAAAGAACTTGGTTGGGAGAAAATTCCTCATTCACCTTATTCTCCCAATCTTGCTCCTTCAGACTACCATTTGTTTCGTAGCTTACAGAATCATTTGGAAGAAACAGCTTTTTATTAAAACTGACATTTGCGAGTTCTTCAAATCAAAGCCAAAAGAATTTTACAGTAATGGAATTAGTAAGCTTGTTAATAGATGGAAGGAAGTCATAGATAATCAGGGAAAATACATTGTTGATTAAATCTGTAATTAAATGTAACATTTGGTCACGTGTTTTCTTTATTCAAAATTCGGACAGAACTTATGGGATGACCTGATAGTTTGCTAATGATAAATCTGATGTAAGATGTTTTTTTTTTATTTCATCAAACACCTTTTGACAATTATCATTCAAGTGAAGCTCTCAAATTATGCATATTATGTTCATATATTTGATAGTAATTAGCCAGTTCTAGAAAAGCTTATAATGTAGTCATGATTGTTGGTGGAGGCATATTTCTAATTGCACTTGCCCTCGACATATCTGATTGACAACCATTTTAATCAATAATTTGACCAAGGTATTTAATTTTTGGCAAAAACAGTTCACATATTTCTTCACAGAGATGGAATCTGTACTCTCTAATTTTTTCAAAATTATTTTCACATGCCCAACATGTTGTTCTTTAGATATACTTTTGATCAAAATGTTGCCCAGATATGCCACTGCAAAATTGCAATCTGCAAGCATGGTATCTATAGCTTGTTGAAAAATAGCTAATGCCACCTTTATACCAAAAGGAATCTGTTTAAACCTATATAATAATCTCTGCATATTTATGGTCGTTAATTCTGAACATTCATTTTCAATCTGAATTTGTAAATATACTTGGAGAAATCCAGCTTTGAAAATATTCTGCTGTTTAACTTTGAAAAAATTCCTCTGGACTTAGTAATGGGATGTGTTTCTAAACACCTGTTTAAATCATGTCAAGAAATCTGTGCAAGCACAAATTTTATTATTTTTTTACCTTTACATACTCTTCAGGTGCAGTCCATTTTGAATGGTTAATTTTTTTTTTATTACACCAATTCACTCTGACTTTTTAAGTTGGTCACTTGTCCACTTATGTTTTTACAATAAACCTTTATCAGCAAATCCCAAAGTTCAAATAGTTCCATTCAGTCAGTACTGAATAAATTTGTATCATTTTCTTTTAATATATAAGTTTTAGTTTTTATATACTTATTATGGAATGAGTCATTACAAATCATTGAAATTGTAACTTTGGACATCTTTTTTAATAAAGGCTTTCCAATTTCCTTCCATGTGGTTTCACTGATTATTGAAATATCACTACCAGTGTCCAGTAGCATTTTATCTACTTTATCTACTGTGCCATGTGTCCTCAAGGACACATGGCACAGTAGATAAAGGCGTTAGTTAGATCCAGTGACAGAACCCAAAGAGTGTGAGTTCAATACCTGGTTAAGGCAGTGGAGAACTTTCAGAGGGAAAATTAACAGGAGATAACTGATAATTGACATCCATTAAACATGGCATGTGGAACTAGAACAGTCTACCCCAGTGAGCGAAATAAAGAGTTAAGTTCGACATTCCAACCACCTGAAGAAGGCCGGAGCACACAACGGACGAAACATTGTAATGAATATAGCGACAAAGATGAGGACAATAGTCCGAATAATGTCAATAAAATTTTCACTTGTATTTCAGCATCTTTTTTAGCTGTTAAACCATGAAGAAAAATCAACCCTTTGAACATATCTGGAGTCATTGCCTTTATTCTAGACTTTTCACATTCTTTGTTGACAATACCAGCATACGTGACAAAATCTTCATCTTTTTTGGTTAGATTCATGCACCTCCAATAATCATTAAACAGCTCTTGTTACTGAAGATTTTAGCCAGAATGTGTATAGTGTCTTCAAACTAGATTTTACCTTTTTTTTTTTTTCAGTAATATGTAGTTGGAATATTTTTCATACCATATTAGAGATATTTTCCTCAATAACAATGTCTTTTTTCTCTCATCTTCCCACCTGCTGCATTCCTGACCAAATATTTGTTCATATCTCCGAAAATACACAGAAAAATTCAGTCCCTCATCAGGACAGTGTCTGGCATAAGAGACATTGAAAATTTTTGTTTTCTTCAGAATTAATATACAGTAACTCCTGCTGCTGTTTTGTAGTTCTAACAACTGTTGATTTTGTTGGTGCTGCTGTTTCTGTTGTTGAATTTCAACTATTGGAGCCAAAATTTGTTCCATATTCGCAAGAATGTTTTCTCTACACCTAAGAGAAAAAAAAAAATTTGTTTTACACAAGAAAAAAACATTTTTTTTAAACCAATGTTGTTAAAATTCTCGTCATCTGTATCCTTGTTCCTGAAGCAACAAGTATATATTTTTTTTCTATTCTTGTTCACTCAGAATGAGTTTCCAAAATCCTGGTAACTCCAGTTACAACTCATACAAGTTCCTGAATCCTCGTTACTATTATAAGCTGTAAGAGTTGCGAATCCTCGTCATAACAGTTAAAAATTGCCTGAGTTTTGAATCTTTTGTTGATACTGTTATAACACACTTTGTAACACTTATAAGTAATGCTTTGGTTACTTGCCATGATGCCACTCCAAACAGCTTTTTTTCTTTCTCTATGACCGAGATCTTTCTTATAGTTGTGAACTAGTTCATATAGTCACTGAGAATGTACTATTTACTCCACAACAATTATGTAAAAGTAATACTTTTTCATTAATAAACTGTAAACTGTACATATGTCTAACTTTTCTACTTAATAATTTCTTTTTTTCTTTTTCCATGAAATTTCCAAAAGTTTAATTCTTTCAAATTCTTTGACATGATGTTTTTAATTTTTATTCCAGGAGTTTACATGGTGGCTAATATTGGTGAGCAAGAATGTGGCTTCAAAGTCCCAGCTATTGGTTCGTTCCTTGGAGTTTTTGTCTATTGGGATGAACCATCACAAATCATCTACTCTTCTTTAATATCATCAACATTTTTGCATTATCATGGTGCAAGATGGAAACCATTGTTTTACCCTGGTAAGCGTAATCATAACTGCTTTCACAGAACATTAAAAATCAGTGTTTGGTGCAGTGTTTATCTGCTCCTCTGGACCTCTGCTCTTTATTTTAACTTCAAAATCACAACAAGTGATGGGGAAGAAGTCAAGTTCTCTGAAGCAGTCTCCAATTTCTTCAAGTCACCAGCATGGATTGAATCTAAAGAATCATTCTGGGCTCTTTATGAATATGTTCGACATTATGGATGGACTAATCTCTACTATGAGCTTTTAAAGTTCCTTGATCCAGAAGGAGTATCCAATGCTTATAAGGTGAGATTAATCTCAAATAAACAAGTAATCTATTTATATTAGGTTGGTGCAAAAATAATGTCGTTTTATCACATAGTAACATATGTGAGAAAACGACATTATTTTTGCACCAGCCTAATAGCATTCAGGTTTATAGACACATAAAAATGTTGAATATCAGGATGGCAAGAATTTTAAGCAAATGCCTGTAAGAAACGAAAAATTCTTGCTTGTTTTGGTAAAGAATTCTGGTACTATAGGCACTGCAATCAAAAATAATCAGATTTACAATTTTTTTTTTGATCTCACTCAAAATTATGAATATTAAAAAAAAAATTAAATTCAATTTATAAAATAGAGAGTCCAGTTTCCTGATCCACTTACAGAAATCAAAGCAATCTCATTCACTTTCATTTTATTTTTGTTTCTAAGTATCCCACATTGTGATAACAAAAGCTCTGCCAAGAAAGGTAAAATGTTCTAAGAAGCTGTATGCAGATTTACCATGATTTAGCAATCATTGCACTTTCTATATATTTTGCCTTAATAAATTGCTTTCCCTTTTAATTAAAGTAGCATTTTCAAAATTATGGTCAGATTTATGGGGAGTAACTAATGCATTGAGTGTTTTGTTTTGTGAAAGCTCTCTTCTGTGTTCATATAAACTGGTATTTAAACAAAATATACCTATATGATGTGATTTCTTAAAATTTAAAAATATAAATATTTCTTTCTTGGAATTCATCATCTGGAGTGCTTAATCAAAACCAATATATGAAAAAGTAACTCTGGAATACAAATTTTATTTAATTTTTTAATTTGTCACATCAGCGTAAACATTACTTTAATCCAATGAAGTCCAAAATGATGAAATACATCATATGAAATGATTTTTTCCATTTTGTCATAGATTTTCATAAAAACAATATTTAAGTAATTTGTAATTAAAATTATAATTGTACTTCTAGAATATAAAACCCTTTTGCTGTATTTTATTGCTTATGTCCAATATTTTCTGAATATTATACCAAATGAATAATGTTCTATCCATCAATGAATAATTATGATTTTGACATCAAAGAATAACTTCTATGTGACCTCTTCTGTGTGTGTGTATAAGAGTCAACACTGCATGGTGAATCACTTATACTTCAATATTATATATATATATATTTACTCATATTTTATATATATATATATATATATATATATGTGTGTGTGTGTGTGTGTAAATATGAGTATATGGATGCGCTATAAAAATTTTAAGAACTCTTTCTGATAGATAAATCTCTATCCCTCTCATATATATATATATATATATATATATATATATATATATATATATATATAAGATCATTTTTCACCATCCTCCCTTTTTTTTTCTTTTTTTGGTAATCTATCTTGAAAACTGATCAATAATTTTATACAAATGCATTGAACAGGCCATTCTGCTGTCTAAATGGGAATACTTTCATGTGAGGACTGATAACTCTAGGCTTGTTGTTGATATCAAAAACCCCAAATGGTTAAATAATATGATTTTCCCACCTTTGGGGACAAGAGGCGTGAGAAGTCACCAACTGGTCAATAGATACCACTCCCCTCCATTTCCTAAAGATAAGCTTTTTATACAAATTTCATCTCTTCTTTGTATTTGCTGTTGTATTCTAATCAAATGATTGGAGAGTTTGACCTATCTGCTCGAATGGCTCAAATAACTAACAGCGAGATATATTGCATTGAAAAGACGAAAGTGCATCTCTCAGTGAACTGTGGCTTCCTCTTTCAAAATCACTTCTTTCTCACTATTCTTTTTTTTCTGTGTATTGTTGCGGTTTTGCTTTGACAATTGAGTTTTGTGTTCATAATGGTCATCACCAATAAAAAGAAATCTAAACTCATTTCTTAACATCAAAAGTATTCTAATTCACTGGGTAGACATGCAAGGATAAAAATAGCTGATATAATAGCTTGCAACAAATACAGGATTATATATATATATATATATATATATATATATATATATATATATAATAGAATAGTACCCATTAAAACTGATGAGATTATTTACTTATGAATTGATATTCCAATCTAGGATCAGAGTGTTTTTGCACTCTGCTTGATATCCAAAGGTTACCCCACCCTCAAAAAAAAAAAAATAAAAAAAATCTCTAAAGGATTAGATAAAAAATTATATATGAATACACATATTTTATATATAGATACTAATGCTTATTTAATCATCATTATAAACTCCAATTGCTTCCTAGAATCTTATTCCATCTGTCAACAAGTTTATCGATGTCACAGTTGTAAAATTCTGTAGGTTTTGCTGAAAAATACAGACCAACTCATGTTCAACACCTTTTGATGACAACTTTAAGCCATCCAAACAGTCTTTTCTCTCCATGGTATAGATACTCATGTTGCCTTGTCTGTTCATACAATATTATCTGGAAGGGGCCGTTTCATAATGGTCTTATCGTCTCTTTCTTTGTTTCTACTGTGGTAAAATCTTTTAGCATTTCTTTAATGCTTCAGTCAAAAAGGCTGGTTTCCTTTCTATGATGAGGCTTAGAGCTAAACTAAATTGTAAATTTTTCAACCTTTTTCTGTTTCAGTAACACCTGAGGATATGTAGCTGATTATTGCCCTCCATCCTCTTTACTGGTCTCTGAACAAATTTTAACATTAAATCTTCTATCCCTATATATATATATATATATATATATATATATATATATCTTTGGTTGGATAGATGTGAGTTTGTGACCCTGGGTTTCACGCTTTAGCGATCGTCAGACAAACTGATTAATTTTTTTTTTAAATTTGGGTTTATGTAGATTGTGTGTATTGGTGTTATTGTGGAAGTGGTGGGGAAACTTCGTCGTTTTGTCATCGTACTAACGCAAACATCGATGTATGCAGACACATATACATACTTGGTCATCCGTCAAGACTTATACATATATAAACATATGTGGGCAGTTTCGGATATGACATATGTATGTATACGGGTGGTGTTGTGTCTATACATACGCATTTGTATGTTGAAATTTAAAGATTGGAAGTGTGGCAGAAATGTCTCGTGAATGTATACATGTCATATTTTTGTTTTTCCTCTGAATAATATTTCCTCGCATGTATGTATATACGTGTGGTGGGGTTTGTGTAAAATTGTGATAGGTAAAAATTATTATTATTTATATTTATTTCTAAATTTTTGAAAAAAATGGGGGTTTATTCGTTATATTTAAAGCTGGTTATTTGTTTGTTTTTGATGACTGTGTATATGTAACAGGTAGAAATTTGTAATCCTTATTGGTTATTTTATATGGTGATGTTTAATATTTAATATGCTGGGTGAGGGTAGTTGAATTTAATAACGGGTCTATATGATATGATGTGATAGTAATGTTGCAAGGGATTGGAGACAATGATAATATAATTAGCTAATAGTTATTGTAAATTGGTGTAAATTGTAAATTACTTTCTCAAGTAGCTCCAAAAATGAGATTATCTACATTTTGAGCTCCCACACTTATTGACATACTTTCCCTAAACTAGCAGACAGAGTGGTAAAGCAAGTCCTGGTCAACTGTGTCAGTTTCTTCAAGAAACTTAAACTAACAATGCTGAAGTCCATTCACTCGAATAAAATTGATGAGATTTACAACTGGTTTAACTACATGGTCAAGCTGTAATACAGATTTACACAGGGCTTCCCTGGTGGATTATGCAGTGTAGGAAAATTACCTCCTGCTCAGAGTTGTCCTCTTTCACCCTGTCCTGGATTTTTTTGAGCATCCCAATGTTTTTTTTTAGTCAGATTTGGCAGTCCATCTGTGGTAACGTTGGCAAGTGTACTCCAAGGTGGCTCATGCCTCTCAATAACCTCAGACACACTACCATACAAGTCCTCTCCCCGCATGGTCTTGTTTAAGGATTCCATTACCAAAAACTCCTCAGTTATCTCAAAATTGTCATTAATCCCTCTGATAAAAATTAAAAGCCAAGCGGTGTCCTTTATGTCATTACTTTTGTCCAGTGCCAAGGAATATAATGTAAATGACTCCGTTTTTTTGTTTAGCTTGTTAACTAAGTCTTTGTCAATTTGTTCAACAGCAAGTCACACTCCTGCAAGATAAGCTATTTTTTTCCAATTTGTTCCTGCTCTCAGGACATAAGAGATCTGCTTTCTCTACCATGCACTCTTTGAAAAACTCCCCTTTGGAGAAAGGCTTGCTGGTCTTTGCTAATTTGAATGCCAGTAAAAAACTTGCCTTTGTGCTTGATTCTTGGATGGCATTTTGTTGGATAAAGGTGTTTTGCTAAATCTTGCAAAGTAGTGCTAATCTCTGTATGGTAGCTATCTGTTCTTGCATTGACTGGTTGTTAGCGTAATTAACATACTTGGAGGAAAAGTGATGGTTGATGTTGTATTCCTTTAAAACCGCAACTGTTTCTTGGCAAATAAGGCATACAGCCTTTGACCAGACTTCAGTGAAAAAGTATTTAATTGTCCATTCTTTATTAAACACTCGACACTCACTGTCGACTTTTTTCTTTGGGCCAATCATTGTTGCAGGTGGGTTCAAGGCTGTGTCAGTACCATAGTTTTTCTCTGTCCTCTTTTTTTTTTTCCTTCATCAATCTCCACTGGGTGAATCATGTCAGTGTAGCGCTGCCTTGTGAGCCAGCTGTATTGATGTGAGATCCTGAATGTACATGAGACCACAAGATCCCACAATAAAACAACAACAACAAACAGCTTACTTTGATTCTCCAATGTGGAAGAACTGTTCGTCTGGCTATCTATCCAATTTTCTGCTTATACCATGGGTAAGTTTGCTAGTTAATCACCCTTTGCTCAATTGCCTGTTCACTTGGTATTACTGATTATGACATAATGTTTATGTGATCAGCTACATATGATCTGCGTAGTGTTTTATTTAGAAAGAGGCAGAAGTATATAACATTGATTCTGTGTCAGATTTCCTGTCTGGTACAATCTGTTCTGTTGAGCCTGACGTGATTTAGCAACAGCTACGTCGAACATAGAACTGCTACAGATTGATAGCGTTGTGATGTGGAGAAATGCTGCTGAGATGTGACATTAGTGGCAACAATCAGCTCAGGTGACCGTGGCGCAGTCGTTCCATGCCGCTTGGAAATAAGATGAATGCGCCACCTAGTGGGATGCCAGGCATTACAGGGCAAGGTCAAATGAATGCAGTCATAATTTTGTCAATGTTTGGTGGTCCAGATTAAAAAGACCAATCGAACATAGAACTGCTACAGATTGATAGCGTTGTGATGTGGAGAAATGCTGCTGAGATGTGACATTAGTGGCAACAATCAGCTCAGGTGACCGTGGCGCAGTCGTTCCATGCCGCTTGGAAATAAGATGAATGCACCACCTAGTGGGATGCCAGGCATTACAGGGGAAGGTCAAATGAATGCAGTCATAATTTTGTCAATGTTTGGTGGTCCAGATTAAAAAGACCAATGGTCCGGATGTGATCTGCGGGCTGTAGCTTACCCACCTCTAGCATAGGGGAACTAAATGGAATTGGCTAGACTACATCCAGATGTCTGATAAAAAATAAATTTAATTAAAAAAAGGGTTAAATTCAGTGTTTCCACATCTTAGGCATTTCCATAATTATAACTGATGCTTGTGTTTATATCTGCCCTCTCCTCCTACACATATATAATTCCATCAATAAAAACATTACCATAGACTGATGAAGTCATTCTTAAGGATGAAATGTGTTACCCAGTATTATATATATATATATATATATATATATATGATAGTCTGAAAATCACTTAAGGCATGAAACTATCAATCCCCATGTAGACGGTTTATATCTACATCTCTCCTCTTGAACATGGCCATATAAAACAGATCTATTTCTCTATTTTACCATTGTCTGTGCATACAGTAGAGTACATTTCCAACATATAATACCATTCTCCCTGAAAATTGTTGCAATCTGATTAGAATAGTGGTCCATGGTCACCTAGTGACTGGCATTAGAGGTTTGTAAAGGTTGAGTATTCTTTATCCAAAATTCCAAAATCTGAAAGTTTTTCTAGTGCTGACATGACTTGCTACAAATGGAAAATTTCAGGAAGCACTGGGAAGGTCCCTAGGTGATGTTCAGCTGTTTTAAGTGGCCTCATCTGCCCTAGATGGTGGGTGGGGAATCACAGCCCAGCTACTTGGTGCCAGTTTTTTGTTACAACAAAACCTTTGTGGATTACTTATCAGGTGTTTTGTTCCCAGTAAAGATATTATTTAAAATGTCAAAATCCGAGCAAATACCCATATGGGTAGTGAAAAGAAAAAAAGAAATGATTTAGGTTTATCAATAGATGCTATATACAAATTAAATAGTCTGTATTCCAAAATAAAAAAAATCTGAAAACTGAAGCACTTCTAGTTCCAAGAATTTTAAATACAACATGTATTGTGTGGCCATTTTATCTATTAACTTAATTTTTCATCAAATGGTATTGTCAATTTAGCTGCATAGTATCCTGAATAATAATTAATGACAGCAAATGCACATAGTCACGTTTTGGCATAGGCTGTAATAAATCTACACCAAAATACTGCCATCAGCCTTTTGATAAATTTGCAGGTTTAACTCCTCTTGTAGTATCATCTGGGTGACTACTCAACATCCTTTGCATGTATATACAAATTGTCCCACATTTTTCAACAATCCTGACCAGCAAATATTTGTCTAGCTTGAGCTTTGTTCCAGTCATTCTGGGATATTCTTCATATGCAATATTGATCACATCTCAGAGAGGCTGGAATCACTCTTTTTGTCCTGTGCAATATAATTTTACTTATAGTGCTTAGTTCATCACAAACTGGCTAGTATCTAGCATTTTGTGGAGTCCCCCCAGTTAACCGTTCATCAGTTCTGCATCAAAATAAAAGTTTTCACCTACTTAACATGTCCTGGCTCTCAGTGCAGCTTCTGTTGCAGGGATACATTGCCTTACGAGCTTTATTTTGTGGTCTCATAAATTTTTGTTACAAATGGGCACATAAACCCCCCCACCCCCCACTGTGCGTCTTAGACTCTCCCAGAGGCAGAGGGAGTTTGACAGTGACAAGGACCAGACATGATATTTAGAAGCTCTGAGGTAATATAAAAAGGTGGACTTCACCCATTTAACCAGGTATCCTAACCCTGCTGCTGAGAGGTAGAGAAATCTCAACAAGGATACAGGCACCTTGTGAGTAATAACCTATTATTTATTGTGTCTTTTGTTTTATTTTGTGATACAGGTAATAGATGGTAGTAATGTGATAGTAACAGTATTTGGCATCCTCTCTTCTTGCTACTTAGTACCACCTCAATTTCTGTTTAAGAGTTCCTTAAGGTATGGAGCAGTTAAATACCTAACACCCCCAACACTGTTAATAGTAATACATTTCTAATGTTGACACTTACTCCACTAGTTTTAAAACCTTCATTCATAAATGCACAAGCTTCATCGATCCAAGATATTTCAGCATCTGTCTATATTTCTGAGATGAGGTATTATGTACACTATTTACATTATTCGGACTATCGTCCTCATCTTTGTTGCCATATTTGTCACAATGTTTTGGCTATTGTACACTCCAGCTTTCTTCAGGTGGTTGGAATGTCGAACTGAACCCTTTATTTCACTCACTCGGGTAGACTGTTCTAGTTCCACGTGCCATGTCTAATGGATGTCAGTTATCAGTTATCTCCTGCGAATTCACCTCTCAAAGTTCTTTACTGCCTTAACCAGGTATTGAACTCACACTGTCACTGGATCTAACCAATGCCTTTATCCACTGTGCCATGTGTCCTTAAGGCAGTGGAGAACTTGGAGAGGTGAATTAGCAGGAGATAACTGATAACTGGCATCCATTAAACATGGCATGTGAACCTAGAACAGTCTACCCCAGTGAGCAAAATAAAGAGTACAGTTTGACATTCTAACCACCTGAAGAAGGCCCAAATGCACAATGGCCTAAACGTTGTGATAAATATGGCAACAAAGATGAGGACAATAGTCTGAATAATGTAAATAGTGTGCCAAGATATTTCTTCTCTTGATATGTTCACTTGCTTAGTTTACAAATCTTTGAGAAATGGTCAATTCTGCCATATTACATTTTTTTTCTCTTGAGCAGGTCATTCAGGGACCTTACAATAGTGTCCAATCAGATCACACCTCTAACCATGTATATTTATAGACATAACCAAAATATTTCAACTATGACATTTGTAGTTTCTCTTTTTCTTGCCTTTGTTCTAGACTTGTAGACAGTTGACGTTTTCAGTCTTTTTACACGTTTCTGCATTTGGGTCTGTCACATTTGTAGTTTACACTAGAGTTTTCTCTGATGCAAATGTTATGGCTCTGTCAAGTGTTAGTTAGTTACCTATGCTTGATGGATGCAGATTTGCATTTCTATAAAAGGACATCTCATATATGGAAGGGACTTTGGCATGTAGTAATGGTTAACAAGGATAGTCTGGTTGACCATTATGATTGAGTAGCAAGTTCAATCCTCAGTGAGTGCTCCATATATGATTCAACATTAAATAACTGAACAATGGTTGACATGTTGTAGAATCAAACAAAAGTAAACTCATATAATCTTGTATATGATTATATATAGCTACCTCAACATGATGAAAAAATGCCCCAAACTTGATAAAAACAAAATTTTATCATCAAAATTTTTGTTATTATTAAGAGAAAACACAAAATGATTTTTTGATTAAATCATATTTTTTAGATCCTTGTTAGAACGTTCAAAATTTTTTGTTAAAAATTTTGTTTTTCTTGCAATATGGGGACCAATGATTAGTGCAGGAAATTTTAACATCTTTTTTGCCGAAAAAAAAAAATACATTAATTTGGAAACTGTTGCAAAAATCAAATAATTGTTGGATTTTAATGAAAATTTCAGGACTTATTCACAAATGAATGAAATCATTTTAGAAATGTTTCTTTTTAAAAAATCTTGGTAAAAACGTTTTTTTTTGTTTTTTGTTTTTTTACATCTTCTGTTATCTCCCCCCACACATACTTATTTAATTTTGTTAAAGCTTGAGAATTTTTGTACTGCGTAATGTTTATGTTAGTTATACACAGAACTTAAATCATTTTGTTTTGTAAAACAAGACCCCTACCAATTATTGAAAATCTACCGTTAATTATAAAATAAAAACTGCAATAAAACAGAGACATTATTTAATTAGAAAAGCTTTTAGTTGCTTTTATGAATAAAATATATTATTGACACTATTATCTAAAGAAAAAAATTTTTAAATCTTAAATTTTTGTATTTGTAGCAGTTAGGTGACATTATAAAGTAAAAATTATATTTATTAATCATAAATGGAAAAGTTTACTACATTTCATTGACTCCCAATATTTTAAAAAAGAATTTTGAAATTTTTTTGTGTGTATAAACTTGCTGATTTTTGTAAATACAGACGTCCATATGCAACATTATCAAAAAATAAGAGCAATAACTATAGTTAATTAAAACCAAAGTACTTAAAATTCAATCAAACTCAAAAAGATTATGGAGAATATTTTCATAGATTGTTAAAATTACTGGGTAGTTAAAAATTATATGAAAAAAAAAAAAAAGGTGGTCATGTTATATTCCTCAAGTAAGTTTTACAGATGTGATTGTGTAGAAAAAATTAAACTTCTGGCTGTCAGGCAAGCTTTCAACACCTTAAATAAATGCCTGCATCTGTGTTAAATAATGCATTTCTATGATATTTTAAACTAAAAGTAGTAATATTTGTTTCAAATAAGGTTAATTAAACTATAAATCACCTAATATTCCTCAAATATGCTTTCAAGAAAGTATATTTTATTTTTGAAAGATTTTTTAATAAAGAGAATTACATTGTGATGAAAGATAGCTAAAAATGGTGCTAAAATCATAGATTTTTTGTGATTAAATAAAAAAAAAATCAAACTCCTAGTCAATTTAAATTAGCTTTGAAATACAATAAAGTGTTTTGCTTGTCAGAAATATTAAATTTAATCAATTAGCTTGAAATTAGAACTAAAAGAACAGCTTTAAGAAAGATTTTTCCTGTTTAAAAATTCATTCTAAATGTTAGGTATTGTGAATCTGTGGAGGTTTAGCAATTTGTAAAGAGAAATCAGCAAAATTGAAATAAAATTTCAGCCAAGTTCATTACATTCACTTTTACACAAATGCTCTTGAGAAACGGTTTGAGATTTGTGCAAGAAAATAAATAGGAGTTTAGAATAACAGTGGATAGACTGGAAAAGAAATAAAAATTTATATAGCCAGGCAAGTCTTACTTGTAAATGTGAGTAGCCATCAATAAGGGAATGGAGACTAAAATTCTAGCCTATAGCGACAGTATAGGCTATGTGGAAGGTTTTGAGTGCATGTCAAAGAGAAGAGCTTAGATAGTAAAGCAAAAGATACATTCTATAAGTATATGCACTAATTTCAAAATGTTCTGATGAGGGAAGTGAAAGGTTTTTATGATGACATCAGTAAAGTTATAAAAAGTGAGAAGACCAATTATGCCATTTTGATAGATGACTTCAAGACAAAAGTGAAGACAAGGAATAAAAGAGAATCTAGTGTAAAAAAAAAAAAAAAAAAAAAGTGAAAAGAAATAAGGGGAGGTGGGTGAAATGTAAGTTAACATCTCAGACAGACACAAAATGACATTTATGAACACATTTTTCTTTTTGAAAGCAAACCAACTGTAAATTGACTTGGAAAATCCCAAATGAAAAACTTGGAAAAAACAAAAAGAAGTGAAATTGACTATATAATTGCTGACAAAACTAGTATCGTTAAAGATGTAACTATCAATAAACAAATAGAGGAAGCAATCATGAAATTGTGGCCTGTAGAGTTAAATTTAATTTTAAAATTATAAGACACTAAATGAATTTCAGAAAGAAAATATATTTTAATAAGATCAGTGAGAATGTCACCAAATTTCATGCAGAAATCAAGAATATTCCATACTTGGCAGAACTATGAAGACAACATTGGAAATACAATTAAGGAAGTAGCAGAAATGACAAATGTAAAGACGAAGAGAAAATAGTTTAACAGAACTTATGAAAAAGAAGAGAAATATGATTATAAATATTAAGAGAGATAAAATTGAAAATGTAGAATTAAACAAACTAAGAATGAAAAAAATTATGAAAAATCAAATCAAGATGTGAAAAAAATTGGAAAGAATAGAAAAAGCCATCAGGGAAAGAATGAGCTTGAAAAATGCTCAATCTATAAGCCACACAGACAAACAGCAATTTTGCTGTTTCAGAGAATTTATCAGGAATAGTCTGAATATCTTCTAGACTGTGTGATAATAGTGCAGCATCATCTGCAAAGAGAAGATTGCATGCCAGTTGCAGACTAAGTTTCGATTGTGCTTTAAAATGCTGCTGATTGTATAGGCCTCCACTTGTTTTGAATTCAACATTGACTCCTTCACTTAAGTCAGAGAATGATTTTTCAAGCACAGCATTGCAAGAAAAGTGCAAAGAGAAGAAGAGCAAGAAATGCAAACCTTGCTTTGTATCAATTGCTCACTTCTTGACCTTACAAAAGCTTTCACTCCTTCGTGAAAGGATATAATAATGTGGAGCATTCTTTCTGGAACATTTTATTTTGACAAAACTTTCCAAAGAGCAGTTCAAGATACATTATCGAAAGCCTTTGTGAAGTCTACAAAAACAACAAATAGATCCTTATTTTGTTCTCATGCCTTCTCTGAGCCTGCCGGAGACAAAAGATCATATCCACAGTTCCTCTACTGGATTGAAAACTGCACTGGGTCTCTGGTAATGCCGATTCTGAGACAAATTCATTAAGCCTATTCAGGATGATACGAGCAAGGGACAAAGAGATATTCCTATGGTTGTCACATACACACCTGTTCACTTTGCACTTATACAAATGAACAGTTGAAGCATCCTTATATTGCCGTGGCACTTTCCCCCCCACACACAGTTGAAAAATTCACAAATAGTGCATATCAAAAAATTAGTACCACATTTGTATATTTCATCTGGAATATATATATATATATATATATATATATATATATATATATATATATATACACACACACACACACTGAAATGTGTAAGCAAAAAGAGCAATAAAAAAAAAAGTAAAAAATTAAAAACTCTGTACTTATGTCTGTTAGTTGTGTAGACTTAGTTTTACAGTTATTAGTAGGTGTTCAGAGCTTACCAGATTTAAAGAGGTGCATAAAAAGTAACCATTTTCATGCAAGCTTAAAGAAAATTTGGTTAGAAATGACAATAAACAGGGAAAGATAAAAAAAATGATGGAAATTATTAGAAAAAATAAAAGGAAAGGTGTAAGTTTGTTTTGTTGTTTAACACCTGCTTTGAGTCTAATCTTTCACCTGCTGATTTTATAATAGACCAAGTTCAGTCCTTTAAAAATGGGGTCTTCCCTGTTTAAAAAACTGTTTTGTAATGTGTGTTTTGATTTTATGTATGTTGATATAAAAAAAAAATTAAAAATAACAGCCACAAAAGTATTTGCAAAACAGGAGACAAAAAAAATGGAATTTAACTGGTGGAATATTATTAATGGAATGGAGAAAGACCTCACTACTAAATATAGCTGACATATGACACACTCATTGTAAGAAAGTTGTCTTTTTATTTTCTTATTAAATTCAAGCCAACAATGAATAATTAAATATCATTTAACCTTTACCACCCTGCTTTATTATTAAGTTGGTGCAAAAATAATGACGTCGTTTTTTGCCGTATTTTTTAACGTCAAAAAACGACATTATTATGTCATTATTTTTGCACCAACCTAATAATATTACTTCTCTTTCCACTGGTATTCTTTTTTCAAGGCCTCTCAATTGCAGTATCCTTATTGTTAATTTCACTCAAAGTTGTTTTCTGTTGTCATAGCAGGATATGACAACACAACTATGAAATTCAAATTCAGGGATCAGAGTCACCTTTAGCAGCAGAATAAACTTTTTATACAGCAAATGAAGTCAAATACAGAGTGACAAAGGTTAAGCCCCAAAGGATGTAAATCCACTGGAGGTCAAGTCAGATTTCATGATCTTTTCATTTCTATCAAAATTAACTTTTTAATTTAGATTTTAAAGTATTTTTACTAAATTTGTTACTATTTTTATCCATAAATAACAAAGGGTTAATTTATGAAAATATTTTCATAGTTTTATCTTTCTCCATTTCCATTTTTTGCTTATTTTCTTTATCTTCCTTGTTTTTATTGTCTTTAATTGGTTAGTGTACTGTTAATAAAAATTAAAAAATAAATCTATATCCATATTATTTTTATATGCTAGATTCTAATGAAACACACCCCTAAACATGATTATTCCTGCTCATCTCATATGATGTGCATATATGCAAGTGCAGTTGCATGATATATTAGCAGATGGGAAATAAAAGGTTAAAAAAAATAAATTACAGATTGTAACTTATACTGACAGTACTTCCTCTTTCCGTGATTATAAAAATTATATATTTTGAATCATATTTTGTTTTTTTATCAAAATATTTTAACTGATATTTTCTTTTGCTTTCCTCAGCAGTATAAAGAATAGGAGAACATTTCTAAAACCTTTTCAGATACAATATACATATCAGAAAGGCCAAAAGGTTGTGAAAGAAAAAAAAAAAAAAAGATGAAGACAATAGTCAATAAACATATTGACTAATGTAATTATGTTATCTTCCAAAAACAATTTACTGATAGCACACACAAAAAAAAAAAAAATTACTTTTCAGCTGAAATTAACATTAGTCCAAATTTGGACTTTTTGAGATGGGCAATTATTATTAATATGCCTTTGCTTTCAGACTAATAGTCTCATCTTGGTTATTACACCTACAACATTTCAGACATTGTACCCTCCAGTTTGTTATACAGTGTAAACTTCTAAAAATTTTGAACTGGACATTTTTATTAAGTAGTGTGTTCTCAATTTGCTTTGCATATATAAGATAACTTGTATCAGTTAACATTCTGTAGCATATTCAGCCATAGTAGTGGGTTACAGAGTAAGAAGTATAGTTTATTTAATGGTTTACCCTAGATTTGAACAGGTTAAAAATTGTAGTGATTGGGGAAGCATCCTCTCGGGAGTTAGTACCACAGAGCAGCAGTTTGTCTTTTGCGTCACTTCTTGATTTCATTTTACTGAATAAATGTAGATGACTTTTCCAAATTATCTGGTCCAAGAATTCAACACAAAACTGCCAAAGACCCAGATCTGCTTTTTTTAATAAGTGCTAGGACTGAAAGAATCAATGCCTCTGCTATGTTCTGATAACATGCTTAGTAGACCTAGCATAGATACGAGGATCATTTGGGAGTTTCTAATTAAGAAAGAAAGGACAATCAAAACTTCCAACACTTGAATACAGACATCATGTTTAAGATTCCAAAATTAATCCAGTGGATTAGTCAAGAAACACATAGCTTAGTAGATTAAAGCATTATTTAAAACATAGCATAAGAGCAAAGATGTGTATAGTTGTTAGAGTATAATGGATTACAATAGGTCTTTGCTTGTACAACATGTTACTAATCTGTCAAATCTAAGTTCTTCTTGTCATTAACAATGCTGAAAACTCCTCTGTGAAACATAGGACAACAACTTCACCATACTAGGTGTTGCTGCTAAAGGTTTCTATGGCAAATAGTTTTTAATAGGGGGTGGATTTCATTTGCTTTAGTTTGTTTTATGGCATATCAATTTCAATAGGTTATTTAATGCTGACAAAATTTTCATTGCTGGTAATATTTTGTTTTGTCAAAAATCTATTTCCAGTAATAATTTTTTTTCATAAATGTGTTGCTGGTAATAATTTTTTACAAAAATTTATTGCTCGTAATATTTTTCTCTTCAAAAATGTATAGCTGGTAATAGTTTTTTTTTTCTTCAAAAACTTATTGCAGGAAATAATTTTTTACAAGTATTTCTGGTATTAAAACCTATTTTTACACTTTCATAATGTTTTTACCCCAGTTTCAGGGTTAACTATTTGCCCATAGCTGGGACCCTAACAGGTACTACCACCCCTGGTCAGGGAGGACCTGGGAACACAGCAATTAAGAGGTGGTTCCACGCTCCTCAAAGCCTCCTGATGAGAGGCCTTGCTGTTGGACGTAGTTTATAGTCTTACCCAGGACGCTTTAATGGGGTGGAGTTGCTAGCTCCACTCCCAATTGGTTCAGAATTCAGTCTGGAGTGTAGGTAGAGGTGAAAAGAAATTGACTCTTCCCTTTCACAATGGTATTTGTTAAAAGGGAATGCAAATAGACTCTTAGGTTGTACTATTATTTAGACAGAATGATGCAATGAAAATATCTCCTTGTTTAACAAATATCTTAAAAAATGAACATACCTTTAAAAGAAAAATAAAAAAATAAAAAATAAAAAAAAAGCCTTCCATACTAACATACTATATGAGCAAATTAGAAATTGTATGCATGTATAAGAAAGAAGGAAAGATTGACAATTATCATATACAAAGTTTGCAAATTTTCATTTGCTTTTCATTTGTGCTGTCTGGAATATTCATAGATACAGCATATCTTCATAATTATATCGCAAATTATATGTCACAAAGAACTGTTGTAATTGTTAGGTAACCTTGATATATTTGGGAAGGATATTAGAATAACCCATAACTTATACTGGCAGAAAACCACCTGCATATATATAGAAAATGAAGTAAGTAAATATGCAAAAATAGAAAGGGGTGTAAAACGAGAATGTGTTTACTTACCAAACTTATTTAAGGCGTAATCGTAAGTTGATTCTGAATTAGAAGTCCTACCTTATAATTGTTGGCCACAATCTTGACATAAGATATGCCAATGACACTGTTGATAGCGGGCATAGAAAGAACTCTTATAAAAAGTAGAAGGAAAGTGTGAAGAAAGATTGTTAGGAAAAGGAACAGACCAACATGCAAATTATAAATTGGAGATAGCAAACTAAAAATACAACAATTTCAATATCTGAGAAGTGTTTTAACAGAGGCTGGAAAGTGTGACATTGAAATCTGAAGGCTCATTAAGATAGTGAAAGAGGCCTTCTAGAATCTAAGCAAAGTATTAAGGAACAGGAAAATTTCGTTAGAAACAAAGAAAAGAATACCAAACTGTTGCATAATATCAGCCCTCCTATATGGCTGTGAATGATGGACAATCTCCTCACAGATTAAGAAGAGACTCGAAGCAACAGAAATGTGGTTCTACAGAAAGATACCGAGAATACTATGGATCAAACATATGAGCAACAACAAAGTTTTAGAGAAACGAAAAGGACACTTATACTCAGAATCAGAAAGAGGCAGTTGAAATTTCTAGGGCACATGATGAAGAAAGAGAGCTTAAAAATTTGATACTCACAGGACTGATTAAATACAAGAAGGATAGAGGAAAACAATGTCTAACCTATCCAGTAAATGGACATGGAACATGGTTTAGGAGAGATGAGAAAAAGACAAAATTTATTAAGAGCTATGAAAGACAGGAAATTGTCAAGAGCCATGATTGCCAATGTCCTGAAGGTACATGGCACATAAAAGTAGTAGTAGTAGTAGTATACAGAGTGTGAAAGGTATTTGAGAACACACCTTTACTGAGCCATAAATGGAAGATGGCCTAATGTCATTTTATGTGACATTTGGCAAATTTCTAAAATTCTCCTCTTTCAGACATATTGAGAACATGAACATGTCATTTTTGAAGTTGACAGAGGAAATCAAAAAGACATTCTGTGCTTATGGTTCTAGCCAAGAACTACAATGACTTGGAAATTGTGAATTTTTAGAAAATGAACAGGTCCTTTATGTTGAAAATCAGGAACAAGTTGAAGGCCACTGACAGGAGTATGTCATCTCTGGCAAAAGAAAAAAAAATTAAGTGAGATGTAAACACAGACATGTTTATCCAGTAGGCTTGGGACATCATCAACCATGACTGCAACAAGTTGTTAAGGGCATTCACAGAGCTGCTCTAAGTGATAGTAAACACCACTATCAACTGTTTGGTGCACAAAAACATTAAGTCACATATAATGAGGTGAAAGTAGTTAATACCTGACAAAATGTGGGAGAACCATGTGATCTGATCAAAGCACATTGAACAATCTCAAGCAACCTAGGGAATCTGGCATATTCTAGTCCTTCTCTGAAAAGAAGGACTTTAACCAGGACCAGAAGGTGAACATGGGTGGCTCTGTATAGACCCAACAAAGGTACCCACAGTGATAAACATTGTTCATTTCTTATGTGATATTTCTGAGGGTCATTAGCAATAAGAGCCATGCCATGCAAACCTACACTTAGGGACAATATCATCACCTATAATGAGGTGCTAAACCCAGTGGTCAAGCCCTGGATCAAGGTGTAACTCACAGGAGGCTGTATCTGTTTTATAAGACTGTTTCCTCTTATGTAGCCCTGGAGTAACTGACCAGGATCATGTTACTCCTCCCACTAACACATCTCTTAACTCACCTGATTTGAATATTTTGTGCAATTACTTTTGGGGTGTTATTAAGACCAACCACCCACCACCAAAGATTCATTTAATGCTGTCGGTGGCAATGTGATGAGCATTATTAATGAGATCCATCTGATCTGAATATGCAGCTGCATCTTTCAAGGTTGTCCTTAAGGATGTGGGCAGTTTTATTGAATAAATATTGTTTTTTTTATGTCAAATACATAAACAGACTTAAAATTACACTGATATTTTTTAATGTGCATCTTTGTCTGATTTTTATGTGATACGTCCTGTAAACATTTCATTGCTAAATAGCATCCTGTGTATATTTCATTTGCTAAATAGCTCTCTCTCTCTCGTTTTATATATATAATGCAATCACATACATACACTGTTATTTAGACAAATGCTTTCACCCATACACAATCATTTGTATATATAAAGTTCTTTATTAAACCTTCCTAATGAGCTTATGTTAATGATTTGTAGAACAGGGTTTAGGAGAAATAGCAAAAAGATAGAATTTACTAAGGGTTACAAAAGACATGAAATTGTGGAGAGCCATGATCATCAACAGACTGAAGAGGCATGAAACAGAAAATTTTCATGCAGGCATCTTTAAAATTTTCTATGTTTCATTTATTTTTTACTGTGTACAGTAAAAAATACAAGTGTGTGACTTTCTTTTATGCGAACACACACACACACATATATATATATATATATATATATATTGCTGATAACACCTGATGAGTAGACAGAATGATTGCTGGAGGATCTGTCTATGAAACTGGAGTCAGGATACTGAAAGTAACAGCAATCAGCTAAGTGACATATATATATATATATATATATATATATATATATATATATATATATATATATATAAAAATATAAAAGTGAACATTGAAGTCAAAACTCAGAGGCGACAGGCTGTTTCATGCTAGATGCAATCATCAGGCAGCCTGACAATTGTGTCTAGCATAAAACAGCCTGCTGCCTGTAAGTGTTGACCTCAATGTTCACTATATATATATATATATATATATATATATATATATATATATATATATATATATATATATATAAAATTCTCATGCATGCAAACAGTTTTTCATATTAATATTGGTCAATTTCAATTAAATATTTAAAAAATAAATGTTTGCACGACTTTCTTTTATGTGCCCCACACACACTGATGTGCACAATCAGTTTTTCATATTGACACAAAAGTGCACTTGAGCAAACCATACCATCCTTTCCACATGCTCATCATCTCAAACTTGTAGAATTGACATATCCAGTCATATCAATACATACGTTATCTAACATATGCCTTAATGTCTTCTTTTTCTATATATATATATATATATATATATATATATATATATATATATATATATATTTTTTATTCTCTGTGTGTGTGTGTGTGTGTGTGTGCACGCCTTACAACCATACACTGTCATTTCACCAATGCACCTCACATTAATTTCCCACATTCCCACCTCATTTTATTTTGTAGTCTTTAAACTGCCTTGGTCCCCACAAAACAAAGCAACAAAGATAATTTTTCTTTCTCTCTTCTCTTTCTCTTTGCAACTATTGAAACTCGTTACAGCAATGACTGAGCATAGTGAATAAAAAGCAATACACATTCCATGAAAGAAGTCCGATATATAATGTTACATTATCACCATCAGATCAAAAGCTCTCAAGAAATGTAGCTAACCTTTTAACACTTTCATAATGGCTTTGGTTGTCACAGTAGTAATGATAGCATTTTTTTCTTGTTGTTGTTGTTGTTCTTTCTTTTTCATTTGTCTCTAATGTTCCTTTATTGAAACCTAAATGTTTCTCTCTTTTCAGTCTTTCTTTTTTTAAGTGTCTTTCTTTTTTCCTGTGTCTATGTATTGTATAGGCTTCCTTTATTTTTCTGTCTTTTTCCTTCTTTCATCAGATTATTTCTCTTCATATCTATCATCACCTATTTCTTATCTATCATTTTTCTTTGTCCTCTATCTTATTCATTATCTTCGTGTTAACTCATCCGTTATGTTTGAACGTTTCTGAAGCTTTTACGGACACCCTATGAAAAATGGTTATGCTCTTTTGCTTTCTATCCTATGATTCCTAGAGTAAATCACCTAATTTGGTTGGTTCTCATGTAAAAGACCACAAATTTGATAAAATGGTCCCACACTATGACAGCAACAACTGGTATTTGGCTATTATTATTATTCTCATTATTATTATTGACATGGTGGTCGTAAGCCACTGACTTTTTGTCTGGAGTCTTTATTGGGGATTTGTGATTTATTTGATAAAGTTTGCATGCAAAATATATAGGAAAAGTGATCAAAGTGAATTGAAGCAGTTTTCTTAGCCAGTGAATCTTGCCGTGTGAACAGCAATGGGGAAAGCGTCTTTGTTGTGGCACGCACAAGCCATACAGAAAGAGTATATCCAGAAATGGTAATGTTTTATGTCACATTTTGTTTTTCTTTTGCTCTGTCGTTCTCTGATTGAATGAAGGTGTTGAATGAAGGAGGTGAATTCTCGTTTGACTCATTTCTTTATGGTTTCCTTTCTTTTTTGTTTTCTAGTTTTTAGGATTTTTTTTGATTTTTTTTCTAATTTTGTCTGTCAGTTTTTCTTACTTTTCTTTTTCTACCTTCCTTTTTTTTTTTTATTCATTTTGCTTTTTCAAAAGAATTTCTCTTAATGTTTTTCTTTCATCTGCTTCAATTTTCTATTGATTTTCTTTTTTGTTGTTTTTTTTCTCTTTCCACCCTTTCTTACAATTCTTTATATTTTCCTTTTCCAACTTCACATTAGCCATATTTCTCCTTTCCTCCATATTTTTTCTGTCTCCTTTTTCCTTATTTTCTATATTATTCAAAGATTTCTTCTTTCTTTTTTTTATTTCTCTCCCTAATCCTTTTTCTTTCTCTATTTCTTTTATGTACATTTACAATTTTCCTTCCTCACATTTTAAATATAATTTCAAAATTTGCTTTCCCTTTCTATTGTTCAATTCATTATTTCCTCTTTCTTTTTTTTAACTTTTAAACCTTTCCTTTTCTCTTTCATTTTCTCCCACCAATTTCCAAGCTTTCTTATTTCTCCAATTCTCTCTTCCATCATTTAATTCTGTAGCATTTTTTTTATCTTCATCAAACAAGAGAAGAATTGAGAAGCAATAAAATCAAATTACAAAGAACACTACCAGTTCTCTCCACCTACACCTCAATTTTCTTTATTACATTTCCGACTCGAATATCCGCCTATCAGAACGACTTCCCGATAAGAGCCAGGAAATCACTCAATGAAGGATCAATTTGGCACTGAAACGCTTCCATACATTGATCCATTCAATGTCCACGATCAAGACTGCACTTATTATTTTCACATCCACCTTTTTCTCCTGAATGCGGTAGCCATTTTATTCTCTATTAACTCCCCTTTATTGCTTAGTCTATAAATCAATTAAATGTACGTGAGGAATAAATAAAGTTCGTTCATCATAAAACTCAACAGCAACTAATGATTTTTACTCTTTTCTCCTGGTCTCAAGACTCAGTTTGCAATTAAAATTTCTACTTACAAACTCATGTAAACTATGTCTTCATCCATTATACTACCAAAAAAACTAACAGTAAAAATGTCTGTTAGTTTGTTCCACAGAAAACAAGGTATGTGTGTTACCTTAAGTACATATTTTAACTAGCATATATCTATCTCTAATCTTTGTGTATTTTGGTACAAGCAATAAAGGAGATATTTCATTATGATCATAAGACTATTTTATCTTTGGTCACTCACCCAGATTTGTGAATTTAGCTACAAATAAAATTTACATATCTGTATCAATCTTTGCAAAAACAAATACAAATTTATTTCTTTTAGAGTGAAAATGTTAAAGATTATGTTAGAAAAAGAAAAAAGGCTGCAGAAATTTGTAATGAGGAAAAAAAAAAAAAAAAAAAGAACAAACATTTAACTTTATTTTATGTCATTCATATTATATTAAAGAATTAATATACTACATCCCCCCCCATGTATGCACTGATTGTTTCACAAGGAACATTTATGAAAAAACTAATAATATACAACCGAGGATTTATCTCACCTGATATAAAGATTTTTTTCAATATTATTTTATATATTAAAACAAAAACATGTTGAAATTGCTACACAATAGCAATTTCAACATGTTTTTGTTTTAATATATATATATATATATATATATATATATATATATATATATATATACCAACTTCATAACATTTACTATACAAAATAATATATCCAATCTTAATATTAAATTAATTACAACTATATCCAAAACTTATAGAAATCATCATGGAAACAATAATTCTGATGCATATATATATAATAATAATATATAATAAACAGTAACAGTTGTTCCTTAAAATTGGTGAAATGCACAGAAACTTAAGAAAATTTACTGATGAACACAAACAAAATATCCTAATGTACTAGACATAGAAATAATTTAAATCACAATTTCATTCTAAAAATTCCCCTCCTTGTTAAAAGAGAAAATAACTTAACATGACAAATTCTGGAAAGTACATTAATAGACACTAGCCCAAACAAATACATCCTATTTTTCTTTTTTTTAAAAAAAACATTTCCTTTGTAAAGAGTAATGCTCCTTTCTCAATATACTTATTTATGACCATAAAAAACATTAAAAATGTAAAGGAAAGTGGTTAACTCATTGCCACTTTCTTTTAGAGAAAAAAGAAACAAAAAAAATTAAAAAAAACATTAATTCACTTTCATTTAAAAATGTAAAAATTATATTACTGTGCATCCACTAGTTTCCTTCCTTTCAATAAAGTAAAGAGATTTTCAAATATATTTTAGAATTTTCTCAAATTTACATTGGAATGTTTAATGTCATTTTTTCTCAATAATAAATTTTTGTGTATACAAATACATTTTTTTTCAATAACCTTTTACATTTTTTTAATGAAACTCCTCAAGGAACAAAACACATTATAAAAGAATAAGTTTATTCATGTCATGTCTTTTATTAATAATATATATATATATATATATATATATATATATATATATAGGGATCATCAAAGGATTACTGTACCAAACACCAGGGTTGAGATTGTTACCAGAAGAAAGTTAATGAAGAAAAGACATATGATCAAAAGAGGTCATAGAAAATAATGTCATAGTTATAAGAATGAAGTAAGTATTATTTTAATAAACTATTGATAAGTTTTATTTATAGTAAATAATTAATATTTTAATAAACTAGTTTATTAAAATAGTACTTATTTTATTACCAAAGATTAAATATTAATTTTGATTAATATATGCGAAATAATTTATCTATAAAAATATTACTTATTCTTTCTATACCTTTTTCCATACACACAAGCCAAAGTTATAATTTTTTTCTTACTCTAACAAAGCTAATTCATGCCTTATGTCATTTTTTTTTTTTTTTTTTTTTTTTTTTACTTGTTTTCTATGTGGGATTTTCCCCTAATTGTCTTTACAAGAGCTTCTGCTAATGACTGCTAGATGGTGACAAAAAGCAGTATATATCAGAAAAGAGGGCAAAGACATTTAGATTCATAAAAAAGATTTTTTAGACACAGGATGCCTTAGAAATATAATGTGTCTCATTACTCTTGGAAGCACATACGTATGTATGAAGGAGGATATCGCTACAAACTCACACCATTTTTGATGCCATTTGTATTCATTCCATCTAGTTTACTATATCACTAATAACCATTATACTGATAACCATTTTGGTTTTAATCTGCTACTGATACCATGGAGGTAAAAGATGAAGAATAGTTTTCGGTGGAATTATTTGGGAAAAATTTTCAATTGTAGACATAAGCATTAAGTTGGAATCAAACTTTATAGCGTTTTTCAACAGGTGATATTTGGGCACATGATTTCATATAGCACATGACTGAGTTTTTATATATATATATATATATATTGCCGACGATTATTTTTCTGAAGAAGTGTCAGCTAAAAGGTGCCTTAAATCTCCCCTTTTTTTCTAAAACAAGATACTTTTGTATCATTATATTTAAATCAATTTTGACTTGGTGTGGTAGTAAAAAGAACCTATATATATATATATATATATATATATATATATGTGTGTGTGTGTGTCGAATTTTTTTTTTTTTTAAATCATGAAGGGTAAAATTGGTCTTACTTTTTTTATATGTGTATATGTATGTATGTATGTATGTGTATATATATATATATATATATATATATACACACACACATACGTGCGTGTGTGTGTATATATATATATATATATATATATATATATAAGTATATAGAGGAAAATGAAATGCATTTTTGCCATTTTATGCATTTTTAATTCTGAAAAGAATAAGAAACTGCACAAACACCAAAGAAAGATCTGCAGCATTTAGAAAGATGACATCATAGCTGAGAGGAGTTTTACTAAATGGTTTGCTAGATTCAGAAGTAGAAATTTTCATATGAAAGACCAAGAACTTTCGGTAACCCTGCAGTCATTGGTGATAACAAAATTGAAATGTTCATTTAAAAATAATGCAGGTTCCCCAACACCAGACATCACAGAATTACTCCACATATTGAAAATGTGTGTTGCAATGATTTTGAAAACAATTGGATAAATGAATTGCTATGATGTTTGAGTGCTTCATGATTTAACAAAAAAGATTTAATCGACTACATTTCCTTCTAGGATTCTCTGATCAAACACAGAAAAAAAAAACTATTTTTTAAAAGAATGATTAGAGGCAATGAAAAATGTATTTACCACAATGTGAAGTAAAAAAAGTCGCTAGGGAAAATGAAATGAGCCACCATTAATCACTCTAAAAGCTGGTCAAGTACTGTTCTCGTGTTGGACTGCTTAACAACAGCAATCAATTAAAAAAATGTCAGGAATCTGTCAAATGAAATGGTATCATCTTTCATCAGGACAATATCAGGTGTCACATCTCTTTTCAGAAATTGGTACAGCTTGGTTGGGATGTTCTACTACACTTGCTGTAATCACCTGACTTTTTACCTTCAAATTACTACTTATTTTGATCTCTACTAAATTCTCTTAAAGGGAAGAACTTTAATTCTCTTTATAAAAACCACTTTAACCAGTTAATCACTCAGAAAGCGGATCTTAGGAGGATGGAATCATGAATCTGCTCAAAGATGGTGAGAAGTAGTGAAACAAAATGGCACATATACGGTTGAATAACTTGATACACAAATATCTTAATATCATTTTTGAAATCCACTTCTGATCCAATATTCAGATTGAATAAATGAGCTTAATTAAGATAAAATACTTTTAAGTGAAAACTGTGTGTGTGCATGTACATGTAGTTACAGCTGTATAGATAAATCAATGAATGAAGAAAAAAAAACATTTATTTTACACAAATATTTATTTGTCAATCAAATGCACTTAATCCAGTGGTAAGTATTAATCACATTGGTTGGAGATTATACAATGAAAATTTCAGATCAAAATTCAGCAAATAACTATAGGAAAGTTACAAACTCATTGATCCACAATGTGTGTGTGTGTGTGTGTGTGTGTCAGTCACCTGTTATGATCTACAGCTATATATACTAATTCAAATTCATTGACTTTTCCTTCTGTTTTAATAAGACTTTCCAAAAATACTTTGACGCTTGTCAATCTAGTTACAGTGATAAAATCTGAAAATAAAATTAAAATGCATAAAAAGAAGACACTAAAATAAAAAAAATCTTTTCTGTTGTAGATTACATAAAAAAAAAATCAAAATGTTTCTTCCTAGATAAAAGAAACATTTCACATGACAGCAAAGAAAAAAGATTTTTACTCTTGATCTTAACTTTCATACTTGTAAAATCTGAGTTATCTAAGTAACAAAAATCCTGCATGAAAAAACTATTCCTTTCACACCTACAGATACAAAATAGTTATACAAACAATGCCATAAAGACTGGTTGGTTTTGTTAATATTTTGTAAATTGAATATTTATTGCCTACAATGGTTGTTATTCAGAGAACCAAATCTATAGTTACAGTAAGAGTCTATCATATGGTAACAAAAGTAACTGAACAATCCAAAGAAGGATTTGTTAACCTTATTACATCAGGATGTTTCAGTAGGCATATCGACTCTTTTCAATCAACTTTTTAGATTTGGTTTTACAAAAGGTTGCATTTCTGAAAAGTCAGATAAAAAAGAATGTAAAGCTGCATCCAAAGAGAAGACCTTATGTTATTTGAAACTCATCTTTTGAGTTAACATAAATTAAGAAAAATTGTTGTAAGTAATATCAAAGCTGAAATAGATTTCTTTTGTTTTTGAAATGAAATGTCCCATCAGGATGTAGGCAGTTATTGTCCTCCACACATTTCTTTTCTTTGTTATCTGTGAATTACCATGACTTCTTGGGAAAAATTGTGGATTGGTTTCTTCTGGACTAACTACCACTTTAGGCTAGACAGGCCTGTCTCCCATTGTTATTTAACACATAACAGGTGAGGAGAAACATATTCATACTTTTCCCAAGAGCATTAGTGCAAAAGTGAATGCAACAGACAAGAATAGGACTTGAAGTCTTCTTGCTGATTTTACTTTCTATGCCAATATGCATTACACTCCTAATACATATTTGCACTGATACCTTTTACACACTAGAAAGACTTGAATCCATTTCTTCTACTCCCAGCTATGGGTTAAATAACAGGGTAGATTGGTCTTTCTAACCTTGGGTGGAGTCAATCTTAAACTCAGATGTACAAACCATGAAGAAGGCAATGAGCAACCATTCCATTGTCTTTCTCAAAAATGCATGGCAGATCACAGATAAAAAAAATGGAATCTCTGAGGAGTCTGGAGGGAACACAACATAAAAAACAAAGCTTTTTTAAAAATATTTTTAACAGAAATGAATACTTCTTATTTCAGTCATATAATTTGTTGAATGTCTTATCTAATTTCCAGAGTTTTGGTTTTGTCTGTAACCATTTTTATAGAAACTAGGTTAGCCTTTAATTTTACAGTCAATCGAAACATTTTAATTGAAGTTGTATGTTTTGAGTCTATCCGAGTTTATCACTTGCTATCAAATAACTTCTTTGGCTGCTAAGTCTGGAGATCTTCTAGATTCAATTTTCCTAGAGAGAAGAAAAAAAATCATTTATAAATTATGTATTTTTACTTTACAAATATATTGGATTAAAGTGAAGAAAATATTTTTTTTCTGTCTACCATAATAACATACCAGCAACTTGATTTTGTTCAAGATGACTAGTAAACCCAGTATTTATTCACTTAGCCACAAGAATGAAATGTGACAATGTGGATAGTTCCGGAAATGATCTAGTTCCCTCGGCATTTGCCTTCTGAAGCAATGGCCATGATCCTATTCTTTTAAATGTACTTTAAGTGTATTGGAGGCCCCCTCCTCTGGAACTAAACAGTGACGTCATTTTTGTGATTTGGGTGAAAAGGCCATGTAGTATGATTACTGGTAAGGCTTAAATGGATAGAGATTGTGTAAATGATGTTTTTTCTTATTATTTGGGTATGTGCAAATGAACAAGAATGTCACAGGTCAGGTGGGATGGAAAAATAAGCAGTAGCACCACCATGTGGGGCTACAGAAAGCACTTCTCTCATTTTGGTGAAGATAAGTCATGTGGGTCACATGAAAAATGCTTACTGATGTCACTCCATACAGTAACAATAGCAGCAGTCAAATTTAGCTTGTTTTACAGCAGGCATACAGAGAGCTTGCCTTCTTCAGCCCTGGTCCGCTATGGCCCAGGCAAAGGTTAAATATGCTTCCTCTGCAGCTTACAAGTCCATGGTGCTGTTTCACTTTGAGAATATATATTTCCTAGAGAAAGAAAATGTCATTCTTTTCCTTTCAGCCATTACGTTCCGTCAGTGAACTACTTTATTATATCATGGATATGATAATGCCCATAATGGGGGAAATACAAATAGGAGAATAAATCTTTCTTTTATAGCTCTCTCTCCTGTTGCAACAACAATCAAACACTAAAGGAGGTGAATACTGGATGAAGAGGATCAGGGCACTAACAATGCTTCCACACAGGAACACCACACATAAAGGATGAACATATCTGAGACACTGGAAAAGGACAAACAAATTTCAGGTGACACTGGTTAGCACTCCTACTTTAACTTGAACAAAAATCCTTGTAACACATGGCTATTACATCATGCCCAACTACCACTTCCTAGTAAATGTGCCTGCTTTTATTGAGCCCAAAACATTAATGGTTGGCTAACAAAACAAATCATTTACATAACTAACAATTCTCAGCTCAAAGTCCTGACTATTTCACGGGGGAGCTTGGGGTTGGCACTGGCTCGGTTCTGGCAGGGAAATCATTTGCTTTCTTTTTACAGAGATAGCACACTAGATGTCATCTCTTTGACTGACAGCAGCAGATACTAGTGGTAGGCAGCTCAGTCTGCATTCCATTTCTGTTACAGGAAATCTATTACCAGAAATAAGAAAAAAAAGTGTAGCAAAGGCATTGGGTGACTGAATCAAGAATCATGTTCACATTTTGTTATTATGATTTGCCAGTGACAATTTTATGGTCAAGATTAGTGGTAGATGGAATATAAAATGAAGAAGATTCAATTCATGTCCTTACTAAAGACATGAATGTAAATAACGTCAAAAACCAGATTTCTGTAGATTAATATTTTCTAAGTAATAGTCAATAGATTGGCAGCAAGGTCTCATGATTTTACAGTTGAAATTTCTAGATGGAACTGTAAGTTCTATGCTAACAGTTTCTTCTATTGCATTTCTTGCTTGTGGAACTTACTTCTGGCTTCTTGCTTAGCAGCCAATTTTGATCTTCAAAAATTTAAATTGCAATGTCTATCATCATCTTCTGTCTTTTTAATTCTTGTTCTCTCCTTAATAATGTTTTTTTTTTCATATTTTCTAACACTCAATAACCCATTGACTTTTAGTGGTTTGTGGTGAAAGGATTAAAAAAAAAAACAACATCTATTTGTATTTCAAACATCTTCGGTGTCTATGATTATGCAAGGTGTCTCTGCAAATATTTTTATAGGTTTCTTTGTTGTTTAGTACTTTATTAATTGGAAATTAAAGTTAAATTCTGTGCAAAGGAAAAGTGAATCTTTATGTTGCTTTCATGGAAAATGTGTATATATGACATAAATAAAAGTAATGAGCTGATCAAATCAAACAAGTGATAATGTAATTAAAAAATTAAAGGAATAGATGATGATAATTCAGATTGTCCTCAGCCCAGGCTGAATAAAGCAAATACTCGGATAGACTGTGGTGAACAGTCACATAGAAGCAAGCGTTGCTAGAATGGCTAGCATCTGGTGCAAAGGAAAATGTCTTACCTCAACATGTGGCATATGACATCGGCATTACTCTCCTATCTAACTCTTCCAGCAGTATGTGTTGTAACGAGGTTTTTTTGTAGAGTTTGGCATGGTTCGACCAATAGCAAGTCGTGTGCCGATTCATTGAACTGGAGGTGACTATTTACCTGGTTTTATGTTTTAGGTTGGTGAAATGTGCAAGAACGGTAGATTGAACAAGCAGTATCTTGTATTGTACAAACGACCTCAGAGGAATAGAGTCTCATTTAAGTATATACTCCTAGAATCTGACTGACGGATTGGCAATTTTTGTTACTCTATGATGTGACATCACTAAGCAGCCATTATGTGACTTCATCTTAAGCAAAGGGAGATGACCGCCTTTTGTATCCCTACAGAGTAAAATTTGGGGCAGTAGAATTATAGGTTCCTTTAAAGTTAATGATTGTATTAAGATAGATGCAGAGAATTACTTGAAGTTCTTGGGCAAGACATTTTTTTTTAGTTGTACCTTTCATAAACAAGAAGAGGTATCTTGGATTTTACAAGTGTCAGACAAATTTGTTAGATGAAAAGGATTTTTTTCTTTGTTCCATTTCAGCTCCATTTCTTCCAAATTCTCTGTGAGGTATTTACCTCCCCTGGTATATGGAATGAAAATGTAAATCTTTCTATTGTCAGTTCACTGCTCTACCATTTTAAACTGATCTGCAGTAGCAGACATTTATAACTAGTTGGTAATTTTGTGGGATTTGATTATCTAACTTTTAATTTCAGATTAC